>CATNEM010000226.1:295000-571070 GCA_950096795.1 Macrostomum cliftonense
ATTCTGTCAGTGTGTTGTCTGTCACACTCTGTCAGAGTTTGCTGTCTGTCACATTCTGTCAGTGGGCTGTCTGTCACATTCTGTCAGTGGGCTGTCATGTCACATTCTGTCAGAGTTTGCTGTCTGTCACTACCTTCAGTGTTTTGTCTGTTATTCACGGAGTTTTGCTGCCGTCATTTCTCAGAAAAATTCTTTATTGATGCTAAATCCACCTCGACATTGTCGCTCATTCACTAACATTATAAATCAGCTCGAACCTAGACTTTTCAGATGCTAGTTGCTTAGACAGTAACATTATGTGATAGTACGCCGTTTTATGTTCTGCTTATTGTTATTGTGTGCTCAACTGTCAGGACTTGCATGTTCCCTTGATTTAGCTGGCTACATGCAGCGATATTTCATGTGTTTAAGTTTTCTTACTAATTTCTTAGCTGCAGTGCAAGTTAAATAGAAAACTTTGTGACCCGGTGACCTTAGTGACCTGTTAGACAGAACGGGGGCCTGTTAGAGGGGCGCCACTGGGCTGTTAGACAGAACGGGGGCCTGTTAGAGGGGCGCCACTGGGCTGTTAGACAGAACGGGGGCCTGTTAGAGGGGCGCCACTGGGCTGTTAGACAGAACCGGGGCCTGTTAGAGGGGCGCCACTGGGCTGTTAGACAGAACCGGAGCCTGTTAGAGGGGCGCCACTGGGCTGTTAGACAGAACCAGGGCCTGTTAGAGGGGCGCCACTGGGCTGTTAGACAGAACCGGAGCCTGTTAGAGAGGCGCCACTGGGCTGTTAGACAGAACCGGAGCCTGTTAGAGGGGCGCCACTGGGCTGTTAGACAGAACCGGAGCCTGTTAGAGAGGCGCCACTGGGCTGTTAGACAGAACCGGAGCCTGTTAGAGGGGCGCCACTGGGCTGTTAGACAGAACCAGGGCCTGTTAGAGAGGCGCCACTGGGCTGTTAGACAGAACCAGGGCCTGTTAGAGAGGCGCCAACTTAATGTTCCCCAGCTTTACTGGCTTTTTGCACCTGACGCTAAGTGATTTATTGCTTAATGAGCTTCACCCCTCACTGCCGCCGCCATTAACCGCCGTCCCTTTGATCTTACCGCCTCGCACCTGTTCAGTACAAATGCATTCTGCCGGTGGAAATTCCGCAGCCGGGTGAATTCAGCAGCGAGCCAATGGTGAGGCCTCCTGGCTGACAGCCATTTTGTTCTGTTTACTCTGACTTTCTGTGTTGTGAGTCTTCAGCTTTATTGGTTGTTGGGCATGAATCTCTATTGCATCATCAGCGTGTAACCCAGGATTAGCGGCCAATCTCACTCGTTTTCTTCCATCGTTTTTATTGCTTTCCAGGTGACTAAAAGGTTTGCCTGCTGCCGACTTGCTTGCTCTTGCTGTTTTGTGTTTTTTAAAGCTAATTTTAAAGTCCTTAGTGAAATTTTTAATTTAATTTAACGCCATGCTAAGGTGGGTGAGGGTTATTTTATTTTAACCGTTTGTTTTTGACAAAATAGGACTATTTTAATGAAACTGCGTTCAATAATTTGATTTTTTAACTTCAGGTTGTAATTATCTGACCCCCTGATCTCAGCTACAGGTCTCTGACCCCCTGATCTCAGCTACAGGTCTCTGACCCCCTGATCTCAGCTTCAGGTCGATGACCCCCTGATCTCAGCTTCAGGTCGCTGACCCCCTGATCTCAGCTTCAGATCGCTGACCCCCTGATCTCAGCTTCAGGTCGCTGACCACCTGATCTCAGCTTCAGGTCACTGACCCCTGATCTCAGCTTCAGGTCACTGACCCCCTGATCTCAGCTTCAGGTCGCTGACCCCCTGATCTCAGCTTCAGATCGCTGACCCCCTGATCTCAGCTTCAGGTGTCTGACCCCCTGATCTCAGCTTCAGATGTCTGACCCCCTGATCTCAGCTTCAGGTGTCTGACCCCTGATCTCAGCTTCAGGTGTCTGACCCCCTGATCTCAGCTTCAGGTGTCTGATCCCCCTGATCTCAGCTTCAGGTCGCTGACCCCTGATCTCAGCTTCAGATCGCTGACCCCTGATCTCAGCTTCAGATCGCTGACCCCCTGATCTCAGCTTCAGGTGTCTGACCCCTGATCTCAGCTTCAGGTGTCTGACCCCTGATCTCAGCTTCAGGTGTCTGACCCCCTGATCTCAGCTTCAGGTCTCTGACATCCTGATCTCAGCTTCAGGTGTCTGACCCCCTGATCTCAGCTTCAGGTGTCTGACCCCCTGATCTCAGCTTCAGGTCTCTGATCTTCTGATCTCAGCTTCAGGTCGATGACCTCCTGATCTCAGCTTCAGGTCACTGAACCCCCTGATCTCAGCTTCAGGTCACTGAACCCCCTGATCTCAGCTTCAGGTCACTTTAATTCCTGTTTTTTTGCATCATTTTTCGCGATGTTAACTTGGGAATTTTATCTGCCGAATTTTTTGCTGCTCCTATAAGCAAGCTGATAGTTAAAAAGCAGCAGAAATTGTTTTCACACAGAGCCACATGGGTCATTGCCACAGTGCTGGCAAGCCTGCTGCACCCACCCAGCATCTGCTGATGCTGCATCAGTCAGCATTCGAGCCGGCTCAGCCACCGGTAGAGGTTTGTACGCTAGAATAGAATGCGTGTTCCGTGTACGCAGACCGTGTTGTCATGGCAACTAAAATTCACACCGAATTCGATTGCCTAGCCAACTAACCGATTTTTGCCGCAGCTTTCAACTTGATGTTATAGCAGTGTAACCTTGAATCTCACCTAGTTGATTCCGTATCGAAGTGGTTGCTAAGCTAACTGTGCTTACATTATTTGAAGTGCACTTTTGCTGTGAGTAGTTAAAGCAGTTTATCATTTCGTGTAGTCGCCAAATGACAGCCCAACGTGCTTTTACCATGCCTTGTTCTCTGACCTCCCAGATACACAGTTCCGGATCTCCAACCTTCTAGATCCTCATTTTGTGATCTCTGACCTCCCAGATCCTCAGTTTGGGATCTCTGACCTCTTAGATTCTCAGTCTGGGATTTCCGACCTTCCAGATGTTCATTTTGGGATCTCCCACCTTCCAGATGCTCAGTCTGGGATTTCCGACCTTCCAGATGTTCAGTTTGGGATCTCCCACCTTCCAGATGTTCAGTTTGGGATCTCCCACCTTCCAGATTCTCAGTCTGGGATTTCCGACCTTCCAGATGTTCAGTTTGGGATCTCCGACCTTCCAGATGTTCATTTTGGGATCTCTGACCTTCCAGGTTCCCAGTTTGGGATCTCTGACCTTCTAGATGCTCAGTTTGGTATCTCTGACCTTCCAGATGCTCAGTTTGGTATCTCTGACCTTCCAGATGCTCAGTTTGGGATCTCTGACCTTCCAGGTTCCCAGTTTGGGATCTCTGACCTCCAAGATGCACAGTTTGGTATCTCTGATCTCCCAGATCCTGTTTGGGATCTCTGACCTTCCAGATCCTCAGTTTGGGATTTCTGACGGGATTTCTGGGTCGCAATCACTTATCTTCCAGATTCTAATCCTAATACCGCCACCTCCCCATATCCGTAATTTTGTTAACTACTTATCCTTTCTCACTTAATTTTTCTGTTGTCAAGGCTAACCTATTGTTTTAAAGCCAGCTGAAAACAAGGCTAACTAACTCTAAATGTGGCGTCTCTGTTGTCTCTGTTGAATTTCAGCTTTATTGGCACAGAACTCTAACTCTCGAGCGAAAGTTCTCAGTGAGT
Organism: Macrostomum cliftonense; assembly: GCA_950096795.1. Classification (NCBI taxonomy): domain Eukaryota; kingdom Metazoa; phylum Platyhelminthes; family Macrostomidae; genus Macrostomum; species Macrostomum cliftonense. Next base: position 298,726 of record CATNEM010000226.1, read on the forward strand.
TTGACACCCCCGGCGCCAGCCCCGCCTCCAGCGCCTTTTTGCCGAGCTATTTTTGTTCATTGTTAATCAGTTTGAATTGCGCATTAATCTTTCTATTTTGTTTTAATTGTCTGAGTTGCGTTTGTTTTAGCGGTTTGCCAGTTTACATTTATAATGTTTCGTATTGGGCGGTGGTACCTAGCTAAATAGTTCCGGTTGATGGTTATCGCTTTTTCTTTGCGTATGCGTGCCAATGGGGCTGTGATGGAAGCTTAATTGGTTTGACAGTCTGTCTGACTGACTTTGTGTTCGCGCACTTTTAATTTGTCTGCGTTGGCATGGCTGCTTTAAAATTGCGATGAGCAATATATTATCCAGATAGTTATAGAGCAAAAAACAAATAAAATATAAATTTAGACACCCGACCTTTCGATCAGATGTACAGCCAACGGCACAGCCGCAGCTAGTTGCGCGGTGCATCCGAGGGCTGTGTACAGCTTTCAGCCTGACGGGCTGGAGGGGCCGCAACACCCACTCTAAATTTACCCAGCTCAAACTGGTACCCGATCTCAGCTGGGTGGACTGAAGCAATGCAGGATTAAGTGCCTTGCTCAAGGGCACAAATTGTCTCTTAGGGCCGTGACTCGAACCCACGACCTTCCGGTCATGAGGCAGGCGCCCTAGCCACTAGGCTACAACTCCCCTTATACGAGCGTATAGCAAATATGTGCGATATACCTTGGCAAGCATGCTGCTGGCATCTCAATGGGCTGTGCCGGTTTCATTTGTTCATTGTCTGTCTTCCTCTCTCCGACACGCCTCTGTCCCCGCGTTTTAATCACTTTTATACGATTTGTTTTAACGCCATATTTAGACGCTTGAACGCTGTTTTTTGTTATGCGGTTCCGCTTATCAGCTTGCGGTGTCTGGCCCGCCCCACCCACCCGCCTGCCGCATGCAGCCGCTGCACCACCCACCCGCCTCCCGCCCCCTCCAGTGCCTGATCGACGCGCCCTTCCCCAGCGAGTCAATTCCGCTGCAACAGCAGCTGCAGGGGCCGCGCCGCACCACCTCGGAGCCGCTGGCGCTGCTCACCATGCCGCCGCGGGGTACCGCCGCCGCCGCGTCAAACAGCGTCTGCGACGCCGCTTCAGATGCCGCCGCCGCCGCCGCGGAATTGTCGGCCGCCGCCTCTACGCTAGACGATCCGGCATCCTCAGCAGCGGCCGCAGCCGCCGCCGCCGCCGCACTTTCGCATCCTCCGCCTCACCCGCCGCCGCCAGCACGAGCCCCGTCGATGGAGAGCTCGACTGTGCGCCACGAGGCCAAGCTGACCTGGCTGCTGTACACCCTGAGCGACCCGCTGGTGAAGCTGTTCCTCAGACTGCGCCAGTTCCTCATGGGCGCCAGCTACATCCTCACCCTGGTCAGCATGATGGCCTGGAGCGTCACGTACGTGTCCTTCTGCACCCTGCCGTTCCTGCTGCTCTCCTGCCTGCTCTGGCTGTCGCCCGGGACTCGCCGATTCACGCTGGGCCTGTCGCCGCTGCTGGTGGTGTACTCCACCGGCCTGCTGCTCGCCAACTACGCCTTCAACTTCAACTTGCCCGAGATCTACCTGGCCAGGCGGAATGAGTCCTCCTTTGCCCAGATTGGCCTGCAGGTGAGGCCTCCGCCGCTTTTTGACCTTCGTCTGACTGCTCATTGTGTGGCCTGACTGACTGCTCATTGTGTGGCCTGACTGACTGCTCATTGTGTGGCCTGAGTGACTGCTCATTGTGTGGCCCCTGACTGCTCAATGAGAGGCCTGAGTGACTGCTCACTGTGTGGCCTGAGTGACTGCTCATTGTGTGGCCTGGCTGACTGCTCATTGTGTGGCCTGACTGGCTGCTCATTGTGTGGCCTGACTGACTGCTCATTGTGTGGCCTGACTGGCTGCTCATTGTGTGGCCTGACTGGCTGCTCATTGTGTGGCCTGACTGGCTGCTCATTGTGTGGCCTGACTGACTGCTCATTGTGTGGCCTGACTGGCTGCTCATTGTGTGGCCTGACTGGCTGCTCATTGTGTGGCCTGACTGACTGCTCATTGTGTGGCCTGACTCTAATTCGTTGTACTCTGAATTTTCCTCATATGTATCGAGTCTCTTCCCATTTCGCATCCGCCTCACCCCTGACCCCCTCCCAGGTTTACGAGGCGCCCATGCTGACGTTCGCCGCTCAGCTGACTTTCTGCTGCGTGTTCTACTTCACCCTGTGGACCTTCCTGTCCGAGAGGCGGCAGGGCGTCAGCCACGACACTCGCGCCGCCCTGGAGCTGTACCACCTGCGCGGCCACTCCCTGCATAGGCGGCGTCGCAAGACCATGGAGACGCTGATCATCGAGGTGATGTCCAAGTATTCGCTGATCATCTGCTGCACATTCTGGGTGCTGATGTGCTCCCGGTCGGTTGTGAACATCTCCCACATCATCGTGATGGCCATCTTCCTCTATTTTATCATCACGTTTCGGGTGAGCATGTGCTTTAGCTACTGTTTTCCTGCTTTTTGCTTGGAGAGTTGAGTTGAAAATTGATGAGGCACGGATGCAAAGAAGCTAGGAGTGACAAATCCTGATGGAGCTGGGAGTGACACATAGTGACGTAGCTGGGAGTGACAGATCCTGACGAGCTGGGAGTGACAGATCCTGACGGAGCTGGGAGTGACAGATCCTGACGGAGCTGGGAGCGACAGATCCTGACGGAGCTGGGAGTGACACATAGTGACGTAGCTGGGAGTGACAGATCCTGACGAGCTGGGAGTGACAGATCCTGACGGAGCTGGGAGCGACAGATCCTGACGGAGCTGGGAGTGACAGATCCTGACGGAGCTGGGAGTGACAGATCCTGACGGTGCTGGGAGTGACAGATCCTGACGGAGCTGGGAGCGACAGATCCTGACGGTGCTGGGAGTGACAGATCCTGACGGAGCTGGGAGTGACAGATCCTGACGAGCTGGGAGTGACAGATCCTGACGGAGCTGGGAGTGACAGATCCTGACGGAGCTGGGAGTGACAGATCCTGACGGAGCTGGGAGTGACAGATCCTGACGGAGCTGGGAGTGACAGATCCTGACGGAGCTGGGAGTGACAGATCCTGACGGAGCTGGGAGTGACAGATCCTGACGGAGCTGGGAGTGACAGATCCTGACGGAGCTGGGAGTGACAGATCCTGACGGAGCTGGGAGTGACAGATCCTGACGGAGCTGGGAGTGACAGATCCTGACGGAGCTGGGAGTGACAGATCCTGACGGAGCTGGGAGTGACAGATCCTGACGGAGCTGGGAGTGACAGATCCTGACGGAGCTGGGAGTGACAGATCCTGACGGAGCTGGGAGTGACAGATCCTGACGGAGCTGGGAGTGACAGATCCTGACGGAGCTGGGAGTGACAGATCCTGACGGAGCTGGGAGTGACAGATCCTGACGGAGCTGGGAGTGACAGATCCTGATGGAGCTGGGAGTGACAGATCCTGACGGAGCTGGGAGTGACAGATCCTGACGGAGCTGGGAGTGACAGATCCTTACTTTTTTATTTTTGTCCGACAAATGAATTTGCTTAGCTTCCTCGCTTGCTAACGCCAGCACCCCCGCGCCAATTTTCAGCTGTTCTACACGTTCTGGCGCCGGCAGCTCATTGTGTGCTTCTGGGGCATCATGCTCTACTCCATGCTCACCCTGCTGCTCATCTACGCCTACCAGTTCCAGAGCGTGCCGGAGTTCATCACCAGCTTCACCGGCATCCAGCCCGCCACGTGAGTCCCAGCTGGTCTCGGGCCCTGGGATCTGAGCCTGAACCAACCACCCCTTTCCCACCGCCCCGCAGGCTGAAGGAGATCGGCATCGAGAAGTACGAGACGCCGCAGCTCTTCCTCAACCTGCTGTTCCCAACCTCCTTCATCATCGTGATCATGATCCACGTGAAGAACTTCCACAAGACCTTCCTGCAGCTGTCCAACCTGCAGCCGGACCTGGACCCGTCCGCCACCGACCAGCCCGCCGCGCAGCTGTCGCCGCAGCCGCCGCCGCAGCCTTCGCACGGCCTCAGCTCCATCATCGAGCGGCCCGTTGAAGTTGACGTCGAATTCACCGCCGCGGCCGCCGCAGTCGCCGCCAGCCGCGACTCGGAGATTGACGACGACTTTGAAGACCCGGCGGCCGCCGCGGCTGCCGGCGGCGTCGGCAGCGGTAGCGCGTCGGTCAAGCGCGTCGGCGCCTTCAACGCCAAGACGTCGGCAATTCGGCGAAGTGAGTGGCCCGGCCATCCTCTGGCCGATTCCGCAGGCTAATCCGCTGGCTGGCTTAACCCAAATCCCTCCTCGCCATTTCAGCCCTGCTGAAGACGCAGTCCTATGAGAATGCGGTGCTCCGTCAGACCAAAAGTACTTTTTTCATCATTTCCATTTTTTTCATGGTGTCCTTGATGCTGGAGAGATTCGAACCACCGCCCACCGCCCTGTCCCGCAGTGATCCGCAAGGACCTCAACGCGCTGATCGTGAAGGCCAACGCTCTGTATTCGCTTTATTCTAAGAAATTCTCGCCTACCCTGTGGCGCTTCCTGGAGGTGCACTGGTACAAGGCGGTCGGCATGGTGATCGTCTGCACCGCCACCCGGCCCACCGATGCTGGCAATGTGAGAGTCGCCTGGCTTGTTTTTTTCATTTTTTGTCACTTTTCGTTGCCTTACTGAGCCACCGCTTGCTGAACCTCCGGGCAGTACGAGGCCGCCAACTTCTTCTACATCGCCCTGCTGCCGCTGTACCTGGCCGCGCCCGACTTCGTGTCCGTGCTCTACCTGTTCTGGAGCGCCTTCCTCATCCTTGGCAAGATGATCTACCAGCTTGGGCCTCGTGCACACCGCCATTGACCGGCTGGTTGTGACCAACTGCACCGTGAGTGCTGCCACCCGCCTGACACCCCCTTATCCTTATCTGACACTTCTCCCCCAGGTCACAACGCATCTCCATATGATTGCCCTCGTCTGACACCCCTTCCTCACCTGACACCCCTTCCTCATCTGACACCCCTTCCTCATCTGACACGCCTTCCTCATCTGACACGCCTTCCTCATCTAACGAACCTTCCTCATCTGAAACGCCTTCCTCATCTGACACCCCTTCCTCATCTGACACCCCTTCCTCATCTGACACGCCTTCCTCATCTGACACCCCTTCCTCATCTGACACCCCTTTCTCGTCTGACACCCCTTCCTCATCTGACACCCCTTCCTCATCTGACACCCCTTCCTCATCTGACACCCCTTCCTCATCTGACACCCCTTCCTCATCTGACACCCCTTCCTCATCTGACACGCCTTCCTCATCTGACACGCCTTCCTCATCTGACACGCCTTCCTCATCTGACACGCCTTCCTCATCTGACACGCCTTCCTCATCTGACACCCCTTCCTCATCTGACACCCCTTCCTCATCTGACACGCCTTCCTCGTCTGACACCCCTTCCTCATCTGACACCCCTTCCTCATCTGACACGCCTTCCTCATCTGACACCCCTTCCTCATCTGACACCCCTTTCTCGTCTGACACCCCTTCCTCATCTGACACCCCTTCCTCATCTGACACCCCTTCCTCATCTGACACCCCTTCCTCATCTGACACCCCTTCCTCATCTGACACCCCTTCCTCATCTGACACCCCTTCCTCATCTGACACGCCTTCCTCATCTGACACGCCTTCCTCATCTGACACGCCTTCCTCATCTGACACCCCTTCCTCATCTGACACGTCTTCCTCATCTGACACCCCTTCCTCATCTGACACCCCTTCCTCATCGGACACCCCTTCCTCATCTGACACGCCTTCCTCATCTGACACCCCTTCCTCATCTGACACCCCTTCCTCGTCTGACACGCCTTCCTCATCTGACACCCCTTCCTCATCTGACACGCCTTCCTCATCTGACACCCCTTCCTCATCTGACACGCCTTCCTCATCTGACACCCCTTCCTCATCTGACACGTCTTCCTCATCTGACACCCCTTCCTCATCTGACACGCCTTCCTCATCTGACACGCCTTCCTCATCTGACACCCCTTCCTCATCTGACACCCCTTCCTCGTCTGACACGCCTTCCTCATCTGACACCCCTTCCTCATCTGACACGCCTTCCTCATCTGACACCCCTTCCTCATCTGACACGTCTTCCTCATCTGACACCCCTTCCTCATCTGACACCCCTTCCTCATCTGACACCCCTTCCTCATCTGACACCCCTTCCTCATCGGACACCCCTTCCTCATCTGACACCCCTTCCTCATCTGACACCCCTTCCTCATCTGACACCCCTTTCTCGTCTGACACGCCTTCCTCATCTGACACCCCTTCCTCATCTGACACGCCTTCCTCATCTGACACCCCTTCCTCATCTGACACGCCTTCCTCATCTGACACCGCTTCCTCATCTGACACGTCTTCCTCATCTGACACCCCTTCCTCATCTGACACCCCTTCCTCATCGGACACCCCTTCCTCATCTGACACCCCTTCCTCATCGGACACCCCTTCCTCATCTGACACCCCTTCCTCGTCTGACACGCCTTCCTCATCTGACACGCCTTCCTCATCTGACACGCCTTCCTCATCTGACACCCCTTCCTCATCTGACACCCCTTCCTCATCTGACACGCCTTCCTCATCTGACACCCCTTCCTCATCTGACACCCCTTCCTCATCTGACACCCCTTCCTCATCGGACACCCCTTCCTCATCTGACACCCCTTCCTCATCTGACACCCCTTCCTCATCGGACACCCCTTCCTCATCTGACACCCCTTCCTCATCGGACACCCCTTCCTCATCTGACACCCCTTCCTCATCGGACACCCCTTCCTCTTCTGACGCCCCTACCTGGTCTGCCACTGCAACTCTCCTTACTTGATACCGCCGTCATCATCTGAGATCCCTTTTCTGTGGGAAGCAGTCTCCAGCATCGACCGTTCGGCGTTCCCATACCTGACAACCCTTCCTATTTTGCCACACCTGCCCATCTGACGCGGCCCTTTGCCCACCGCAGGCGGACCCGACGCCGCCCGAGAAAGGCTCGAACGCCACCTACCTGCCGACGCGCATGGACAACAACGCCAAATACTTCGGCTTCTTCGTGGCCGCCGACGGCCAGTTCTTCTCCTACATCATCCGCTACATGGCCATCGTGGTCTGCCTGGCCTTCCAGCACATCGTCTCGCTGCACCAGCACAAATTCTACCTGAACAACCCGCGCCCGCCGCCCGGCATTGTTTTCCCGAACTTCGCCTTCTCCGACTTTGAGAAATTCTACAGGGCGCGGGTCTTCGGCCAGCCGCAGCCTCCGCCGCCCGCCGCCAACGCCGCCGCCGCTGCCGCCGCCACCGAGTCGCCAACCGGCCTGGTGGGCACCCTGGTGAAGCTGCTGGCCAACTTCGGCTGCTACAAGTTCGGCCTGGAGCTCAGCTACACCGCCACCGTGGTTGTCTCCTGCCTGCGCCTCGATCTGTTCAGCTGCCTGTACATGCTGTTCCTCCTCATCTTCACCTTCATGCAGCGGGGCATCGTCCGCCGGCTGTGGATCGCCTTCCGCCTGCTGCTCTGCTGCACCTTCCTGGCCCAGTTCCTGCTGGCCTGCGGCTACCCGCCCCTGCTGTGCCAGGAGTATCCCTGGTTCCGCAGCGGCATCCGGGCTCAGGCCAGCTTTCGCTACATGCTCACCGACAACTTCCGGCACTGGATGTTCCTGCCGGCTTACAATGCGCCCCCGCTGGCTGAGAAACTCATCGGTGAGGCTTTCAATCTCTTATTGTTTTGCTTAATCTTACATTCGCTGTTTTAGCATTTTTACATGCCAACCCTTGACCCTGCTTTATACCCTTTGATTCGCCGCTTGTAAGTCCTCTCTAGTTCTTTGATGATGTACCGCCTGTCACAAGGACTTCCAGTTTTTGATGTACCGTCTTTCACAGAAAATTAGTTCTTTGATGTGCCGAATATCAGAGGGAATTACATTTCTTTGGTGTGCCGCCTGCCACAGTTTATTCCATTTCTTTGATGACCCGCCCTCGGCAGTAATTTACATTTCTTTGATGACCCGCCCTCGGCAGTAAATTACATTTCTTTAATGACCCGCCCTCGGCAGTAAATTACATTTCTTTGATGACCCGCCCTCGGCAGTAAATTACATTTCTTTGATGACCCGCCCTCGGCAGTAAATTACATTTCTTTGATGTGCCGCCTGGCACAGTTAATTCCATTTCTTTGATGACCCGCCCTCTGCAGTAAATTACATTTCTTTGATGTGCCGCCTGGCAAAGTTAATTCCATTTCTTTGATGACCCGCTCTCTGCAGTTAATTCCATTTCTTTGATGTGCCGCCTGCCACAGTTAATTCTAGTTCTTTGATGTGCCGCCTGGCACAGTTAATTCCATTTCTTTGATGACCCGCCCTCTGCAGTAAATTACATTTCTTTGATGTGCCGCCTGGCAAAGTTAATTCCTTTTCTTTGATGACCCGCTCTCTGCAGTTAATTCCATTTCTTTGATGTGCCGCCTGCCACAGTTAATTCTAGTTCTTTGATGTGCCGCCTGGCACAGGTAATTCCATTTCTTTGATGACCCGCCCTCTGCAGTAAATTACATTTCTTTGATGTGCCGCCTGGCAAAGTTAATTCCATTTCTTTGATGACCCGCTCTCTGCAGTTAATTCCATTTCTTTGATGTGCCGCCTGCCACAGTTAATTCCATTTCTTTGATGTGCCGCCTGCCACAACCCGATTCTCGTCTTTTATGAGCCGCTAGCCACCCAATTCTAGCCGTTTGATGTTCGCGCCATGAGACGGCTGAGATTTATCCCCGATTCAAACTGGAATTTCAGCCGACTACTTCCTGCTAGTGCTGGTCGCCTGCCAGCACCGGGTGTTCAAAGCCGAAGTGTACAACGGCGGCGCCGGCTACGACAGCTCCAACGATCCCGTCTGGCGTGACGTGGCGCCGATTCTGCGGCTGCGAAACTCCTTTATGAACTCGAAGTGAGCGCTGGAGTTACCCCGATTCTGGGAATTGAGAATTTAGTTAAGCAAGTCACTACGATACCCTAACAGTGAACCCCCGCTGAACCAAACAGTACGTGAACCCACCATTGAACCAAACAGTGAACCGACCACTGAACCAAACAGTGAACCCACCACTGAACCAAACAGTGAACCCCCCACTGAACCACACAGTGAACCCACCACTGAACCAAACAGTGAACCCCCCACTGAACCAAACAGTGAACCCACCACTGAACCAAACAGTGAACCCACCACTGAACCAAACAGTGAACCCACCACTGAACCAAACAGTGAACCCACCACTGAACCAAACAGGGAACCCATATTGAGCCAAACAGTGAACCCACCACTGAACCCAACAGTGAACCACCACTGAACCACACAGTGAACCCACCACTGAACCAAACAGTGAACCCACCACTGAACCAAACAGGGAACCCATATTGAGCCAAACAGTGAACCCACCACTGAACCCAACAGTGAACCACCACTGAACCACACAGTGAACCCACCACTGAACCACACAGTGAACCCACCACTGAACCAAACAGTGAACCCACCACTGAACCAAACAGGGAACCCATATTGAGCCAAACAGTGAACCACCACTGAACCAAACAGTGAACCCACCACTGAACCACACAGTGAACCCACCACTGAACCACACAGTGAACCCACCACTGAACCAAACAGTGAACCCACCACTGAACCAAACAGTGAACCCACCACTGAACCAAACAGTGAACCCACCACTGAACCAAACAGTGAACCCATATTGAGCCAAACAGTGAACCCACCACTGAACCACACAGTGAACCCACCACTGAACCAAACAGTGAACCCACCACTGAACCAAACAGTGAACCCACCACTGAACCACACAGTGAACCCACCACTGAACCACACAGTGAACCCACCACTGAACCAAACAGTGAACCCACCACTGAACCAAACAGTGAACCCACCACTGAACCAAACAGTGAACCCACCACTGAACCAAACAGTGAACCCACCACTGAACCAAACAGGGAACCCATATTGAGCCAAACAGTGAACCCACCACTGAACCACACAGTGAACCCACCACTGAACCACACAGTGAACCCACCACTGAACCAAACAGTGAACCCACCACTGAACCAAACAGTGAACCCACCACTGAACCAAACAGTGAACCCACCACTGAACCAAACAGTGAACCCACCACTGAACCAAACAGGGAACCCATATTGAGCCAAACAGTGAACCCACCACTGAACTAAACAGTGAACCCACCACTGAACCACACAGTGAACCCACCACTGAACCAAACAGTGAACCCACTATTAACGCCATAGATGAACGCTAAACCCATCACTAAACCCACCAAATAAGCCATCGGTGAACATTACATTAGACTGATCTGCGTTGCCGCCACTGCAGTCATGTTGAGTATTCAACATTCAATAATTTTTAGGTCCGCCGACCTCCTCATCCTGCTGTTCCGCCTGATCTTCTCCTGGATATTCTGGGCCTGCCCCTTCCTGCTGCTGATCCTCGGCTTCCTGTCCTTCAACATGTTCTCCTTCCTGTACATCCTGACGGCCTTCTACTTCATCGGCAAGGGCCACAGGTTCCTGCTGCAGCAACGCAAAAAACTCGTCCAGCTGTGGAACGCCGCCCTCGGCCTCAACGTGTTCGTGGTGCTGTGCAAGTGCCTGCTGCAGATCATCGGCTGCTCCTTTCCGCAGCGCAGCATCGACTGGAAGCACCAGGTGTTCGGCATCCAGTGCCTCAACATGAAGGCCTTCACCGAGTACACGATTGACAACTCCTGGGATAGTTCGATAAATAATCCCGGTCAGTTTGCGACCCTGACGTCTGCTGTGTATGGGGTGGGGGGTTGGAGTCAAGGATGGGGATTTCTGCGGTTTATGGGGAGTTGGAGTCAAGGATGGGGATTTCTGCGGTTTATGGGGAGTTGGAGTCAAGGATGGGGATTTCTGTGGGTTATGGGGAGTTGGAGTCAAGGATGGGGATTTCTGCGGTTTATGGGGAGTTGGAGTCAAGGATGGGGATTTCTGTGGGTTATGGGGAGTTGGAGTCAAGGATGGGGATTTCTGTGGGTTATGGGGAGTTGGAGTCAAGGATGGGGATTTCTGCGGTTTATAGGGAGTTGGAGTCAAGGATGGGGATTTCTGTGGGTTATGGGGAGTTGGAGTCAAGGATGGGGATTTCTGCGGTTTATGGGGAGTTGGAGTCAAGGATGGGGATTTCTGTGGGTTATGGGGAGTTGGAGTCAAGGATGGGGATTTCTGCGGTTTATGGGGAGTTGGAGTCAAGGATGGGGATTTCTGTGGGTTATGGGGAGTTGGAGTCAAGGATGGGGATTTCTGTGGGTTATGGGGAGTTGGAGTCAAGGATGGGGATTTCTGCGGTTTATGGGGAGTTGGAGTCAAGGATGGGGATTTCTGTGGGTTATGGGGAGTTGGAGTCAAGGATGGGGATTTCTGTGGGTTATGGGGAGTTGGAGTCAAGGATGGGGATTTCTGTGGGTTATGGGGAGTTGGAGTCAAGGATGGGGATTTCTGCGGTTTATGGGGAGTTGGAGTCAAGGATGGGGATTTCTGTGGGTTATGGGGAGTTGGATTTAAGGATGGGGATTTCTGTGGGTTATGGGGAGTTGGAGTCAAGGATGGGGATTTCTGTGGGTTATGGGGAGTTGGAGTCAAGGATGGGGATTTCTGTGGGTTATGGGGAGTTGGATTTAAGGATGGGGATTTCTGTGTGTATCGGGAGTTGGATTTAAGGATAGGGATTTCTGTGTGTATCGGGAGTTGGATTTAAGGATGGGGATTTCTGTGTGTATCGGGAGTTGGATTTAAGGATAGGGATTTCTGTGTGTATCGGGAGTTGGATTTAAGGATAGGGATTTCTGTGTGTATCGGGAGTTGGATTTAAGGATGGGGATTTCTGTGGGTTATGGGGAGTTGTATTTAAGGATGGGGATTTCTGTGTGTATCGGGAGTTGGATTTAAGGATGGGGATTTCTGTGTGTATCGGGAGTTGGATTTAAGGATGGGGATTTCTGTGTGTATCGGGAGTTGGATTTAAGGATGGGGATTTCTGTGTGTATCGGGAGTTGGATTTAAGGATGGGGATTTCTGTGTGTATCGGGAGTTGGATTTAAGGATGGGGATTTCTGTGTGTATCGGGAGTTGGATTTAAGGATGGGGATTTCTGTGTGTATCGGGAGTTGGATTTAAGGATGGGGATTTCTGTGTGTATCGGGAGTTGGATTTAAGGATGGGGATTTCTGTGTGTAACGGGAGTTGGATTTAAGGATGGGGATTTCTGTGTGTATCGGGAGTTGGATTTAAGGATAGGGATTTCTGTGTGTATCGGGAGTTGGATTTAAGGATAGGGATTTCTGTGTGTATCGGGAGTTGGATTTAAGGATAGGGATTTCTGTGTGTATCGGGAGTTGGATTTAAGGATGGGGATTTCTGTGTGTATCGGGAGTTGGATTTAAGGATGGGGATTTCTGTGTGTATCGGGAGTTGGATTTAAGGATGGGGATTTCTGTGTGTATCGGGAGTTGGATTTAAGGATGGGGATTTCTGTGTGTATCGGGAGTTGGATTTAAGGATGGGGATTTCTGTGTGTATCGGGAGTTGGATTTAAGGATGGGGATTTCTGTGTGTATCGGGAGTTGGATTTAAGGATGGGGATTTCTGTGTGTATCGGGAGTTGGATTTAAGGATGGGGATTTCTGTGTGTATCGGGAGTTGGATTTAAGGATGGGGATTTCTGTGGGTTATGGGGAGTTGTATTTAAGGATGGGGATTTCTGTGTGTATCGGGAGTTGGATTTAAGGATGGGGATTTCTGTGTGTATCGGGAGTTGGATTTAAGGATGGGGATTTCTGTGTGTATCGGGAGTTGGATTTAAGGATGGGGATTTCTGTGGGTTATGGGGAGTTGGAGTCAAGGATGGGGATTTCTGCGGTTTATGGGGAGTTGGAGTCAAGGATGGGGATTTCTGTGGGTTATGGGGAGTTGGAGTCAAGGATGGGGATTTCTGTGGGTTATGGGGAGTTGGAGTCAAGGATGGGGATTTCTGCGGTTTATGGGGAGTTGGAGTCAAGGATGGGGATTTCTGTGGGTTATGGGGAGTTGGAGTCAAGGATGGGGATTTCTGCGGTTTATGGGGAGTTGGAGTCAAGGATGGGGATTTCTGTGGGTTATGGGGAGTTGGAGTCAAGGATGGGGATTTCTGCGGTTTATGGGGAGTTGGAGTCAAGGATGGGGATTTCTGTGGGTTATGGGGAGTTGGAGTCAAGGATGGGGATTTCTGTGGGTTATGGGGAGTTGGAGTCAAGGATGGGGATTTCTGCGGTTTATGGGGAGTTGGAGTCAAGGATGGGGATTTCTGTGGGTTATGGGGAGTTGGAGTCAAGGATGGGGATTTCTGCGGGTTATGGGGAGTTGGAGTCAAGGATGGGGATTTCTGCGGTTTATGGGGAGTTGGAGTCAAGGATGGGGATTTCTGTGGGTTATGGGGAGTTGGAGTCAAGGATGGGGATTTCTGCGGTTTATGGGGAGTTGGAGTCAAGGATGGGGATTTCTGTGGGTTATGGGGAGTTGGAGTCAAGGATGGGGATTTCTGTGGTTTATGGGGAGTTGGAGTCAAGGATGGGGATTTCTGTGGGTTATGGGGAGTTGGAGTCAAGGATGGGGATTTCTGCGGTTTATGGGGAGTTGGAGTCAAGGATGGGGATTTCTGTGGGTTATGGGGAGTTGGAGTCAAGGATGGGGATTTCTGTGGGTTATGGGGAGTTGGAGTCAAGGATGGGGATTTCTGCGGTTTATGGGGAGTTGGAGTCAAGGATGGGGATTTCTGCGGTTTATGGGGAGTTGGAGTCAAGGATGGGGATTTCTGCGGTTTATGGGGAGTTGGAGTCAAGGATGGGGATTTCTGTGGGTTATGGGGAGTTGGAGTCAAGGATGGGGATTTCTGCGGTTTATGGGGAGTTGGAGTCAAGGATGGGGATTTCTGTGGGTTATGGGGAGTTGGATTTAAGGATGGGGATTTCTGTGGGTTATGGGGAGTTGGAGTCAAGGATGGGGATTTCTGTGGGTTATGGGGAGTTGGATTTAAGGATGGGGATTTCTGTGTGTATCGGGAGTTGGATTTAAGGATAGGGATTTCTGTGTGTATCGGGAGTTGGATTTAAGGATGGGGATTTCTGTGTGTATCGGGAGTTGGATTTAAGGATAGGGATTTCTGTGTGTATCGGGAGTTGGATTTAAGGATAGGGGATTTCTGTGTGTATCGGGAGTTGGATTTAAGGATGGGGATTTCTGTGGGTTATGGGGAGTTGGATTTAAGGATGGGGATTTCTGTGTGTATCGGGAGTTGGATTTAAGGATGGGGATTTCTGTGTGTATCGGGAGTTGGATTTAAGGATGGGGATTTCTGTGTGTATCGGGAGTTGGATTTAAGGATGGGGATTTCTGTGTGTATCGGGAGTTGGATTTAAGGATGGGGATTTCTGTGTGTATCGGGAGTTGGATTTAAGGATGGGGATTTCTGTGTGTATCGGGAGTTGGATTTAAGGATAGGGATTTCTGTGTGTATCGGGAGTTGGATTTAAGGATGGGGATTTCTGTGGGTTATGGGGAGTTGGATTTAAGGATAGGGATTTCTGTGTGTATCGGGAGTTGGATTTAAGGATGGGGATTTCTGTGTGTATCGGGAGTTGGATTTAAGGATGGGGATTTCTGTGTGTATCGGGAGTTGGATTTAAGGATGGGGATTTCTGTGTGTATCGGGAGTTGGATTTAAGGATGGGGATTTCTGTGTGTATCGGGAGTTGGATTTAAGGATAGGGATTTCTGTGGGTTATGGGGAGTTAGATTAAAGGATGGGGATTTGTAAGGTTGTCTGTTAATTGCACTTAATTATATCCAGCAAAGTTCTCGGAACCCGTCCCCCAGGCATCGTGATGGACATGGTCTGCTTCATCTTCATGATAGTCCAGAAGCGGGTCTTCCTCACCACCTACTTTACGGAGGTGCGGCTGGACACGGAGATTCAGAACTCGTTCACCTCCAAGGGCGCCCGCATCATAACGATCTCGCTGAAGCGCCAGAAGGAGCAAAACCAGGCCGAGGAGCTCAACGAAGTCGAGTACATTCGCCGCAAGGTGAAGCATCTTAAGTCGAGGAAGCGGCAGAAGCGCGAGCTGACTGAGCACTTTCAGGTGAGTTCCGAGTTTTAGGGAGTATGAGTACTAGTATTTTGGGATATTTTATCGGTTGAGAGAATATTGTGTAGCTTTCCCGAATTTTCGGTATTTTGAATTTCAAATGACACTGCTCAAGCTTTGGACCGAAATTGTACAGAAGTGGTAGACAGACAGACAGACAGACAGACAGACAGACAGACAGACAGACAGACAGACAGACAGACAGACAGACAGACAGACAGACAGACAGACAGACAGACAGACAGACAGACAGACAGACAGACAGACAGACAGACAGACAGACAGACAGACAGACAGACAGACAGACAGACAGACAGACAGACAGACAGACAGACAGACAGACAGACAGACGGACAGACTGACGGACAGACAGACAGACAGACACACAGACACACAGACAGACACACAGACACACAGACAGACAAACGGACAGTCAATTAACGGAATTTCTTTGCCCCCCGCCCGCAGGCCATCCGATCGGGCACCCGCGACCTGTTCTACACGGTGGACGCGGACGGCAACAAGATTTTAACCATAGACGAATCGGCTGAGGACGAGCCGGACCCGCACTGGCAGCCCACGGCGGCCGAGAATCTGATCGAGCAGGGCCTGCTGAAGGCTACGGAGTTCGCCCAGAAGCCCGGCGAGATGATTCGCAAGACCATCAACACCCTGGGCCAGCGGCGCTACTCCCGCTCCGTCTCCATCAACGAGGACGAGCTCAAGCGCCTGGTGGCCGGCGCCACCCCGACAACCGGCGGAGCCGCCCCCGCCGCCGCCACCGCCTCCGCCCTGTCCGGCGAGGACCGGCACTCCTTGCTGCTCGCCGGCCCGCCCATTCCCGAGGAGCTCGAAATTGCGGCCGCGGCTGCCGCTGCCGCCGCAACTGCCACGGCCGACGACGGCGAGACCGGCATGTCCGCCTCCTTCGTTGAGCAGCCGCTGCAGCTGCAGCAGAGCCTCATGGAGGTGCCGCCGCCGCCCACCACCCCGGTGCTCAGCCCCAGCAGCACTCTGGTTGACCTCAACGAGGCCATGCTGATGCGCAGCATCGGGAGTGACATCAGGCAGCAGGTGGGCTGGCAGTGCGCCCTGCTCCCCATCCCTGACGTGCTTGACGCATAGCCAAAAATCTCCCAATTTGATGCTTGATCCCGCAGTCTCCGGCCATCTCCGACCAGCAGCGGCTGCCGGTGTCCCTCGCCATGCAGCACCCGCCGCCGCCTCCTGTCCGCGGCCTCGGCGACGTCGGCGATGGCAGCATCGGGCGCAGCCGGGCCACGGCTGGCTATCCGATTTCCGGCACCCCGGCAGCTGGCGCCGGCCACGCCCGAGACCGCCTGCCGCCCACCGCCGCCACCGCCGGGTCCCTGGCGTCGCCCGGCACCTACGCCGGCTACCACGAAGACTTCGACGATGATGACGTTGACGACGAAGGCGAGGCCGGCGCCGAGGCCGAGGAGGGCCCGAACTCGCGCACGTGGAGCCTGGTCCGCTGGGTGGTGTCGGCGCTGGGCCGCAACCTGCTGGCGCTGCTGCGGGTGCTGTGCCGCCTGCTGGACCAGGCCACCGCCGACTACCGCAAGATCAAGGACCAGATGATGCAGAGCAAGCTGGACGCCAAGGACGAGCGCCTCGGCGAGTCGGCCGTCGACGCTCTGGGCGGCGTGGAGCTGAGCATCCGGCCCTACCCGGAGGAGTGCATCCAGGAGGACGAGGACTCGAGCGACGTCCCGCTGGAGCCGCTGCCGGAGCCGCAGACTCTCGGCCAGGCCGCCGGCCAGCTGCTCCTGCTGCTGCAGTACCTGCTGTTCTCCCGCCTGACTCCCCTGTGCTACGTTGCCATGGTGACGTATCACCTGGTGAACTGCACCGTGTTCTCGCTGTCCTACCCGCTGGTGGTGTTCATGTGGGGCATGCTGTCCGTGCCCTTCCCCACCAAGCGCTTCTGGCTGTCGGCCATCGCCTACACCATGCTGCTCATAGTAGTCAAGTACGCGCTGCAGTTCACCGTCATCAAGAAGGAGCTGATCAGGGAGGACGGCGGCCTTATAGCCGCCTGGTTCGCCAACGAGATCGGCGCCACTAGCGACTACTCGACCCCCGTGGCCGAGATCGTCATCCTCGGCCTGCTGTTCCTGCAGCGGAGCAGTCTGAAGCGCTACGGCCTGTGGGACATCTCCCGGCAGCACACCACCGCCATGTTCTACTCCGCTGGGCCGCAGCACCGCGCCTGTGAGTGATTGGACGCGTTTATTGCATCCATAGTCTGAGTGGCTGGGACGTCTGCCTTATAACCGGAAGGTCTTGGGTTCGAGTCCCGCATTGCTTCAGTCCACCCAGCTGAGATCGGGAACCAGTGTGAGCTGGCAAAATTCAGGCTGGGTGTTGCGGCCCCTCCAGCCCGTCAGGACTGACCAGCTGTGCCGCCGTTTGGCTGTACATCTGGCCGTGGAATGGCGAAGAATGAAACGCAATTTCTTTTTTATGCATATAGACGAAAAACGATAGACCTTGTATCTTGGTCTGTTAAAAATTCGATAAATATTAATTGCTTGTGAAAAGCAAGGGAATAACGAACACAGTAGCAGAATATATCTAGCTGGCCCCTTGCAGCTGCGCTGAGAATCCCAGTTTATCCAGCAAACTGTCAGCAGTCCAACTCATTCAATAAATTTTTCCAATCCGAACCGCAGCGCAAGCAACCCGCGGCAGTGCCGGCGGCGTCCCAGAACCTTCGACTACCAAGGAGCCCGTGGCTGACAGCGCCGCCGATCCCGGCGTTGCCGACGGCGGCATCCGGTACCGGCGATTCCGGCCGCAGCCGCCCTCGCCTTCGCCGTTGGCACTTGAACCGGCCGATGCTGCAACTGCTGACAGCGTCGACGGCCTGGAGTCCGAGGACGACGGGCTGGACAGGTCCAGGCAGACTCTTGATGAGGCTGTCGATCAGGTGAGTCGCGGCTGTAATTTCCTGATTCTTGATCCAAGTTGTTTGCTTTGAGTTGACGCCTTTGTGGAGTTAGGAGTGACTTTTGGAGGTAGCGGATTGATTTTTGGGGGTAGCGGATTGACTATAGGAGGGAGCGGATTGACTGTGGGAGGGAGCGGATTGACTGTGGGAGGGAGCGGATTGACTGTAGGAGGGAGCGCATTGACTGTAGGAGGGAGCGCATTGACTGTAGGAGGGAGCGCATTGACTGTAGGAGGGAGCGGATAGACTGTAGGAGGGAGCGGATAGACTGTAGAAAGGAGCGGATAGATTGTAGGAAGGAGCGGATTGACTGTATAAAGGAGTAGATTGATTCTAGCTAAAAGCGGATTGGCTGTTGTACAGAGCAGGTAGCGTTAAGGTGAGAGGGAATTGACTGTAGGGAAGAGCGTTATGATGTTAGGCAAGTCTTAAGCCGCTGCTTCGTCCCATCCAACGCGCGTCCAACCCGCGCCCACTGCAGCGAAGCGGTCGCCGCTCCACCGCCAAGTCCTCCTACCCGGCCTCCTGCCTGCTGAGCTGCCTGACTTGCCATCCGTTTCGCGAATTCTTCAAGAAAATCGCTGACCCGAACATCTCGGTGCGGGTGGACCTGTACTCCTGGATGTTCATCAGCGAGTTCGTGTCGCTGCTCATCATCTTCTTCGGCTACACGGCCGGCTTCGCCGGGCCTGGCCGCGTCGAGAACGAGAACATCATCACCTACATCTCCAAGGAAGAGGTCAGCGTGCTGCGCTAACTGCACTACTCACTGCGCTTCTCGCTAGTAGAAATGCGCGAATTTTAATGGATAAAAATCGTAAAATTCTTTCATAACTAAATTGACATCCGCAGATTCCGCTGACGCTCACGCTGACCATGTTCGTGCAGTTCATCATGCTGCTGGTGGACCGGGGCCTCTTCCTCACCCGCTCGCGCCGCGGCAAATTCTTCTTTCACCTGCTGCACGTCATCTTGCTGCACGTCTATCTGAAGTTCATCCTGCCCTACATGACATCGTGAGCGATCTTGCATTTCTCTTAGTAGCCGATTATCGTTCCAGTAATCCTAGACTGTTATCCTATTAATCCCAGATTATCTCCCAAGTAATCCCAGATTTTTTCCAGTAAACCCTGATTATCTTCCAAGTAATCCCAGATTATCTTCGATCTTGTAATCGCAAATTATCTTCTCAGAATCTCAGTAATCCCAGATTATATTCTTAGAATCTCAGCAATCCCAGATTATTCTCTCAGAATCTCAGTAATCCCATTTTATCTTTCCAGCAATCCCAGATTGTCTTTCCAGTAATCCCAGATTATCTTTCCAGTAATCTCAGATTATCTTCTCAGCAATCCCAGATAATCTTTCCATTGCGAGCTAATCCCATTTTATCTTTCCAGCAATCCCAGATTGTCTTTCCAGTAATCCCAGATTATCTTTCCAGCAATCCCAGATTTTCTTTCCAGAAATCCCAAATTATGTTCTCAGTAATCCCAGATTATCTTTCCAGCAATCCCAGATTTTCTTTCCAGTAATCCCAGATTATCTTTCCAGTAATCCCAGATTATCTTTCCAGCAATCCCAGATTATCATTCCAGTAATCCCAGATTATCTTACCAGCAATCCCAGATTATCTTTCCAGTAATCCCAGATTATCTTTCCAGCAATCCCAGATTATCTTTCCAGTAATCCCAGATTATCATTCCAGAAATCCCAGAATATCATTCCAGTAATCCCAGATTATCATTCCAGTAATCCCAGATTATCATTCCAGAAATCCCAGAATATCATTCCAGTAATCCTAGATTATCATTCCAGTAATCCCAGATTATCATTCCAGAAATCCCAGATTATCATTCCAGAAATCCCAGAATATCATTCCAGTAATCCCAGATTATCATTCCAGTAATCCTAGATTATCATTCCAGTAATCCCAGATTATCATTCCAGTAATCCTAGATTATCATTCCAGAAATCCCAGATTATCATTCCAGAAATCCCAGAATATCATTCCAGCAATCCCAGATTATCTTTCCAGCAATCCCAGATTATCATTCCAGTAATCCCAGATTATCTTTCCAGCAATCCCAGATTATCATTCCAGTAATCCCAGATTATCATTCCAGTAATCCTAGATTATCATTCCAGAAATCCCAGATTATCATTCCAGAAATCCCAGAATATCATTCCAGCAATCCCAGATTATCTTTCCAGCAATCCCAGATTATCATTCCAGTAATCCCAGATTATCATTCCAGAAATCCCAGAATATCATTCCAGTAATCCCAGATTATCATTCCAGTAATCCTAGATTATCATTCCAGTAATCCCAGATTATCTTTCCAGCAATCCCAGATTATCTTTCCAGCAATCCCAGATTATCATTCCAGTAATCCCAGATTATCTTTCCATCAATCCCAGATTATCATTCCAGTAATCCCAGATTATCATCCGTGTAATCCAAGTTTGTCATCCGAGAATGCCGCACTAAGTAGCCCAACAAAACCGGTTGCAGAGCGGAGTACGTGTCGCGCAGCTGGGTGATCAAGATGTTCTACTCCTCCAAGTGCCTGTACTTCGCCCTGTCGGCCTACCAGATCCTCTCCGGCTATCCCTCCCGAGTGCTGGGCAACTTCATCTGCAAGCGGCACAACTACCTGAACCTGTTCTCCTTCAAGATCTACCTGATCATTCCGTTCCTGTTCGAGCTGCGCTCCGTCATGGACTGGATGCTGACCAACACGGCGCTCAGCATCTCGCACTGGCTGCTGGTCGAGGACATCTACAGCGTCATCTTCGTGTCCAAGTGCTGGCGCCGGGCCGAGACCGACTACCCGACCGAGCGGGCCAAGAACCGCACGCCGTGCTACAAGTACTGCCCCGGCTTCTGGCTCATCGCCCTCATCGTGGCCTGCATCTGGGCGCCGCTGCTCTGGTTCTCCGTCATGAGCAACGTCTTCCTGGAGATCAATCACGTGACCGCCTGCACCTCCGAGCTGTCAATCGGATCGTTCACTCCGCTGTACACGCTGCGGACCACCAGCGTGCGCGGCTTCACGCCCGAGAATCGGACATTCGTGCACGACTGTTTCGCTAAGAAGGGCGAGGTTGGTTGCTGGGTGGGATTTAATCTTATCGAGTTTCGATCTTTGGAGGCTTCAAGCGAGGTTGGTTGCTGGGTGGGATTTAATCTTATCGAGTTACGATCTTTGGAGGCTTCAAGCGAGGTTGGTTGCTGGGTGGGATTTAATCTTATCGAGTTACGATCTTTGGAGGCTTCAAGCGAGGTTGGTTGCTGGGTGGGATTTAATCTTATCGAGTTTCGATCTTTGGAGGCTTCAAGCGAGGTTGGTTGCTGGGTGGGATTTAATCTTATCGAGTTACGATCTTTGGAGGCTTCAAGCGAGGTTGGTTGCTGGGTGGGATTTAATCTTATCGAGTTTCGATCTTTGGAGGCTTCAAGCGAGGTTGGTTGCTGGGTGGGATTTAATCTTATCGAGTTACGATCTTTGGAGGCTTCAAGCGAGGTTGGTTGCTTGGTGGGATTTAATCTTATCGAGTTTCGATCTTTGGAGGCTTCAAGCGAGGTTGGTTGCTGGGTGGGATTTAATCTTATCGAGTTTCGATCTTTGGAGGCTTCAAGCGAGGTTGGTTGCTGGGTGGGATTTAATCTTATCGAGTTTCGATCTTTGGAGGCTTCAAGCGAGGTTGGTTGCTGGGTGGGATTTAAGCTTATCGAGTTTCGATCTTTGGAAGCTTTGAGTCCATAGCGAAGTGACTAATTCTTTGCACTATGTAGCTCATGTGCCACCGCTTCACAACTAAAATTGGTGCAAGTCTTGTCCCCGGTTTGCTTTTAGACTTTCTAATTTATGAACTTTCTACTTTTGTACCCTGACCAGCCAATCTATTATTCTCGCGCTGGCCTCCGTCGCAGTCAGGTAAAATAAGTTGGAATCTGTCAGTCACACTCAATTATAACAAATAATTAACCTCCTACGTTAAATATGGCCGCAAATATTACGAGCTAGAATTAAGCAAATTTTAGTGCTTATTCGCGTTAATTGCCTACTATAAGTAACCAGATGCGAATGCGCAAATTTTTATATTATTCGCAAAGAAAACGCATTAATTGCCTACTCATGTTAGTAGCAAATTAGTAGCAAATCTGCCAGTTGCTCTTGCACTTAAACGAGCCCGCCTTGCCCCGCCCGCCAGGAGACGGACAAGCGCATGGGCAATCTGCTGCAGTCCACCACCGCCTACATCGTGGAGTTCGACGGCATGTCCAGCGTGCTGTGGACCATCACGCCGCCGTCGCGCCGGGCTCTCAGCAAAGAGTTGCGCAACAATCGGAGCACCGTGCGGCTCTTCTTCAAGCTCGAATGCCTCCGCTCCAAGGACGGCGGCGTCTCCAGGAAGAAAGTTTTCGAACGGGAGCTCGGCTTCGGGACGCCGGTGCGCGAAAGCCTCATCCGGGTGCTGAACAACTCGGCGCCCAACGCCTCCGTCACCTTCCACCAGATCGGCGACCGCTTCCTGCTGCTCAGCAGCGACCCCGCCGGCGGCATGGAGCCGCTGAGCAGCAGCCTGCCGCCTGACCAGCTCAACACCAGCAAGATTGACATTCAGGTGATTGACATTCTAAACCCTACCATAGAATCACCCTTGAACCTACCTTAGAATCCCCCTTAAACCTACTTTAGAATCGCCCCAAACCTAACTTAGAAACGCCCCTAAACCTTCCTCCCAAAAATAAACTTTCGCATTACTATCACTGCAGGCCGACCTGCGCTCTGATGAGAACGGCGTATCCTGGTGGGAGCTGCAGGACATCTACACTGGCAATTTCCTTTGCCCAATGAACCGGACAGGGCGCAAGATGGTCGAAGCCGACATGCATAACATCCTGCGACTCGTGTTCTTCTCGGAGCGTTCCAAATCTGAGAATCGGCTCATACAGGTTAGGCTCGCTAGCTCTGCTCTTTCTAAATAGTTTCTTTTTCGTTACTTGCCATTGCTATGCTGCTTCTATGCCGTTAGTATCCCGTTACTATACCGTTGCTATACTGTTGCTATGCTGTTTCTATTCCGTTGCTATGCTGTTGCTCTGCTATTTCTATTCCGTTGCTATGCTGTTGCTTTGCTGTTTCTATTCCGTTGCTATGCTGTTGCTCTGCTATTTCTATTCCGTTGCTATGCTGTTTCTATTCCGTTGCTATGCTGTTGCTCTGCTATTTCTATTCCGTTGCTATGCTGTTGCTTTGCTGTTTCTATTCCGTTGCTATGCTGTTGCTCTGCTATTTCTATTCCGTTGCTATGCTGTTTCTATTCCGTTGCTATGCTGTTGCTCTGCTGTTTCTATTCCGTTGCTCTGCTGTTTCTATTCCGTTGCTCTGCTGTTTCTATTCCGTTGCTCTGCTGTTTCTATTCCGTTGCTCTGCTGTTTCTATTCCGTTGCTATACTGTTGCTATACTGTTGCTATGCTGTTTCTATTCCGTTGCTGTGCTGTTTCTATTCCGTTGCTATGCTGTTTCTATTCCGTTGCTATGCTGTTTCTATTCCGTTGCTATGCTGTTGCTCTGCTATTTATATTCCGTTGCTATGCTGTTGCTCTGCTGTTTCTAGAGTCTAGAAGTCTGAATTCTAGAGCCTGAATTGAACTTCTTCTGTTTCAAAAGAAAGGGAATTTGTTTGAATTGAATTTCCGCAATCGCTGATTTTTCTTAAAGCGTTTGAATTGAAGTTCTGTTTGTTTCTTTTGAACAAGACTTTGTTCAAAATAGGAGGTAAAATGGTGTATTCCGTTGCTATGCTGTTTCTATTCCGTTGCTATGCTGTTTCCATTTGCTGCTGTGCTGCTTCTATTCCGTTGCTATGCTGTTTCTATGCTGTTGCTATGATGTTTCTATCCGTTGCTATGCTGTTTCTATGCTGTTGCTATGATGTTTCTATCCGTTGCTATGCTGTTTCTATGCCGTTGCAATGCTGTTTCTATTCCGTTGCTATGCTGTTTCCATTTGCTGCTGTGCAGTTTGAAAGACGTTGCACTTTTTCAACCTAACTGATCGATGAAATCCCATTCTCCCCAATCCGCAGGCCATCCAGAAGGTCGGCATGTACGGCATCCTGTCCGTGTTCGTCATCTCCATAGCCCGGGTGCTGCGGGCCGGCATCATCCCCCGCCACTACCTGGTCATGTACGTGGACATGCCGCACGTGGACCGCATACTGGCCCTCCTGCACGACATCTACCTGGTCCGCGAGTCGCAGGAGCTTGAACTGGAGGAGGAGCTGTTCGCCAAGCTGCTCTACTTGTTCCGCTCGCCTTCAATGCTGATCCGGTACACCCAGACTCCCGAGTACATCTTGCGCAAGTTCTATCACGAGCCGCCGCCGCCTGCGGATCCGCTGGGCGACCTGGCGGCCGGAGAGCAGCCTGGCGGAGGCGGCGGTGGCGGTGGCGGCGGCGGTGGCGGCGGCGGCCACTGTCGGAAGCCTTCAGACACGGCCAGCAAGCACAAACACGAATGAAGAATTCAGCTGGTCATAGGGATTGGCGAAAAATCTTGAGGATAATTATCCCATTGTTAACTATCGCAGCATGGCTTTTGCATTTCGCATTTCAATGTTGTATTTTTTATATGATGATAGAAAGCGCGTGGCAACAGCATCGAAAGAGCATAGCAATGGCTTAGTAACAGCCTAGAAACGACATAGCAACGGCATAGTTGCGAAATAGAAATAGTATGACAACAGCATAGCAACGGCATAAAAACAGCATAGCAACTGCAGAGAAACAGCATAGCAACGGCCTAGAAACAGCATAGCAACGGCATAGAAACAGCATAGCAACGGCATGGTAGCAGCATAGCAACGGCATATTAGCAGCATAGCAACGGCATAAAAACGTCTGCTGCTATTTATAGCTATTTGTTTGTTGAATATGGATGCTGTATTTTGGCTCGATAATTATCCTACATCCATTTACTATTCGCTTGTTACTAGGGGCAATGCAGAAGTCAAATTAGCGGAGTTCATTGATCTCCACAGTCGTATTCTCTGGCCCTGTTTTTGGGTTTATTTTTATGCTTTATTACTTTTACCTGTTCGGCTTTTTTTTAAAAAAACCTTTCAACTGCCGGACGCGGCTTGGCTATTATTGTGTTGCGCAACCGAACGGACACCGAGCGTCTTTCAGCAATCCCGTTACAGACTAATTGCTTGTTTATCCCATTCCACCACGCGAGCCGCATCTCTGGTCACACGCACCCAAGCCCTCCGGTTGCTGTAGGGGAATCCATTAATCTGCAAGTCAGCATTGCCCGCCTGCTATGATCTGGCATTCTGTTTTACTCTTGCGCAATTGCTAATTTCTCCGACCTAGTCTTTGTAGTCTGACGAATCTCTGTTTTTTGTTCTCCTATTGATGTTGTTTTGTTGCTGCAATATAATATTTATATTTATTTATTTATTATTAAAATGATGAAATCCGCATACACTTTTACCGCACGCAGCTTGCTTATCTATTTTTTTCTTTCTGTCTGTCTGACTGTCTGTCTGTCTGTGTGTCTGTCTCTGTCTGTCCGTCTGTCTGACTGTCTGTCTGTCTGTGTGTCTGTCTCTGTCTGTCCGTCTGTCTGACTGTCTGTCTGTCTGTCTGTCTGTCTGTCTGTCTGTCTGTCTGTCTGTCTGTCTGTGTGTCTGTCTGTCTGTCTGTGTGTCTGTCTGTCTGTCTGTCTGTCTTTCTGTCTGTATGTCTGTCTGTCTGTCTGTCTGTCTGTCTGTCTGTCTGTCTTTCTGCCTGTCTGTCTGTCTGTCTGTCTGTCTGTCTGTCCGCCTGTCTGTCTGTCCCCGTGCAATATCCGCTCTGCGTCAATACAGATTTTTACCCATGCGATGCATTACCAATGTGTTCGTTGTGAAATGCTTTACCTGAGGGCATTGATTG
Organism: Macrostomum cliftonense; assembly: GCA_950096795.1. Taxonomy (NCBI): domain Eukaryota; kingdom Metazoa; phylum Platyhelminthes; family Macrostomidae; genus Macrostomum; species Macrostomum cliftonense. The sequence continues at coordinate 324,955 of CATNEM010000226.1, forward strand.
AATTGAAATATAATTTATTAGCTGCTTTTAGTTTATTTCAATTCTTCAGCATTTTTGTTTCTTTCTTCTAAGTTATTTTCGATACATATCGGCAAATCTCGCACTGCGCACAAAGATAAGGTGATTTGTAACTTTCCAGCAGAACCCAGTGCCGCCGATCACAGAGTCCGGCGGCGGCCAGTCGCCCCCTCAGCCTCCGGTGGCTGGTTGGGCCCCCGTGGCGTCGCCTCCCACATCCGGGTTGGCTTCCGTGATGTCCGAACAGCTGGCCGACCACATCCGGGAGCAGCAGCTGCGCCAGGACTTCCGGCTGGCAGCCAAGCTGCAGGCTCAGGCTGAATGCGACAGCGATTCAAATCTGCCTGCGAATAAAAAAGATGACAGTGAGGTCACGAGTTCGAATCCAGGGCACGGGCACGTCGGCGAGTCCGACAGCGACTTTGTGCTGGCGCTGATGCTGCAGCAGGAGTTCGACAGGGAATATGACAGGCAACTGCGGCTCAGCGAGGCCAAGCTGAACGGCAACCAGAAGGTTTGGGATAGGGGATAATTCTGGCATAGGATAAGACCATTTTGGGATCATTTTTCGCGAGCTTCGAGTCGAGAAAGTTAAGGAATTTTTCTTAGCCGTCGAGAACCATTAAAGTGCTCACTAAAAGCTGATGACCCTCATCTGACCCTGGATGACCTCGTGTGACCATACGTGACTTAAAATGACCCTAGATGACCTCAAGTGTCGTGACCACGCGTGACCTTGAATGACCCTGGATGATCTATATTGACCCTAGATGACCTCATGTGTTGTGACCACGCGGGACCTTAAATGACCCTGGATGATCTATATTGACCCTAGATGACCTCACGTGTCGTGACCACGCGTGACCTTAAATGACCCTGGATGATCTATATTGACCCTAGATGACCTCACGTGTCGTGACCTTAAATGACCCAATATTAAAATGAACCTTCACCTCAGGTGATATATCTGGCCCGTTCTGACCTTTTCATGACCCCACTGACCCGGCGCAGGTGCGGGTGACGCTGTCCAATCATCTGCGCCGCGACACAACCGGCGCCCCGGCCTCCGATTCCGAGGACGACGCGGCAGCCGCCGCCGTAGATCCGCCGCTGCTGCCGCCAGGCCCGTCGCGCAGTTTCAACTCGCGCGGCGTCTCCGGCCGCGGCGCCGACCTTCTGACGAAGCACGACGCCGAGATCTGCGGCCGGCGGAACGCTGAGCGGATGGCGGGCTTCGGGCACACCGGCTTCCGCACCGGGGACACCGACGGCCTGCAGCTGAACAACCGCGTCTACAACAGCCTGAAGGTGCACGCCGCGCAGGAGGAGCGGCGACAGTCGGCGGCGCGCAGGCAGCGGGACAGTCAGCAGCAGGAGCAGCTGGAGCAGCAGCGGCAGCGGCAGCTGGACGAGCGGACACGACGGCTGCTGCAACGACTCGTCACGATTCGACGACTGGCGGAGATCGGCGAAGTGCTGGCTGTGGGAGACCAGAGCCTCGTGAGTGAGGTCCCGGGATCGAAAGCTGTGCCCTGTCTCCAAAATCTCCCATTCACTTACCGAGATATCCCCTCATCGGAATATCCCCTTCCTGTGATATCCCGTCACAGACATCCTTCACTGACATATCCCCTCTCTGAGATATCCCCTCACTGAAATATTCCTCAGTGAGATATCCCCTCTCTGAGATATCCCCTCACTGAAATATTCCTCAGTGAGATATCCCCTCTCTGAGATATCCCCTCACTGAGATATCCCCTCACTGAGGTATCCCCTCACTGAGATATCCCTCACTGAGATATCCCTCACTAAGATATCCCTCACTGAGATATCCCTCACTAAGATATCCCTCACTAAGATATCCCTCACTGAGATATCCCTCACTGAGATATCCCCTCACTGAGATATCCCTCACTGAGATATCCCTCACTGAGATATCCCTTCACTGAGATATCCCCTCAATGAGATATCCCTCACTGAGATATCCCCTCACTGAGATATCCCCTCACTGAAATATTCCTCAGTGAGATATCCCCTCTCTGAGATATCCCCTCACTGAAATATCCCCTCACTGAGATATCCCTCACTGAGATATCCCTCACTAAGATATCCCTCGCTGAGATATTCCTCACTGAGATATCCCCTCACTCAGATATCCCCTCACTCAGATATCCCCTCGCTGAGATATCCTCTCGCTGAGATATCCCCTCACTGAGATATCCTCTACATCAGATATCCCCTCACTGAAAAATCGCCTCTCCATCACTCTCTCCGTCGCCAGCTGGTCAGCGCCCGCTGCGACTCGAGCTCGCGCTGCAAAGGCGGCCTGCCGATGCCACCCGAAGTTGTCGTCAAGGTGTTCAGGCGGCTGCCCAAGCCGCGCCTGTCCTCGACCTCGGCAACTGACGCCGATTCCCAGCTGGATGCGCCGAGCTGCCCGCGCGGCTCCCCCCGCGCCCGCTGCCTCCGCGAGCTGCGCGGCCTCCGCCGCCTCCGCCGGGCCAGCGTCGCCTGCCCGACGCCGCTGATGCTGCGGCGCCACGTCCTGCTGACGGAGCTGGTCGGGGCGGACGGCGTCGCCGCGCCGAGCCTGGCCGACTGCCTGGAGGCCGGCCTGCTGAGCGACGCCGAGTGGCTTCGGGCCTGGGAGCTGACCGTGGCGGCCATGCGGACCTCGCTGCGGCACGCCAGGTGGGCGGGGATTCTTTTGCATGTACCGATCTGGTAATCCCTTATTGGACAAAAATCCTATCCCAGTAGAAAATCTACTTTCCCATCTTTCTTATCCCAATGAGGAGAATCCCAACTCCCCATCTCCCTTATCCCAATGAGGAGAATCCCAACTCACCATCTCCCTTATCCCAATGAGGAGAATCCCAACTCCCCATCTCACTTATCCCAATGAGGAGAATCCCAACTCCTGATCATCCGCATCCCAATGAGGAGAATCCCAACTCCCCATCATCCGCATCCCAATGAGGAGAATCCCAACTCCCCATCCGCATCCCAGGCTCGTCCACGGCAACCTGGACGGCCGCCACCTGCTGTGGTGGCGCGGCGCTGTCTGGCTGACCGGCCTGTCCCGCTGGACGGACCGGGGCGACCCGCGCTCCGCCGGCCTCCTGCTGCGCGACTGCCGCGCCGTCAGCGGCCTCTTCAAGCGGGCCCGGCCGAGCCTCCCCGGCCTGCTGGACGCCGACGACCTCGCGGAGCTGCTGGGAGGTGCTGGCGCCGCCGCCGCCGGAGGCGCTGACGTGGCGGAAGTCGACGAGGACGATTTTGAGGAAGAATTTGACGATGATGAAGAGCGGGAAGACGACGACGAGGAGTCTGGAGATGATGAGGCTGGGGATCGGCCTGACTGATGCTGAGTGGCCTCCGACATGTCAGTCAAACTCGTCAATGACGTCCGACCTTCGTTTTTTCTTGTGCATAAATCTGCTTTTCTTTCCTTGCAGTTTTTCTGGTTTGTTTTGTCATTTATAGTTTGATTTATCCGACTTTTTTATCGAGTAGAATTGCTTGAAGAGGCTGGAAGAAACTCGCCTGTTTTTAGCGAACTCAATATTTTGCCTGTTGGCCTACTGTTGAGTAGTAGCCAGCTGCGGATCTGGCTGGAATTTTTAATAAATGCAATAGTCTCTGCTTGAAGCCTTGAGGTTGTTGATTTGGAACTGGAACTTGGGCTGTTACTAAACTTTTATGGGCTATTGAATTGGTTTGAACTGCCTTTGTGTGTTAGTCCGCTATCACTAGTAGTAATAGTACTAGTAGTAGTACTACTACTGACAGGCCCTCTTATTGTTTTACTCTGGAGACATAAAGGAATTTAAAGATTGCATCTAAATGCGCTGAAAGAGCCATTGCGCTTCAGCCGATATTTATTTAGCCAATGAACAATGAATACAAAATGCCTTCTGAGAAAAAAAATTGTGTTTTGGCAACTGCTAGTCAGCTCAACTAAAATCCTGAATGCCGCCTCTCCGAAGAGTGGCGTTGAGTTTTGTTCAATTTGGTAGTCGTACGGGCCCGTCTCTGGCTCCCTCCAATTATGTACAGCGTAGCTCACATAAATTGTGCCTCAACAGAATGAATTCTTATGAAGAAGCTTGCAAGTGCGCAGTCGTACCCCCAAGCAATCTCTTTAAAGGCTTCTCTTGCTTATCTTTCACTGCAACACGAATTTCTGCGCTGATAGTCTCGCATTCGACAATTGCGAGCTAATTTACATTTCTCAGCCCCTTCTGATGGCCACAGCCGACCAACTGCGAGCTGCCCTGGAGGCCGACAATCGCGGGCTTGTCGACAGCAACCTGACAGTGAAGACGAAATCGTTTGACGAATCTTTAGTTCATCACATTGCCCGAAAGTCGTACGGACTCGACTGTCTGAAGCTGCTGGTTGACAAGTTCGGTGCATCTTGCCTGACTCAATTCAGAAACCAGAAAGGCAATGCCCCGCTCCATCTTGTTGCTTTTTTTCAGGATGAAAGGTCCATGGATTTCATTCACAGTCTTCTAGGCGAAGAGTGCTTCCGGGTAAAGGGCAGATTCAACAGAACAATTGCTTTCATGGCGGCCGAAAACAGACGCAGCAACTCCGTTCTCAAGTGGATAGTGAGAAAGAAAGGCGCAGGCTTTCTGAGCGTCACTGATTCCATGGGTGACTCGCCTGTGCACATGGCAGCCCGAAAGCAGGGAGAGGACTCGATGCAGTTTTTCAAGTCACTGTTCGGAACAGACTGCTTCCTTCAGCGGGGAAACCAGGGTCGCACTGCCATTCACCATGCCGCCCAAAATGAAGGCAATAGCTCGGTGCTCAAATGGTTGGTCGGTGAGTGCGGCTCAGACTGTCTGATGGAAAAGGACAACAGAGGCGACACTGCCGTTCATCTGGCAGCATTGAACCATGGCGAGGACTCTCTGCGGCTCATAAAGGAGCAGCTCGGCTCTCTGGTCTTTATGCTGAAAGACAACAGTGGTGAGACTTCGGTTCACAAAGCGGCTAAAAATGAAAAAAATTCTTCCGCCCTGGCCTGGTGCGTCAAGGATCTGGGCCCGAACTGTCTGCTTGCCAAGGATGCGTCCGGCACGATGCCGATCCACCTGGCAGCCCAGCACCAGGACGAGAAGTCGGTGCAGCTGGCGGTGACGTCACTCGGACCGGACTGCCTCGCTCTGGCAGGCGAAAAGCGGCGCACGGCGGTCCACTTCGCCGCCACCAACTCCAGCAGCAACTCCGCGCTGAGGTGGATCGTCAGCCTGCTGGGGCCCGACTGTCTGACGCTGAGGGACGCTGATGGCAGCATGGCTCTGCATCTGGCTGCTCAGCACCAAGGCATGGACTCGCTAAGGCTCATCAAGGACTCGCTGGGTGTCGCCGCCTTCAAGCTGGAGGGCCGGGACCGTCAGATGGTGGCTCACTACGCCGCCGAGAGCGGCCGCAAGCAGGAGCTGATCGCCTGGATTGTCAGCGAGGTCGGGCCGCGGAGTCTGCTGGTGCCAGACGCCCTGGGCAGGACGCCGGCTGACCTCGCTGGCTACTATGAGTAGGCGGTGGGAGTGCGAGCTTTGTTATTTTCTGGGCCCGATAAAAACACTTTGGCTGTCAAATTTCTCTGACCAAGAGTGCGCCTTCGACAGAATTTTAGGTTTCCCATTGTTTTTTTTATCGAAACTTCATGTGTTGTTGTCAGTGTGGCGGCATCATCATGTATATTCGGATATTTCTCTGATTACTATGCGTCGACATATCTAATGTTGTGAATCACCATCTAACCCGATGATTTAATTCGTTTTTGCACCTATTTTAAACCTGATTGAAGTGAAGAAATAAGCGGTCGCTTTCTAAATGTTTTAGCATAACCAACCCTCAATTTTAAGCCCCAAAAATTATTAAAGCTTACAAGCGATTTTTTTAATTTTAGCTAGCAAATAAAATCAGCAAAAAGCCGCTGGCAACAAGGAAGAAGCAACATTCTAATTGACTCGAAGTAAATTTTTATTCTTAGCTGTCGGCTGTCACCAGTTGGCCGTGTAGAAGCAAGCTGTGGACTTCATTTACACAAAGCTTTATAGATTCAACTCTAAATATAATAAAAAGTGTTGCTTTACAAGTGCGGACAGCTGTGCATTAGGCTTTGCATTAGGACGGTTGAGCTGCTTCATAGCGGATTATACTTTTTTGAGGCAACCAACAGCATGCTGTCCTCGTGGATTTCTTCCCTGGGGGAAGAGAGATGAGGATAGACCGGGTGGGGTGAGAGAACGAGAGTTTAAAATCAATAATTCCAGCTTAGTCAGCAGGAAAATGCGAGATGGCGGAACGATGAGCGAGCTAAAAAGAGACGGACCCTACGTCAAATACATTTATAGGAGAAAAACGATTCAGTACAAGGCGAGTACGCCGCCTTCAAACCAGCGGCACCATGACCCCACACCCAATCCCTGGCACAGAGCGGAGCAGGCAGTCCTAAGGCAGGCTAACTTCCTATTGTACTCAGCCCCGCTTCCTACTCCTATTGTACTCAGCCCCGCTTCCTACTCCTATTGTACTCAGCCCCGCTTCCTACTCCTATTGTACTCAGCCCCGCTTCCTACTCGTATTGTACTCAAACCGGCCAAATACTCGTACCTGCTTGTAATTGGCCTGTCTCTGCCAGCTCAGTTCCGTCTCTCTGCATTAGCTTTACTCTGTCTGCCAATTTCTCTGCGTCTGTATTTAGCATAGAGCTGCAGCTGCTGCCACTAGAATCACTCTGGAACAGAGAACAGAGTTTTTACTATCACTGAGAATCTCTTGAAGAAGCCAAAAAAATTCAGAACATGAACAGAGCCATGGTGCGGGTTGCTTTTGTATTTCGTGCTATATCTAAACCTGGCAATGCTAATTCAATCGCAGTTGTTGGAAACTGCCCTGAGCTTGGCGAACCGACTCAACTGAGGCAAGTGAACCCATCGGGAGTCTGGCAGGCAGAGATATCTATCGAAATGGAGAAAGACGCTGGTGACAACCTCAAAGTTCGCCATCAAGACAATCAGCAAAATTTATCTTTTGGATTTGTTTTTAATAATCAAAATCATGCGACGAAGGAAGTTAAACTCAAAGATAAAGATGGATATCGATATGTTGTAATCGCTGAAATAGACGCCAACGGACAAACTGAAGAGCTAAAGATCTTTCCCACTGTTTGCGTCTCAATTTGCTTCAGCACGAGATTTTCAGCTCAAAATGGTGAGAGTGTTGCAATTGTTGGTAACTGCCCGGAGCTTGGCAGCGAAATATTGAATGAAACTGTGCAGCCGGGAGTTTTGAACCATTTGATAAATGATATCTGGCAGAAGAAAATATCAATCGAAATGACAAAGCATGAGGGATGGCTCAAAGTTCCTGGTGGTCAAAATGGACTTCAGCTCAGATTTTTTCTCGCTACGAAAAGCAACACGCAAGTTGCTTGGAGTAGACTGACAAGCAATGGTAGTAATGTTTGGCCAAGAGCAGAAGATGGAACTCGGTTTGTCATCACTACCAATGGCAAAGAGGAACCCCCTATTTTCCCATTAGTTCCGACTGAAATCTGCTTCAAAACGAAATCAGCAAATGGCCGGAAAACTGCAGTTGTTGGAAACTGTCCTGAGCTGACTCAGGCAGTGCATCTGAACCACCCAACAGACGGTTTCAGGGAGAGAAAAATCCCTATCGAAATGGCAAAAGACGCTCAAGGAAACCTTAAGGTTCCAGCTGGAACAACTCTATCGGATCTTGCATTCAGTCTCTGCGCTAGCAACGAGTCCGGTGAAGGCTGGGATCTACCTGATGCCCAACGACAGGTGCCGCTCACGCTGAAGCAAAACGGAAGGAAGATCACCATCGAGTCCGCCCTGGGCGATCTGGACTTCAAACTATTTGTGACCGCCACGGTCAGGTTTCGCGCGTTCCACGTAACTGGGAAGGATGAGTTAATCGCTGTGGTTGGAAACTGCTGTGAGCTCGGAGACGGAGCAGAGATTGCTAAAAGTACTGCAAAGGCACAAAAGCTCGAACGCAAGCCAAGAGAGGAAAATATTTGGGAGTCTAATCTGGACAGAAACAACAAGATTCCCATCAGGATTTCGATGATCAGAAATATCAACAGAGAACTGAAACTCCCAAACGGCAACGACCTGGAGTTCCATCTCGCATTGTGCGATTATAAAAGCAAAGCAGAGAAGCGCAGGGACAGTGCACATTCCGTGCCGCTAGAATCAATCGATGAAAAAGCATTCACCATTGAGGCTACCTGGGATTCCCGAGTCCGCATCTTTCCCGGCTCCCACAAAATATCAATAAAAATTCGAGCGGAACGCGGAACTGAGGGGCTGGTCATTCGCGGCAACTTCTACCCTCTCGGAAACGCCGGCAAAAAAGAATTGGTGAAACAAGGCCAGGAAGAAATTTGGCAGACCGAAATAGCTCTGCCCATGGTAAAATTCCAGGATAAATGGCAGTTACCGACCGCTGATGGAGGATTCGAGCCGCTTACGTTACGGGTTGGACGCGAGATACCAGGAGAGACTTGGGAAGAAATGAAACCCACCCTTCCCTGCAACATCGCTGAGGAGGATGGAGGCGGCTGCAAGTTTGAGCTGCTGTGCATCCTCCGACCCGAGAACGAGAGGGAAGGCAAAAATCACTGGGTTAGCGTCCAGATGCCGCTTGAAACTGGCCTGATGAACCGAGACAGCATCTTCTCATTGCTGTGCAACTTTCTCAAGGTGCACCTTCCTGACGCGGAAGTCAGTTTTGCCGACGTAAAGAAAAAATACGCTCAGTGCCTGGTGCCGATGATCAAGCTGGACGGTGGCTACGATGGAAGAACAGGAGGCACCAGTGCAATTCCACACAAGTACCACGATATCTGGGGAGTCCGTGAGCTTCAGTATGGCGAGGAGCTTGATTGGAACCAGCTGCCTGCGCCGGGAACTACAAGAAGCGCCATCGAGTACATGCGGCTGAGAAAGGCGAGGGGCCTCCTGGGCAATCGAAATGCCGTGTGCGGGCGCCTTGATAAAAAATATCATCAGAGACAGGGCTACGTGAGCAAAGTCTTGAAGCTCGGTGGAGAAACCAACTGGTCGAAGTTCCTTGACAGAAACTACTCGGACACGCAGTACAAGAACGCGCTAGTCGAGTTGGCCAAATGGGTCAGGGATATAAATAATGCTACTCTGACTCAAGCTTTCGCTCAGGCTCAGAGTCCGGCTCAGGCTCCGGCTCCGGCTCCGGCTCCGGCTCCGGCTCCGGCTCCGGCTCCGGCTCCGGCTCCGGCTCCAGCTCCGGCTCCGGCTCAGAGTCCGGCTCCGGCTCCGGCTCCGGCTCCGGCTCCAGCTCCGGCTCCGGCTCCGGCTCAGGCTCCGGCTCCGGCTCCGGCTCCGGCTCCGGCTCCAGCTCCGGCTCCGGCTCCGGCTCCGGCTCCGGCTCCAGCTCCGGCTCCAGCTCCGGCTCCGGCTCCGGCTCAGGCTCCGGCTCCGGCTCCGGCTCAGGCTCCGGCTCCGGCTCCGGCTCCGGCTCCGGCTCCAGCTCCGGCTCCAGCTCCGGCTCCGGCTCCGGCTCCGGCTCCGGCTCCAGCTCCGGCTCCAGCTCCGGCTCCGGCTCCGGCTCCGGCTCCGGCTCCAGCTGCGGCTCCAGCTCCGGCTCCGGCTCAGAGTCCGGCTCAGGCTCCGGCTCCGGCTCCGGCTCCAGCTCCGGCTCCGGCTCCGGCTCCGGCTCCGGCTCCGGCTCCAGCTCCGGCTCCGGCTCCGGCTCAGGCTCCGGCTCCGGCTCCGGCTCAGGCTCCGGCTCCGGCTCAGAGTCCGGCTCCGGCTCCGGCTCCGGCTCCGGCTCCAGCTCCGGCTCCGGCTCCGGCTCAGGCTCCGGCTCCGGCTCCGGCTCCGGCTCCAGCTCCGGCTCCGGCTCCGGCTCCGGCTCCGGCTCCAGCTCCGGCTCCGGCTCCGGCTCAGGCTCCGGCTCCGGCTCCGGCTCAGGCTCCGGCTCCGGCTCAGGCTCCGGCTCCGGCTCCGGCTCCGGCTCCGGCTCCAGCTCCGGCTCCAGCTCCGGCTCCGGCTCCGGCTCCGGCTCCAGCTCCGGCTCCGGCTCCGGCTCAGGCTCCGGCTCCGGCTCCGGCTCCGGCTCCGGCTCAGGCTCCGGCTCCGGCTCAGAGTCCGGCTCCGGCTCCGGCTCCGGCTCCGGCTCCAGCTCCGGCTCCGGCTCCGGCTCAGGCTCCGGCTCCGGCTCCGGCTCCGGCTCCAGCTCCGGCTCCGGCTCCGGCTCCGGCTCCGGCTCAGGCTCCGGCTCCGGCTCCGGCTCCGGCTCCGGCTCCGGCTCCGGCTCCGGCTCCGGCTCCGGCTCCGGCTCCGGCTCCGGCTCCGGCTCAGGCTCCGGCTCCGGCTCAGAGTCCGGCTCCGGCTCCGGCTCCGGCTCCGGCTCCAGCTCCGGCTCCAGCTCCGGCTCCGGCTCCAGCTCCGGCTCCGGCTCCGGCTCAGGCTCCGGCTCCGGCTCCGGCTCCGGCTCCAGCTCCGGCTCCGGCTCCGGCTCCGGCTCCGGCTCAGGCTCCGGCTCCGGCTCCGGCTCCGGCTCCGGCTCCGGCTCCGGCTCCGGCTCCGGCTCAGGCTCCGGCTCCGGCTCCGGCTCAGGCTCCGGCTCCGGCTCAGAGTCCGGCTCCGGCTCCGGCTCCGGCTCCGGCTCCAGCTCCGGCTCCGGCTCCGGCTCAGGCTCCGGCTCCGGCTCCGGCTCCAGCTCCGGCTCCGGCTCCGGCTCCGGCTCCAGCTCCGGCTCCGGCTCCGGCTCCGGCTCCGGCTCCAGCTCCGGCTCCAGCTCCGGCTCCGGCTCCGGCTCAGGCTCCGGCTCCGGCTCCGGCTCCAGCTCCGGCTCCGGCTCCGGCTCCGGCTCCGGCTCCAGCTCCGGCTCCAGCTCCGGCTCCGGCTCCGGCTCCAGCTCCGGCTCCAGCTCCGGCTCCGGCTCCAGCTCCGGCTCCAGCTCCGGCTCCGGCTCCGGCTCCGGCTCAGGCTCCAGCTCCGGCTCAGGCTCAGGAACTTTTGCGTGAAGTAAGCGATGCTTTTAGTTTTTTTATCTACTTGTTCCGTCAGTCCGCCGCCATCGTCCGCGGTCGCATGGAGGCCACGCTGGTCAGCAAGGAGTGCGACATCATGCACAGCGACTGGTACTGGTGCTGGAAATCTCACCTGGAGGTGGCCGCCTGCTGGTTCGTCGTCATGATGGCTGCCTGGAGGCGGTTAAAATTGTCGCAGAACAAGTTTAAAGATCAGTTGACGGAGCCTGGAGCTCCATTTCTACCGAACTTCTACCAGTGGGAGTAAATAAAATTATTTGCCCACCTTTGAGACATCATGCTTATGCCATTGCGACTGTCTCCTATTAGACTGATGCTTGTGTTTGCGCCTAACCAAGTTTGTTTTACTCCGCGCGACACCCCTTATCAAATTTGTTTTAATCTGTGCGACACCCCTTATCAAATTTGTTTTAATCTGTGCGACACCCCTTATCAAATTTGTTTTAATCCGTGCGACACCCCTTATCAAATTTGTTTTAATCCGTGCGACACCCCATATTAAATTTGTTTTAATCCGTGCGACACCCCTGATCAAATTTGTTTTAATCCGTGCGACACCCCTGATCAAATTTGTTTTAATCCGTGCGACACCCCTAATCAAATTTGGTTTAATCCGTGCGACACCCCTGATCAAATTTGTTTTAATCCGTGCGACACCCCTGATCAAATTTGTTTTAATCCGTGCGACACCCCTGATCAAATTTGTTTTAGTCCGTGCGACACCCCTTATCAAATTTGTTTTAATCCGTGCGACACCCCTGATCAAATTTGTTTTAATCCGTGCGACACCCCTTATCAAATTTGTTTTAATCCGTGCGACACCCCTGATCAAATTTGTTTTAATCCGTGCGACACCCCTGATCAAATTTGTTTTAATCCGTGCGACACCCCTTATCAAATTTGTTTTAGTCCGTGCGACACCCCTGATCAAATTTGTTTTAATCCGTGCGACACCCCTAATCAAATTTGTTTTAATCCGTGCGACACCCCTGATCAAATTTGTTTTAATCCGTGCGACACCCCTGATCAAATTTGTTTTAATCCGTGCGACACCCCTTATCAAATTTGTTTTAATCCGTGCGACACCCCTGATCAAATTTGTTTTAATCCGTGCGACACCCCTAATCAAATTTGTTTTAATCCGTGCGACACCCCTGATCAAATTTGTTTTAATCCGTGCGACACCCCTGATCAAATTTGTTTTAATCCGTGCGACACCCCTGATCAAATTTGTTTTAATCCGTGCGACACCCCTTATCAAATTTGTTTTAATCCGTGCGACACCCCTGATCAAATTTGTTTTAATCCGTGCGACACCCCTTATCAAATTTGTTTTAATCCGTGCGACACCCCTTATCCAATTTGTTTTAATCCGTGCGACACCCGTTATCGAAGAGAAAAGATCAAAATGTTTTATTAACCTTGAATTCTTCTAAGAAATAAATGCAGCTAATTCTAATCTAAGTAGTGGTTTTGTAGCGACTTTCTAGAAATTTTTACGCGTTTCGTAATTAAAACTTTCCAAATACGGTGAATCGAATTCTGCCACTTTCTAGAAATTTCACTAAAGTCATTATTCAGTTATTATTCAGCCATATTTTAAAATAATAAATGAATAACAGTACATTCATATTTTCATAATCATCCTTTGTCATCTGTAAATAGTATCGACATAAAATTTGTTATAGTGCATAGAACATTCTCGAACTTTCCGGTTATCCATCTTCTACACTATAAATACACAGCACCTGCTCCGCAAATTTAAGCAAGCCTTTCATAGCAGCAAGAATCATACAAACAATAAACGAACCACCGAGCATATCTCGCCTTATTCATTTAAGCAACCATCTACAACTGGTCCGGTGAGGCGACACAATGTCCGAACAAGATACTCCGTTGGATCAACAACAGGACGAAGGGACCTCCCTATCCGCGGTGGGTGTCAAAGCTCCACCATTCTACAGGAGCAACCCGGAAGCCTGGTTTCTCATGCTGGAGTCGCAATTCGCCCTACGACGAATTACCTCAGAGGAGACACGCTTCCACCACCTCGTCTCTCAACTACCTGAGGACATTGCGTCAGTCCTTCTATCAGCCGACACCCCGCGAAACTACGCGACGCTGAAGAGTTCTATCATCGAGCTGTTTCAAAAGAGTCAGCAGGAAAAGATTAACGACCTGCTTAATGTTTCCGACCTTGGTGGAGACAAGCCGTCGGTGTTCGTCCGGCGCCTCAGTTCCAAAATGACGCAGTGCGGCTTGCAGGCAAGCCCCGATATGATTAAGGCCACCCTTCTCCGCTGCCTTCCAACAGAACTCCGTGTGGCCCTGTCCGGCTTCCAAAAGCAGACACCGGAGGACCTGGCTTCCATTGCGGACTCCATGCTTTCCATCCGATCAACGTCCGCACAGATTAACGTCGCAAAGAGCCAGACTCGGAGCCCCGACAACGAAAGCCCGGCGTCACCAGCTTCCAGGCAGACGGCGCCATTCAAACCTGGCCAGCAGCCAGTTATTTGCCGCGCTCACCTTTACTACGGACCTCGGGCTCGCACTTGTAGACACTGGTGCCAGTTTCCACGTCCTGCCGACAGACCAAGACCAAAGATACTAGGACCTAACGATCGGACTCCGGCGCAATCCCGGTCGAGTTCACCAGTGCGCTCTGCATCGGAAAACGTGTAAGCGCTGCCCACAGCGCCGCGGTGAGCAGCGCCCCAACAGCAGCGGCGCCCAAGAGCTGCCTTGTAGTCGAGCTCCTGATCAACAACCGCCGAATCGCCTTCTTGGTCGACACAGGTGCCGCAGTATCTCTCATTCCGACGAACTCTATCAACACATTCCTCCAGGACACGGGATACCGACTAGTCACTGCCACCGGTGACCCAATTCCGGTTTCTGGAGAAGTCTGCCTGGATGTCGCCATCAAGGGCATTCGACGAGCATTCCGCTGGACCTTCATCGTAGCCGCCGTGACGCAGCCTATTCTTGGCTACGATTTTCTCAGCCACTTCGGCCTTGTCGTCGACTGCCAAGCCAGACAGCTGCTGGACCCCGCAACCAAGCTACACACCGCACCGTTGCCTATCGCCGCTGCAAGCGTAGTGGACTTCACTGTCACGCCCGCATATCCCGACGACTGCGACCCCCGCATCCGTCAGCTGATCGATCGCTACAGGGATACCTTCACCTACGTGGAGGGAGGTCGGCTGCCGGCGGTTACCGAAGTAAAACACGACACTAGGCATCGCATCGACACCGGCAATCAGCGTCCAGTATACGCGAAGGCCCGACAACTGCACCCGGAGAAATTGGCCATTGCCCGAAACGAATTCCAACAGCTTATCGAAGCCGGTTACCTGCGGCCATCCAGTAGCTGCTGGGCGTCTCCACTCCATATGGTTCCGAAGAAGGACGAAGGCAAGCCTAACGGTAAGTGGCGACCCTGTGGAGATTACCGCGCCCTTAACAAAATCACCAAGCCCGACGGCTACCCCGTGCCGCATATCCAAACATTCACCCGCTGTCTCCATGGCGCTCGGTTCTTCTCCAAACTCGACCTTGTCCGAGCATTTCACCAGATTCCCATAGAGGAGGAGGACATACCGAAGACCGCAATAATTACACCGTTTGGACTCTTTGAATGGACGAGGATGCCATTTGGCCTCCGCAATGCCGCCCAGACGTTTCAAAGATTTATTGACATTGTCCTGCGATGGTTAACCTTTATAATTGCGTACGTCGATGACCTTCTCGTTTTTTCTAAAACCGAAGACGAGCACCTGCAACATCTCGAAGCTGTGCTGCAACGCTTAGCACAACACGGGCTGAAAGTGCAGCTCAGTAAATGTCGATTCCTACAAACTGAAGTAACCTTCCTAGGCCACCATGTGTCAGCAGAAGGCATCCGGCCACTAGAATCGAAGATCAACATCATCCGCAGCTGGCCAGAGCCACACGACGCAGCCTCCTTACGGTGATTTCTCGGAGTCATCGGCTTCTACCGCCGTTTCGTTCCTCAGTTCGCCGCGATCGCTGCCCCTCTGCAGGACCTACTCACCGCATCACTGCGGTCACCGCGTACCTTCCAGTGGAGCAACGAACACCAACAAGCGTTTGACCACCTGAAGTCCACGCTGGCCCAAAGGATCCTTCTGCACCATCCGGACCCTTCCTGCACTACGTACCACCTGGTTACGGATGCCTCAGCAACGAGCGTGGGCGCAGCTCTCCACCAGACGACGAACGGTCAACCGATGCTGCTTGGAATGTTCAGCAAGAAATTGTCAGCCTCTCAGCGTGCGTACTCGGCGTTTGACCGCGAACTCCTTGCAGTGTACCTCGCCGTATTGCATTTTCGCAGCCTGATCGAAGGAAGACGACGGTCTTTACGGACCATAAACCCTCGAACAGGCCTTCAGCAGAAACTCGCAGCACGTCCGATCGAAACCAACGTTACATGAGCGTCATCTCCGAGTATGTCAAAGACAACCATTACATCCGAGGTTCTGACAACGTTGTGGCTGATGCCATGTCTCGTCTACCAGAAGACTTCACTATCTCCGAGGTATCTTTTCGGCAACTTCCGACGGATCTTCCAAGCATCGCCGACCAGAAAAACCGAAGAAAATGTCACCGAAACCGACACCTGTCGTTTCTTTCCCCTCGATGACCACCGCCGAATTCTGTGCGACACCTGTCGTACCAACCTCCGTACGAACCCCTTTGATCCAGCACTTCCACGAGCTGGGTCACTATGGATTCAAGAAGACAGCGAGGCTTTTAACCACTCGCTACTTCTGGCCGGACATGCGCAAGACCATAAAGGAGTTCGGCTCCTGCGAAGTTGCGAAGCATGCCAACGCTCAAAGATCGACCGACACACATGGACTTCGCCAATCAGGCATTCAACCTTCCGTCTCGGCGCTTCGAGACGGTCCACATTGACGTAGTTGGACCTCTTCCTGTGCCAGAACGTAGGCATGACGTATCCTGCGGTCTCGCCCCTCGCTACCTGCTAATGATGTTTGACAGGAACACAGGCTGGGTGGAGGCAGCACCCCTAGAGACCGTGACCGCAGAGAGCGTTAGCACCGCTTTCATCGCCACATGGATTTCAAGATTCGGTGTTCCGCTCTACTTCGTCACCGACAGAGGCCCACAGTTTGAGGCGGAACTTTTCCGCTCCTTGGCTTCGGCAGTGGTATTCCACCGGCTGCGTACCACCGCTTATCATCCTCAAAAGAAAGGGCAAGGTCGAAAGAGCGTACAGAACTCTGGAGACCATTCTTAAGGCGCGCGACAACTACTGGCTCGACAACCTGCCA
Organism: Macrostomum cliftonense; assembly: GCA_950096795.1. NCBI lineage: Eukaryota > Metazoa > Platyhelminthes > Macrostomidae > Macrostomum > Macrostomum cliftonense. Next base: position 341,386 of record CATNEM010000226.1, read on the forward strand.
CTCGCCCTCCTTACGATGCACATCGCACCCGACGACGACGGTATTAGTCCTTTCTACAGGCTAACTGGCGAGCACCCGATGATTCCACGAGTCCTAACGGATGACAGCAAAGACGCGGAGACGATTCGCCACCGCAACGACGATTTAGTGGACGCACCCAGACAGGAGGAACAAGTAAAAAGCTCCCGGCCGAGCTCTGGACGACAGAGAAGGTGTGTATCCGAGTCGATCGATTCCGGAAGCCACTAAAAGCCCCGTACACGTACAAACAGTAAGGAGTTACATATTTCAATCGTCAAACGCGATACGCAAATGCGAACCCAGTACAAAACAAAAAAGTAAGACAATCAGAATATCATGATGCCAAGACGTCCAGCAGCAGGTTTTCTTCTTCAGCGCCAAACGGTATCAGCTTTTTCGAGACAGCCTTATTTATTTTTCAGTGCTTTGCCTGTTCTAAATAAGTAAATTTTTGGAGATACAGGTGAAAAAACTATATGACAAAAAACATTTTAAAAACTAAACCATGGTTTGAGGTATTAACTGTATTAACTTGAAGGCTGTTGAGGCTTGTAGTTAGAATTTGAGAAATGAAATCAGTGCCTGAGCCTAGCTGTGATTTGGCTCTTATTATGGCGCGTTTATTTTGACTGGGGGGGGGGGGCTTAAGCCGGGGTTGGGCTAGACTGGCCAACCCCCAAACACCTAGGCGCGTAAAGTCCAAAATGTGCGTACAAGCACACAGCATAGCGCGTAAACAACTCAGTGCAAATGTACTGACTTTAGACAAAATTCAACAAAGCCTAAATTCAACTCGCGCGCACAAGCATTGCATCGCAAATAATATCACATTAACAAATGTAGGTCGTACTAATGCTATTTCTAAAGCCTAGCCGCATTCCCCAAAGCTCTGCCACCTTTCCTAAAGCTCCGCCGCCTCTTTCAAAGCACCGCCACCTCCCCCTAAGCTCCGCCGCTTCCCACAAAGCTCCGCCGCTTCCCACAAAGCTCCGCCGCTTCCCACAAAGCTCCGCCGCTTCCCACAAAGCTCCGCCGCTTCCCACAAAGCTCCGCCGCTTCCCACAAAGCTCCGCCGCTTCCCACAAAGCTCCGCCGCTTCCCACAAAGCTCCGCCGCTTCCCACAAAGCTCCGCCGCTTCCCACAAAGCTCCGCCGCTTCCCACAAAGCACCGCCAATTCCCCTAAGCTCCACCGCCTCCCCTAAGCACCACTGCCTCCCCCTAGGCATCGCTGTTTCCCCCTAAGCATGGTCACCTCTCCCTAAGCACTGCCGCCTTTCTCTAAGCTCCGCTGCTTCCCCCCTAAGCACCGCCGGCTGCCCGTAAGCACCGCTGCCTCCCCATAAGCACCGCTGCCTCCCCATAAGCACCGCTGCCTCCCCATAAGCACCGCTGCCTCCCCATAAGCACCGCTGCCTCCCCCTATTCATGGCCTCCTTCCCATAGGCTGAATAGGGGGTGGCAGGATAGGCGAGCTGAATATGGGATGGCTGGAGTGTCGCACGGACTAAAACAAATTTGATAAGGTGCGTCGCACGGATTAAAACAAATTTGATAAGGGGTGTCGCACGGACTAAAACAAATTTGATAAGGTGTGTCGCACGGACTAAAACAAATTTGATAAGGTGTGTCGCACGGAGTAAAACAAATTTGATAAGGAGTGTCGCACGGATTAAAACAAATTTGATCAGGTGTGTCGCACGGACTAAAACAAATTTGATAAGGTGTGTCACACGGAGTAAAAAAAATTTGATAAGGTGTGTCGCACGGAGTAAAACAAATTTGATAAGGAGTGTCGCACGGACTAAAACAAATTTGATAAGGGGTGTCGCACGGATTGAAACAAATTTGATAAGGAGTGTCGCACGGATTAAAACAAATTTGATCAGGTGTGTCGCACGGACTAAAACAAATTTGATAAGGTGTGTCGCACGGACTAAAACAAATTTGATAAGGTGTGTCGCACAGCGTAAAAAAAATTTAATAAGGAGTGTCGCACGGATTAAAACAAATTTGATCAGGTGTGTCGCACGGACTAAAACAAATTTGATAAGGTGTGTCGCACGGACTAAAACAAATTTGATAAGGTGTGTCGCACAGCGTAAAAAAAATTTAATAAGGAGTGTCGCACGGAGGAAAACAAATTTGATAAGGGGTGTCGCACGGATTAAAACAAATTTGATAAGGGGTGTCGCACGGATTAAAACAAATTTGATCAGGGGTGTCGCACGGACTAAAACAAATTTGATAAGGGGTGTCGCACGGACTAAAACAAATTTGATAAGGTGTGTCGCACGGACTAAAACAAATTTGATAAGGGGTGTCGCACGGACTAAAACAAATTTGATAAGGCGTGTCGCACGGACTAAAACAAATTTGATAAGGGGTGTCGCACGGACAAAAACAAATTTGATAAGGCGTGTCGCACGGACTAAAACAAATTTGATAAGGGGTGTCGCACGGACTAAAACAAATTTGATAAGGGGTGTCGCACGGACTAAAACAAATTTGATAAGGTGTGTCGCACGGAGTGAAACAAATTTGATAAGGGGTGTCGCGCGGAGTAAAACAAACTTGGTTAGGCGCAAACACAAGCATCAGTCTAATAGGAGACAGTCGCAATGGCATAAGCATGATGTCTCGAAGGTGGGCAAATAATTTTATTTACTCCCACTGGTAGAAGTTCGGTAGAAATGGAGCTCCAGGCTCCGTCAGCTGATCGCTTGACTGAAGATGCGCGTCATCCAGTCCATCAACGGCTTTCCTCCAGGTCGGAGACAGCAGTCCTCGGGGCCACCGGCTGGATGAGGCTGCTTCTCGGCAGTCTGTCTGAAGCTAAAGAGCAACTCGAAAAAGCAGCAAAAACGGAGCCCAGAAATTTCCACTGGCTGTTCCAGTCAAGATTTGCTGAAGCAATTCTAATCAAGAGTTGCGACCGAAAAGGTTAGTGGAGTTGGCGACAAAGATGCTTAGAAAAAGAGCCGAAGGTTCCTGCGTGCCTTGGCGAGTTGAGGTGCTGGCAGTCTGCATCAAAGTCTGCCGGGTATTTTGGTACAAGTGCGGCGGTACCAGGTTTGATGTCAGCTAGACTGAAGAAGAGCGGAAGTTCTTCACAACTCTTCACAAATATATGGTCGTCCGCGTGGCTACAAATGTGTCAGGAAATGACCTTTGAAAAGTTCCACGACAGTCCGAAACTTTCCGAGCAGATGGGGCGCTGGTGCATGCAGACCAATAATTTGTCTCAAGCAAAAAAGTAATTTTCTAAGTCTGCATCCAACAGAAATTATTTTTTTGCGCAAAAGCTGATCGATTTAGACAATGAACAGGACCCAAACAACCAGGTTCAGGTCTCCGAAGATGACCAGAATGCTGGCGGTGAGCAGAGTCGCACCAAGGACCAGCACGTCGCCTGGATGTGCCAGCGCTACGATTCGCTGCGCCTGAGAATCTCAACGCCGTCTCATGCAGCAACCATTCTGGGACTGAGGGGCTACTTCCTGGTGATCGATGGTCACGCGGCTGAAGGCATTGAGTGCATCGCGTGGGCGCTGAATGAGTATGCTCAGGATGAGGTGCCCAACATGAATAAGTGCCTCAGTCCGTACAAATGGAGGCATTTGGAAGCGCTGCTCAAGGACAACGAGGAGTTTGGTGCGAAATGCTTCCTGGCCCTGTATCAAGCTGTTCAGGCAAATAGCAAAAAAAATGACGGAAACATTGAAGAGTCAAGAAAATGGACAAATTCTGCGATTCAAGGCTTCAAAGAATGCCTTCTGGTTGAACCTAATCACCAGCTTTGCACTGAGCAGCTAGGAATTCTTCTCCTGGCGTCAGGGCAGTTTCATGAATCAAGGAAACTCTTCGAATCACTCGATGATACTCTGGCTCACAAGAGTGCACTCGTCGCTGACTCAATCCTGTCTAAGCTGGAGAGCCACTGGCAGACATTGAGCTACACGGAGAAGCGCAATGGTCTGGCAGAGTGTGCTGAACTTGGGTGCAAGGATGTTGGCCAGTTAGTAAAGAAACTCCTTGAAGAGACAAGGACAAGACAAGTGCAAGACAAGACCAAAAAAGAACAAGTTACGAAAACTGATATGGGCCACCAGGCACAGGCATTGAGCAACAAGATGCTCCAGCTGCTCAAGCTTCTCCGCTGCTGCATCAGCAGGCTCAATATGAGTTAGCTGCCCAGCTGCTCAACTATGCAGAGAGGCAGAAAGCCGGGTTTCATCAGCGAAGCGAATGCAGTACAAGCACAGAAAAAGTCCCGACAGTGAGGAGGTCAGCAGCAGAATGCACGATAATTACAATTTGGCCAAGCAGGAAGCGGATGAAAATTCAAACTGCTGTGTAAGGCTGTGAAGAACCTGCTTGAGCTAGATAAATACCCACGTAAAGAGCTGCTCAAAGCCACACGGTTTCCACCTAGGGCACTTCCAAATTAAGGGATAAAAAATTTTTTTAATCATTTTTTTTTGTTAGCTAATACTCCTACTGTAAGTAGCCAGCTGAAGTGCAGAGCGCACGAAAATCGATTTTTATCAGAAAAAACTTTTGTCGATTTTAAAACTTTTTTTTAGTCACTTGTGGACAACCAAAAACCACTAAAACGTAAATTCTCGCATTATAAATTGTGCCAAAAAATGTAATTCCTGTTTTCAAGCCTAAAAAAATTGCTTAAAGTTCCAAAAATCGACAGCAGCCCTTTAAACTTGAGCCCTTTACAATTCAGTGTGTGCAAGACTACAAATACAAGATTTCGAGCTACTAGTAGACTTTGGCTATACTACAGGTACTATTTTTTCCAGTTACATTTTACTGTGTTTTAATTTCTTTGCCACCCTCTGGCTATAAAGATTTTCTTTATAGCCAGGAGACAGAGGGAGAGAGGAGAGAGAGGGAGACAGGAGAGAGGGAGACAGGCGAGAGAGGGAGAGAGGCGAGAGAGGGAGACAGGCGAGAGAGGGAGACAGGAGAGAGGGAGACAGGCGAGAGAGGGAGAGAGGCGAGAGAGGGAGACAGGCGAGAGAGGGAGACAGGCGAGAGAGCGAGACAGGCGAGAGAGGGAGACAGGCGTGCCCCACAAGGACCAATGACAGTTAATCATCTAATAGCCAATGGGCTGTTGTGGTGCATCCTCAGACGCCGCCGACGGCAGCCAACAGAGCTGATGGCGCCAGTCAGCGCCAGTCAGCCTCTCCGCCTCCGCCGCACACCAATATCTAGAATAGACTTAATGAGTTTTGCGATCCCCATCAAGTCCCTGTGGGGATTCGGGAACAATGCCAGAGCTTGTCCGGCTTTATGAAATCTGCTTGCCGATCTGACGTGACCGCAGCTCCTTCTCCAACTATGCGCCGAAATCGATAAAAGAAGAAAGCTAGTCGGGTGTATCAGCTGATAACACTTCTGGGACCATATTCTCCATCTGGGAGCTTCATTTCTAAGCATTGAATGAGTTTTATTCTGCCGTGTCCACGTAAGCTGCTGTTTATTCGGCATTCCCAAAGTCGATGGAGTCGCTCTTCGGTCTCCAAGTGCGCAGAAAGAGGCGGCAGTCATCCGTTGCCATGACAACGCGATAGTCGGGCAGCAGGGCTGGCAGGTGGCGGATTCGCTCGGACACTTTGGGCCAGAGACAGTCGAAGAGCGCCTCGGAGCCGAGCTGGCTGAGGTGAATGCCGTCCTGGCTCAGCAGCTGCTGCCAGTCCTGCGGGAATCGCCTGATGCAGGTCACGTGACTTTCAATAGCAACAAGAACCCCCGGCTTTGGTCACCTGCTTCGCGAGGAACTCCCCGAAAATGTCCACCAGCCCGACGCCCGTCTCTTCAGCAACCTCGGCCAGCGCCTCGTTGAAAATCCGGCAGTCTGCCATCGACTTGCTGAACTCGGGGTCGGCGGCGGCTGCGCAAGCCGCCTCGCTGACTGGCGGCACGTTGATGATCAGGATCTGGCGACTGGACAGGCCCGCTGCCTGTGGGCGGGACAGCGGAGACGGCTCGGAGCTTCATGGACAACGGAGAGACCCGGACTGCAGGTAGGGAGAGCTCGGAGCTTCATGGACAACGGAGAGACCCGGACTGCAGGTAGGGAGAGCTCGGAGCTTCATGGACAGCGGAGAGACCCGGACTGCAGGTAGGGAGAGCTCGGAGCTTCATGGACAGCGGAGAGACCCGGACTGCAGGTAGGGAGAGCTCGGAGCTTCATGGACAGCGGAGAGACCCGGACTGCAGGTAGGGAGAGCTCGGAGCTTCATGGACAACGGAGAGACCCGGACTGCAGGTAGGGAGAGCTCGGAGCTTAAAGAATCCAAGAATTTTGCATGCTTAAAAGAACAGAATAGCCCAGTACTTGCAAACTGAAACGAAACTGAGCGCAGAGGCTGGAAACGATAAATTCACAGGCAATTTACAGGAAATCCCTAATGGCCTTAACCTGAATCGATCGAGCGTCTTCAGGCTGGAAATTTTTGACAGACTTTCGAGAGGATTAAAGATATCCTGAAGTGAGCTGCTGGACAAAAGGACAAGCTAAAAGATGTTTTTGTACTAGCATGACTGCTGCGGCTGACCCAATTGAAGAATAAGGAAAAATTGTCAATAGGTGGCCCAAAATGCACCCCTGAACTGCCCCTGAGGCGGCCCACAATGCAGCCAATGTTGTCCTTGAACTGACCCTGAGGTGGCCCACAATGCAGCCAATGTTGTCCTTGAACTGACCCTGAGGCAGCCCACAATGCAGCCAATGTTGTCCTTGAACTGACCCTGAGGCAGCCCACAATGCAGCCAATGTTGTCCTTGAACTGACCCTGAGGCGGCCCACAATGCAGCCAATGTTGTCCTTGAACTGACCCTGAGGCGGCCCACAATGCAGCCAATGTTGTCCTTGAACTGACCCTGAGGTGGCCCACAATGCAGCCAATGTTGTCCTTGAACTGACCCTGAGGCAGCCCACAATGCAGCCAATGTTGTCCTTGAACTGACCCTGAGGCGGCCCACAATGCAGCCAATGTTGTCCCTGAACTGACCCTGAGGCAGCCCACAATGCAGCCAATGTTGTCCTTGAACTGACCCTGAGGCGGCCCACAATGCAGCCAATGTTGTCCTTGAACTCGTCCACAGGCACGTGCAGGCGATGCCCGCAGCCGCACGAGTCGTTGCAGCCCAAGAAGACGCCGCACAGCGCGCAATCAGCTAGCAGCGAGTTGGTCAGCAGCCTCGGCGCCAGGACGCGCCACCAGCGGCTGTTGTAGCCGGAGAAGCCCCGGCCGATGACGTCGCAGCGGCCCCGAGTCCGGTCGGCGAGGCGAGCCAGCCAGCCCGCCGGCTGCCCGAATCCCTGCTGCGAGTGACAGGAAGAAAATCCCGGTTTTAGAATTGTGTCCCGTGACCTTCCCGAGTCTGGTTAGATTTTCCCGCATCCTGGGTAGAGCTGGAGTCACTCAGGCTGAATCAGCAAGCCTGCGCATCAAGCATAGGAAAATAAAACACACGAGTGAGCGGGCAGTCACACTGAAACCGGCAGGTCCCGGTAACTGCAGAGCCGCTAATGCGTTCCCGCAGCTCATCCTCAATGACGCGCTCACCTCAGTCAGAGAGTCTCCGAGGAAGACCAGTTTTGGGCAGTGCAACTCGTCCTCACACCCAGCTGGGCTGTCCATTAGCTGATGCTGTCCGCTGCCTGGAAACTGGGAAATAAAATTCAGAGGGACCTGTGATCCCAGTGTGGGGATATTTATTTGATGCGGGATCTGGGAGGCACGCCCGGAGGCTCAGCCAATAAGGCCATGGAGCGAATCTCTTTGCACTGGCCTTGGAATTTTATGCATCAAAGAACGGTCACAAAGCCACACCAAGTTTGTGTGCATGCAGTACCTGTCACTCATGGCTCGCCAGACAAATTCCCCTCAAGGTCAATAGAATTATTCAGTGACTCAATTCCGCTTCATAAGTGTGACACTGAGTGTTCCCGCTAAATGCCCATAAGCAAGCAGCCAGCCCTCTGCTGTAGCGTCTTAATGGTGCCAGCTATGCACAGCCTGAGGTGCTCGGCTAAGGTGTCTTTAAGTGGCTTAATCCACTTAGCTGGTATTTAATTAGCCTGACATGAAAAATTATCAATTAAACATATAGAGATAATTGGCTTGGTAAAGGAATGCAAAAAATACTGGTTAGCAGCAAGGCAAACAAGACAAAATGCAATGCAGTGAGCCACTAAAACATTGGCACTAAAGGACGCATAGATAGACAGAGAGACAGGCAGACAGACAGAAAGACAGAAAGACAGACAGACAGACAGACAGACAGACAGACATACAGACAGCCGGACAGAAAGACAGACAGACAGAAAGACAGACTCACAGACTCGCAGACAGACAGACAGACAGACAGACTCGCAGACAGACAGACAGACAGACAGACAGACAGACAGCCGGACAGAAAGACAGACAGACAGAAAGACAGACAGACAGACAGACAGACTCGCAGACAGACAGACAGACTCGCAGACAGACAGACAGACAGACAAACAGACAGACAGACAGACAGACAGACACACAGACATATAGACAGACAGACTACTCATAGAGGAAGAAAAGGACAGAAAAGGAGAGCAAGCCGTGCAACAGATCAACGGCAGTACGCACTGCTTTTAGACGGATAAAATGAATGCGTTCTTGATTTTTAGTGCGTCTGTCGAAAATCCCCATAAATTTTAGTGCCAAATGCACCGGTCAGGCGGAGCCCAGACCTCAGTGGATGAGCTCGGAGCCCGCAGTCCTCTGGCGTGCGTCCTGTTGAATTTCGATTGAAAGCTGTTTAAACAAGCATGTCAGGTTTAGCCTACTAAAAGTAGCAACTTCATGTGCTGACCTTAGTAAAATCGAGAGCTGCCCTACTTTACGCTCGTATAGCGGAACATTTTGAGTCAATTCATCCGCATGGCAAGGAGGGATAAAAATCCCACAGCTACCTGGTGCCTCGATCAGATATCCCCAGCTTGCAGGGAGGTAGCAGGCTAATAGGAGATCGAATTTCTTCTGGCTCACCGAGTTTCACCTGCCGCTGCCCCAGGTAGAAATAGGAGGCAGGTTGCTATGGCAACAGGAAGAAGGCACAACACAGTAAGCAATACTCTCCCCTGCTCTCATCGATAATTTACCTCACCCGGATGTTCCATAGGCTCGCAAGCCTTGGAATCAATTAGAGCATTCACCGAGTGCCGCCAGCACTTTTACTGAGTTGACCTTTTGCTAGAAAAAAAGCAGCAAAAATTGTGAATTCTGGGGAGTCAACTGAGGTAACCAGCGGGCAACAGGAACTCTTCATCTATAAGAATTATAGTAAGTAAATGCACTATTGATGTTTGAGATGAACTGTCGCAGGTTAGGCAGACACATGTGATGATGTGATAAATTTACAAGGCCTCAGCTGTAGGAGCCAGGGTTTTAATTCACTTCACAAGAGGCCCCTTAAAGTTGGTGGTGAAGACAAGTTAACATATTACGAGTATAAGTACAGTTTCAATGCCCCAATTTTTTATACAATCGATGTGTAGGAGCGAGACGTATACTTGTGAATGTCCCCAACTTGTTTGCAGTTTCTAAATGTGTTCTAGAGTGTTGTGAGCATTTGCTAGGCTCTACAATTCGCTTACGAACATACAATTGCTCGGGGCTAGCCCCGGAGAACCTTCACCGGCAATCACACGATGACGGAGCAATCTTTGTTCATACTCCAGCTAATTTATTAATCTCATAATTATAATAAAGTTGATAGAGAGCATCTGGTTCCGGAAGCTCGTAGCAGTGGTCAGAGCGGTTGCATCATGGCATTTTCGTACGTGTCAAAGCGATGCCAGACCTGCAATGACTCGGGATTTGCTCCTGCACTTTCACCTGCGTTCCCCATCGCCCACTCGGAGTGCAGCGAGCCGCCATTGGCCAGGGCTCGGCGCTTATCTGCAGCTGCGCAGGCGCGTCTCCAGGGCTCCCCCTTTCCGAATTGCCCTGACCCCGAAAACCTTCATCCGGAGCCGCATGGCGTGGGTGAAGTGCTGCTGCGAGACCAAATTTCAAATCTTCATCGCCATCATCACCTGCCTGGCCATGGCCATCACCATCTTCATCATCCTGGCCATGGGCGACGTGTTCAAGTCCTGGTGGTGAAGCCGCGCCGCAGCTTCCCGTGCAGCATCCGAATCCATAGAAACCAAAAATAACTGATTTGTAAATATCGCATTTTACTCTGCCATTTGCATTGGTTGCTCACACTTGAAAATACAATAAAATTTGAGTCACCGCAGTGTGCGGATTTTTGTGCACACAGCGAGGCTGAGCCCAGAGATTCGAGCCCCCAGAGATTTTTTGATTCCTTTGGGCCGGCAGGTGGCGCCGCTCCCACCCTTTCTGACGAGTTGCTGAGGATGTTTTCTTTCGCGAAATCGCCCTTGCAACTGCTGCAGAAATCGATGCAGACACAGTTTTTAAAGGAAGAAAACTAAGCCGGGGTAGCGGCTGCTGAACGATTGCCGATATGTAGCGCGAACCGATTTGTTAGCCAGCTCCCTCAGTGCTGCACCCGAGTGAAGTCTGGCCACTAATGGGGCACAGACCGACTGCCCAGAGACTCGAATAGGAAATTCGAGACCGACTTGAGGCTGAGAGGGACAGGCGAGCCCAGGCGCTCCAGCACGCCTCATCGGGTCTCTCAGCTCGCCGGGATTTTTAAGATTTTCAGATTTAGACTCCCCAGCCTAGCGGAGATTAAGAGAGAAAGAGAGAGAGAGAGAGGGAGATGGAGTGACTGGGGAGAAGAAAAAATGTGGGCGCGGCGCATCAATTTTCAATTTATAGCGGCCCCCCTTATCGCTCGCTGGCCAAGCCGGCTTATCTGCCGGCGCACGGGCCGCCCGCTCGGCCATGAGCAGCTCCGGCAGAGGCCTGCGCTTTGCCTGCACTGGCGGGGGGGGCAGCAGAAAGTCCGGCTTGGAGCTGGCCAGTGAGAGTCAGGTGCAGCGAAACCGATGGAGAGTCAGACAGAGAGAGGGCGAGAGCAGATGCACAGAGCAATTAAAGGGAAAGAATTAGAGAAAAGCAAGTGGAAATCAGAGGAGCTGGCCAGAGAGGGAAACGGATGGATTAGTCAAAAAGGAAGGGTCAAAAACAGGGTGAGGAGAGCCAGAGGGTCAGAAACAGACTGGGGAGAGTCAGAGGGACAGAAACAGACTGGGGAGAGTCAGAGGGACAGAAACAGGGTGAGGAGAGTCAGAGGGACAGAAACAGACTGGGGAGAGTCAGAGGGACAGAAACAGGGTGAGGAGAGCCAGAGGGTCAGAAACAGACTGGGGAGAGTCAGAGGGTCAGAAACAGACTGGGGAGAGTCAGAGGGACAGAAACAGGGTGAGGAGAGTCAGAGGGACAGAAACAGGGTGGGATAGTCAGAGGGTCAGAAACATGGTGGGAAGAGTCAGAGGGTCAGAAACAGACTGGGGAGAGTCAGAGGGACAGAAACAGGGTGATGAGAGTCAGAGGGACAGAAACATGGTGGAGAGAGTCAGAGGGTCAGAAACAGACTGGGGAGAGTCAGAGGGACAGAAACAGGGTGAGGAGAGTCAGAGGGACAGAAACAGGGTGGGATAGTCAGAGGGTCAGAAACATGGTGGGAAGAGTCAGAGGGTCAGAAACAGACTGGGGAGAGTCAGAGGGACAGAAACAGGGTGATGAGAGTCAGAGGGACAGAAACATGGTGGAGAGAGTCAGAGGGTCAGAAACAGACTGGGGAGAGTCAGAGGGACAGAAACAGGGTGAGGAGAGTCAGAGGGACAGAAACAGGGTGAGGAGAGTCAGAGGGACAGAAACATGGTGGGGAGAGTCAGAGGGTCAGAAACAGAGTGGGGAGAGTCAGAGGGACAGAAACAGGGTGAGGAGAGTCAGAGGGACAGAAACAGGGTGGGGAGAGTCAGAGGGTCAGAAACAGAGTGGGGAGAGTCAGAGGGACAGAAACAGGGTGAGGAGAGTCAGAGGGACAGAAACAGGGTGAGGAGAGTCAGAGGGACAGAAACAGGGTGGGGAGAGTCAGAGGGTCAGAAACAGAGTGGGGAGAGTCAGAGGGACAGAAACAGGGTGAGGAGAGTCAGAGGGTCAGAAACAGGGTGGGGAGAGTCAGAGGGTCAGAAACAGGGTGGGGAGAGTCAGAGGGTCAGAAACAGAGTGGGGAGAGTCAGAGGGTCAGAAACAGGGTGGGGAGAGTCAGAGGGTCAGAAACAGGGTGGGGAGAGTCAGAGGGTCAGAAACAGAGTGGGGAGAGTCAGAGGGTCAGAAACAGAGTGGGGAGAGTCAGAGGGACAGAAACAGAGTGGGGAGAGTCAGAGGGACAGAAACAGGGTGGGGAGAGTCAGAGGGTCAGAAACAGAGTGGGGAGAGTCAGAGGACAGAAACAGAGTGGGGAGAGTCAGAGGGACAGAAACAGGGTGGGGAGAGTCAGACGGACAAGAAGCGAATCAGAGCCCCGGTAAAAGAGACGCAGCCAGGAGGCAGCTCAAGCAGCAATTGAAGCAGGATGGGGTGCCGGCACAGAGCGGGAGTGAGTGTATTTAGCTGGGGCTGAGCAGCGCATTTCGGCTTCGTAGAGTCAAAAAGTAGTTAAACAAGAAATTTACTCTCTGCTACAGAAAAAAATGGACCGGCCTCTGAAAATAAGATGCACATTTCTATAAAGTTAGCAGGCTAGAACTAAGCGGCTAGTGAACAATTACAGATAGGGCTAGAGCTGACACAAACAGGGGCCGCAATGCAGACTACTGGAAAGGATGCGCTCCGCTGTACAAGCTATTTCTAGACTTGATGCTTTAATAAATTGGCTAGCATGCGATGGCTGACTCAAAGTGACTCATTATTCTAAGCTGGGCAATTCGTGTTGGCATGCCTGACTGGCCTGATAATGCTTTCACATGAATGCCACACCTTCACATCCCATCACTAGGATCTCACACCTTCACATCCCATCACTAAGATCACAAACATTAACATACCATCACTAAGATCTCACACATTAACATCCCATCATCCTTCACATCCCATCACTAAGATCCCAAACCTTCACATCCCATCACTAAGATCCCACACCTTCACATCCCATCACTAAGATCACAAACATTAACATACCATCACTAAGATCTCACACATTAACATCCCATCATCCTTCACATCCCATCACTAAGATCCCAAACCTTCACATCCCATCACTAAGATCCCACACCTTCACATCCCATCACTAAGATCACAAACATTAACATACCATCACTAAGATCCCACACCTTCACATCCCATCACTAGAATCCCACACCTTCACATCCCATCACTAGGATCCTACACCGTCACATCCCATCACTAGGATCCCACACCTTCACATCCCATCACTAGAATCCCACACCTTCACATCCCATCACTAGAATCCCACACCTTCACATCCCATCACTAAGATCCCACACCTTCACATCCCATCACTAGGATCCTACACCGTCACATCCCATCACTAGGATCCCACGCCTTCACATCCCATCAATAAGATCCCACACCTTCACATCCTATCACTAGATTCCCACGCCTTCACATCCCATCACTAAGATCCCACATATCAATATGAATATCCATTGGTTCAGATCCAACAACTGAAAACAAACAACAGGCACGCAAAAATCACAATTGAGAAATGAACTCCGCCAGCAAGCAGGCGACACTCGGGGTGCTAGAATCTGTGCAGGCATAAAAACTACAACAAACAAAGAGACACCAAAAAACTGGCAAGCGCTACAGTTAACTGAGACGAAGTTAGAAAATGAAGCGAAACCCCGCGAATTCAATCGTACAGGTACTGGATTAGTGTAGCCAGGCAGGGCCAAGAGACGCGCCGACCTGGGCCAGTTGCGGGTTGCAGCCACAGTGCCGGAGTCAGCAAGTTCAAACTGAACCGACGCCAATGCAATACTACTATCAGTAACAGCTATAACGGATAAATTCAAACAGCTCAGCTGCTGCCGCCAGTCTCCGTGCCGCCTTTCGCGCCAGAAGCCAGGCTGACCACCTGCGGGGTCGGATGGCGGAGTTTGACGGCGGTGCGACATCAAGCTGAGCGCTGGGAGGGATAAATATTCTTATGGGATTTAGACGCGCAAAAATAGTATGGATATGGGATATAAGGATAAAATTTTAAGGGAAGTTATAAAGGTGCTCTTCGCGGATGAGCGTTGACGGATGGGATTTGAGGGATGGGATTTGAGGAATGGGATTTGAGGAATGGGATTTGAGGAATAGGATTTGGGCGATGGGATTTGAGGGATAAGATTTGAGGAATGGGATTTGAGGAATGGGATTTAAGGGATAGGAGTGGACGGTTGGGATTTGAGGGATGGGAGTTGACACTTGGGATTTGAGGGATGGGAATTGAGGGATGGGAGTTGACGGGATCTCAAAACTTGAGATCTAATGAGAGGACATGAAGGCGTAGTATTCGATTTATGAATAATGAAGACGTGGGATCAGAGGGATAAGAAAACTGTGGGACTGGAATGGCACAAAAAAGATTTGTCACCGAAGCGAAAAAGAAAAGTCTCACGAAAAGGAGACACAAAGGCAGCACCACCGCCAAAGCGAGCCCTCAGATAGGGTGGGGGACAGGCATAAAAAAGGCAGGAAACTGTAGTAGAGCAGGGCAGCCGAAGTTAAGACAGCAAACGCATTAGCCAAATGCAATTTCGGTAGCCACTCGATGAAGAAGCCGAGAAGCTGAGCCGCCCACAGCGGCCTCACCTTGCAGTCGGAGCTGGGGAGAACTTGGCCCAGGCCAGCCTTTCCTCCGCACTTCTCTTCCCCTGTCCCGCAATCAATGCCCCACCAGCCCCACATGCCGCGCTTCCTACGCCCCTAATTAAGCGCTAAGGGGGAGCCGCGCGCATCGTCAAAGAGGAAGCGGCGAGATGGTGATGAAATCAGGCGGAAGCGGGCCGGGCGGCGCGTCCAATGTCGGGCTTGAGGCTGCCGGCCGCGTCAAATTGGCTTCGTTTGCAGTTGGCGCGGGCCGGCCAGATAATTGCGGCGGCTTGCTTGCACTCGCATTGCAGAGGAGCTTGAAGACGCATGCGGACTCATAGATCCCGCGACCAGTATAAAGTACTCGAACGTGTTAGAATTAGTACCTCATAATCAAGACCAGGGACTACGCGATCAATTAAACAAAGACAGAAACGGGACCTAACAAAGACAGAAACGTGGCCTAACAAAGACAGAAACGGGACCTAGCAATTCGACAAACGTGGCCTAACAAAGACAGAACGTGGCCTAACAAAGACAGAAACGGGACTTAACAAAGACAGAAACGGGACCTAACAAAGACTGAAACGGGACCTAACAAAGACTGAAACGGGACCTAACAAAGACAGAAACGGGACTTAACAAAGACAGAAACGGGACTTAACAAAGACAGAAACGGGACTTAACAAAGACAGAAACGGGACTTAACAAAGACAGAAACGGGACTTAACAAAGACAACAAAGACAACCGGAAATTAACGATAGATTAGACACAGCAAGGACCCACAGACGTAACAAAGACCACATTGCCCAAGTGTTACAAAGACACAGCAGGAGCACCACCCACCAGCCTGGCAGCCTCGTCGAGGCACTCGCAGACGCTGACGGCGTCGCCGCCCTCCCGCCGCAGCAGCTCCCTGGCCTTGTCGCCCCGGTTGCCCTGCAGGCGGACGACAACCGGCAGGCCGGGCCGCAGTCGGCGAAGCGCATCGACGAGGCCCTCAGCGACCACGTCGCAGCGAACGATGCCGCCGAAGATGTTGACGAGGGCGGCGGTGACGCGGCTGTCGGAGCCGATGATGTCGAGCGCCTGTGACACCTGCTTGGCCGTCACGGTGCCGCCGACGTCTAGGAAGTTGGCCGGCTCGCCGCCGTGCAGCTTGACGATGTCCATGGTGGCCATGGCCAGGCCGGCGCCATTCACCAGGCAGCCGATGTCGCCCTCCATGCCGACGTACTTCAGGCCGCAGCTGGCCGCCGTGGCGTCGCGCGGATCCTCCTGGGCCCAGTCGCGGGCGGCGGTCAGGTCCGGCTGGCGGAAGCACGCGTTCGAGTCCACGTTGAGCTTGCAGTCCAGGCACAGGACTGCGGACAAAGATTTGGCAGTCTTTGTTGCTTAAAGATAAAATCGCAACTAAAACAGGTTCTTTAAAAAGGCGAAATAATTTTCTTGCTCTGACAATTTAAAATCACCTTACAAAGAAATAAAAGCAGAAAGACACAATACAGGAGCTCACAAAGACACAATACAGGAGCTCACAAAGACACAATACAGGAGCTCACAAAGACACAATACAGGAGCTCACAAAGACACAATACAGGAGCTCACAAAGACACAATACAGGAGCTCACAAAGACACAATACAGGAGCTCACAAAGACACAATACAGGAGCTCACAAAGACACAATACAGGAGCTCACAAAGACACAATACAGGAGCTCACAAAGACACAATACAGGAGCTCACAAAGACACAATACAGGAGCTCGCAAAGACACAATACAGGAGCTCGCAAAAACACAATATAGGAGTTCACAGACAGAATAGGTGATCGCAATGACAGAACAAGCACCCAAACCGTCGTATCGAGTAGTAAGAAGCATGCTATAACACATTAAGCTAATTTTTGCATCTGTAAGCGTGTAATCTGGGGTTTGGCCTACTTCAACATCCTACTAGCAGTAGTCAATAGTGAATGCGGCCATCAGCCTCACCCCGGCCCCGCGAGTCCACAGCGGCCGGGTTGATCTCCAACAGCGTGGCGTCCGCCGAGCGGAACATCCGGCACAGTCGCTGGGCGAATTCGGCCGCCAGCTCAGCGTCCCGGCCCGCCAGGCCCAGCACCCGCTCGGCCACCTCGGCCGCTGCCGACTCGGTGAGGATGGCCTCCGGGCCCAGCGGCTTGACCACCACGCTGGAGGCGGCCTCTTCAATGCCGGTGCCGCCAATCTGGGCGGCCATGAGGATGGGCCCGCGGCCGCCGGAGATGTCCATGGCAACGGCCAGGTAGAATTCCCTGACAGGCTTGGCCGGCTCCACCACCAGCAGGCGGTGGCAGGGGCGGCCCTCCGGCCCGGTCTGCCGGGTGCGCAGCCGGTGGCCCAGCATGCCGTCGGCCAGGCGGCGCGCCTCGTCGGCCCCGGCGGCCAGGCGGACGCCGCCGCCAGCCAGGCCGCTGCTCCATTCGCCGCGCGACCGGCCGCCAGCCAGCACCTGCGCCTTCAGCATCACCTTCGGCTGCCCGGTGCGGCGCTCTGCGGGGAATTCGGGAGCGGAATTGCCAATGCTTCCCCTAGTGCTCAAATGCAAACAGAGGCAATTCGAATGCAATTCGAACTCACCGAACTCCCTGGCAAACTCGTAGACCTCATCGGCTGAGCTGGCCAGCGCAAAGTCCGGCACCAGGATGCCGTTCTTCCTGAGCAGCGCCATGGCCGTGTGCTCGTGCACGTTGAACTGCCGCGCCGGCTGCAGGCACGCGCTCTAAAAGGGTGCAAGAGAAGCGGCGAGTGCAGCCGGCAATTTGAGTCGCTTCTAGGAGACAAAGCGGAGAGTTAATTACAGGGGACCGGAACCCAACAGAGGCTTCCTAGTTCTGCTAGAAGAAGACTGAGAAGGAAATTGGCAATAATATCGATGAGCTATGGGTTGGCTAGCAAACAGGCGCGTGGCAGGAAATATTTGGTGAGGCTGGCAGCAACACTTAGTTAGCATGTTTAAAGCTAATCATGATTAGCTCACATATAAGATAATGTAAGCAATTGATAATACTGTCTGTAAAGCTTCAATGCATTTATACTTAGTTTAAACACAAGTCATGTAGCATCTGAGCATATTTTAAACAAACAATTAAAAAAATATTTTAAACAATTTCTTTCGCTAAAAAAAATCTGATTTCCCAAGTAATTCTTTATTAGGTATCTTATATCTGGATTTTATTTTAAATTTGTAATATTTATGCATTATACTATGCATTTGAATAATGGAATAATGTAATTATTGCATAGAATAGATAAGTTGATAATTATATGAAAAAATAACTTGAATTTTAGACAAATTGGTTTTTAGTAATAGTATAGGACCTATATAGTTAGTTTGCTTCAAGGCATATTTCTAAATGATTAATTGTTCCCTCTTACATTCTAATAATATAAATTTTAAAAAGCTCACAATTTAGTCTTCATGTATGCAAATCTAATTATAGTTAAGAAGTAGGTAGCACATGCCAAATATTAATGATTTGACCATGGCACAATAATTAATACTAACCACAATAGCAACCAACGGTCATTTTGCTGATGGTATCCAGCATGGTTGCATAATTTTCTAGTGCACTGTGGCACATTCAAACATTGGCATCTGTGTTCTGGGTAAATGGTGGGAGTAACTATGAATAACTTTAGATACTAAAATGCCCTGTCATCTTGTCATTATTTGACTTATGTTGTGCTAGTGCAATTGACCTAAGATATGGACTCTTAACTGTGGTGTCTGGTATGCTTGAATCCTTGGCTGCAATAAATAGGTATACTATCTGGCAAAGATAGAAGGTTGGTTCAATTTATTAGACTAATTTATTTAATAATACATTGAATATTGGGAGATAAAGTGTGGTATATAAAAGTATTATTTAGAATATGGGAAATCCATATTGGCCATATTAAAAAGGTGATGAATAAATTTTGGCTGTATATATTTTTATATTAGTACTAAAATATTTAAAATATAACTACACATGCACAACTTGGAAATTTTTTTCAGCCAGTGCAACTTAGTTGTAACAAAATTTGTGACTTACATAAAAAAATTTGAAGGAGCAAAAAAGTTCCCACAAGCTGCTCTTTAGCTATGCTTCCCCTTTTTCTATACAGTTTCCACAAATTTGCTTCTGTGTTCTACAATTTTGTGACTTATATTACCCACTTTGTGACTTACCTCCCTGATTTTGCAACTTACTTCCCTATTTTTGCAACTTAACTCACTAATTTTGAAACTTACATAGCCTATTTAGCAACTTACACTGCAGATTTTGTAACTTATATTGCCAATTTTTTGACTTGTGCATCTATTTACTAAAGCTTTGCTTTGATGTTTCCCTAGGTACCCTCAATGCTATTTATATTTGATATATATAATCAAAGCAAAGCTTTAGTAAATAGAATGCACAACACATCAAATAATCTATTTGATATATATCTTCAGGAGTATATTTGGAAGCATCATTTCAGTGCCAACATATTTGGGAACCTGGTCTACTGGATATGTATATATATATTGGATCAGCAGGGTTGACAAAGTGCAAGGTTTGGTTTATAGTGGCATGGTTTAGTAATTGGTTATAAGCAGCCCACTGCTCTATCAAAATCCAGGTTCTAGGAAGGATATTTTGTTAATAGATAAATGAATGTTTTAAAAGAAAATATTTAAACAAATATACATAGAAAGGGAAAAACTTATAATAGTAATAAAAGATAATAGTATTACTTTGCATATATAATCATTTTTAGTAAAAAAACTGCTTTCTAGAATTTATTGGGGGAGAGTACAAAAGGATTGCCAAATTGACTAAAAAAATTATAATTATTTAACATTATCTAAAGCCTACTTTATTGTAGAATCTTAACTGGTCTTCTCATGCCTAGATAAGGATTGATAATCAAGCAGAAGCAGCTTAGCTTAGACTGTGGTTAATTATTTTAGTCTTTCCTTTCTAGGTGCTAGGCCCACTATTGATGAAAATATTAATAAAAAATTAAAATAGGCCTACAAAAAATATTGTTTGAAAAATAATAAAAGAAGTACTTTTGAGAACTTACTGAAATTACTACAGATAGAAGTTGGCGCCCACAATGGCTGAATCTTGAATACATTGTGATTGTTACTTTACTTTGAGTATTAGGTTACCTAGTCCTAAGTTTTTACCTCAATGACAAACACAATCCTGATAACTTGACAGAAGTAACTATGAAAAATTCAGTTTTATACGCTGAAGAAAATTTAGAACATTTTATTACTAAAGGAAAATAGAAAATCGCTTATAAAGACATGGTGATTCAGTTAGGATATTCACTTATTTCAATGTGTGCACAGAGCGGGTACTAAATCTCTGAGAGAAAATTGACATTTAATCTTATAATGCCGTCCAGTTGGAAGATACTAAAAACAAACTTTAAGGTGCAAGCTTAGAGTTTGACTAACGTTCTTTAAGATAAGACTGAGACTTTGGGTGGGGCTCCTAGCGGCGAAGCTAACACGCCTCAATAACTACGAGTAAATACGCAGAAAATTTTTTGGTTGAGACTCGTAGTTCTATGAAAGCCTTCTTTTAAATTCGTTAAGCGCTAAATAGAATCAAATTTATTATCGCGTGGAAGTACAACAAATGAAAAAAATCGAGTTCTTAAACATAAAATGTCTTTAAAGCAAACTAGCAAACATGTATGGAAAAACATAAATGTTTAAAAATAAAAAAATCGACTTGTTTGAACTTGAAGGCCACCCCTTTCGAGCCTTCTAGAAGGGGCCACTAGAAAGCTATTATTATTATTTTTATTCCTGTCGCAAAAATTAGCCCATTATGGCCTTTATGATATGGTGAGATGTACAAACTATACATAGTCAATTCATCAAGTGGCGTAAGAGTCAGATAGCTTTTATAGGTAATTTAAATAGAAAAATTGTAATTCTCTTCAATTAAAAAGAATTTAGGGTTACCCTGGCCCATGGCTCTAGAAGCCCTGCACCCCTTCACCAACTTATGACATTAGTCTTAGATCTTGGATTCCGTTACTAGTCAGGAGACTCAATCTTGCATGTAGGTACATTTTATATGAAAAATTTAGTATATTAAAAACTGCGCATTAGTCAACTCTAAATTTCCGACTTTACATGCAGAAAGCTTATCGCTTTGTCAGGAATTTCGCGTAATTTATTAGTCTATCCGAAACGGTTGACACCCTTATTCGGCACCGCCCTAAATTGGCACTAGCCTACTGTTTGCAATCCAATACTTTTTTATCGCAAGCAGATTTTTTCCGCCCTAGAAGCGGCGGTTAAACCTATACTAAGAAAACCTTTGCACGAAATATGATCCACTGTGCGTTATTTTAATGAAAATGTTCTATTGCTCGTGCCTTAGCTACGGATAGAGCTGATGGTACAAATAAGGTGACTCTTCAAGTCCGCTTACCGCTTAGCAGTTGGATGATAGCAGAAATTTAACAAAAAAGGTGCAAGAGCTTTTAATGACAATAAGAGGCCTAGGTTATATATTTGTGTCAATAGAACTTTGATATTGTTATCAAGAGTCGGGAAAACGCATGAAAACACAAGCAAAACAGTCAACTAACAATAAGACGGACGCTGATACGAAGCAGATCGATAAAAAATGAAAGTTAACTCAGAAAAGAGCCGATTAAAGCGGTGGTCAGTTCGTTTTAGAATTCATTTCTATCGCGCACAACAAAAAGCAAAAAATCAACAGCGAATGATAAAGGCAGAAATAAATAACATAAAAATAGAGTACGTTGTGCTGGAGATTTTGGGCCTCAGATTGTGTGGCATGCCAAAGGCCATGAACGGCTCTGATTGGCTAGCAGACCAACAACGGCTCTGATTGGCTAGTAGACCAAGAACCGCTCTGATGGGCTAGCAGACCAATAACAGCTCTGATTGGCTAGTAGACCAAGAACCGCTCTGATTGGCTAGCAGACCAACAACGGCTCTGATTGGCTAGTAGATGAAAAACCGCTCTGATAGGTTGACAGGCCAAAAATCCAAACCATTCCAGTTGGCTACCGGGATCGGAGCGATTTTAAACTATGGTACCTAAAAAAAGCAATTGACGCAAAAGAGAAAAAAGTCTGAATAACTGATATATAACTGACATTTTGATAACAAAGTGTAAATCGAGGCAATGCAAGCCAACAAACAGCAAGGGCACAGAGAAGAGGGCATAAAATGTGACAAAAAAGTGATCGTAATGACAGTTGCACAGAATTGAATTCTGCACGGAAATGATGCTAACCAGCTTGTTCCAATGTTTCCAAATACAGACCCAGAATCAGCTATGGTAACACGTTAGTTTAGAGCCAAAGCAATACTCCACAAACAGAAAAAGATTAAAAAAACATTAGAATTTTACCTAAGATTGTGTTAGACAAAAAACAAACCGGCTTGGTACTCTTGTGACCAGGCAGCAATGCGAGAACTGAGAAACACACACTAAGTCTCGCATTTCGCTACTAAAAGTAGTCAAGCGTTTTTTAGAAGGCTAAAAAATATTTCGTTAAATAAAAACCTGCGTCGAAAATTTAAAGGCCTAAAAATCCGGAGATAACTCTTGCTACTAGTATCAGTTACTACTAGAAGTAGTGAATATCCGCATACCAACTGATTTGTATCACTGAACGAGTAGTGCGAGAATTAGCAAATAGTTAATACAAAGAATGACCCGTCACGGAATGCAGCGAAATTCATCAATCTCCCACGTTGGAATTGGGCGGTGCTTTAAGTAGAGAGTCAGTTTAGATCAAATCACGCCCAGCCTACTGACAGTAGCGTGATTAGCACGCGGCCGCTCAGCGGTTCTTCATGTCAACCCGGACTCGCTTGGTGACGCGGCCGGCGCAGATTCCAACGATCAGCAGGCCGAGGGCCAGCAGGACGGCCACCAGCAGGAAGTACATCCGGGATGGCGAGGCCGACATCTGGCCCATCACTTCCTTGAGACTTTCCGGCGGAGCGACCTTGAAGGCGGCCTCCATTAGGTCGACGCGCTCCTTGAGCCGGTCGCGGCACTGCTTGGTCATCATCTGGTTGGCCTGGCTGTCCTTGAACAGGCTGATGGCGCAGGACATCTGGCGCCCGTTGCCGAGCGGCACTCCGCGGCACAGGTTGCGGATCTCGAAGGAGCAGGCCTGGTACAGCACCGGGTCCACGTGGATGTCGGCGCCCATGTCCTTGAACAGCACCAGGACCTCGCGTCGGCAGTCGGCGTGCTCCTTCGGGATTCGGTCCTGGGCGGCGGCGCGCTTCAAGCACTCGGTGACGCCGAGCAGGCTGCCGGCGGGGCCCGTGTCGGGCTCGGCGTCCGACGCCTCCTCGTGGCACAGCTGATCCACCACCGGGCGGCAGGCGCGGGCCAGGCGCGGCTCCAAGCGGTAGTTCATGTTGTACTCGAACAGAATGTCGCGGACGTAGCGGTGGCAGCGCTCGCGCAGCGGCTTGCCCTGCGAGTTGACGCGGCGCAGGCACTGCATCACCGTGTCGTGCAGCTGGTCCTGCGTGGACTTGAACCGGCTGTCGCTGCTGGCCGACTTCAGCTCGCTGGCGCAGTACCTGGGGAGGGAAGCGGGAGAGGCAGCGGCTGGGGAGACATCAGGGAAGTCAAGGAGACTACGGGAGGCACAGGAACAGGCAGGCGGCTCACTTTGTGATGTCGGGCTGGCAGGCGCGCCGCAGGTCGGGGTTCAGCTCATAGTTGGTCTGCTGCACCCGCAGCCGCTTGTAGATGATCCGCCTGCAGCGCCTGTCAAAGTCCTCGTCGTGCATCCGCTGGCGCAGGCAGGCGAACAGCTCGGTGGGGTTGCCGGCCTGCTGGGAGCAGTGCTTGCCGATCATGGCGCTGCAGCGCTTCATCAGCCTGGCGTCGTACGTCGGCATCTCCATCTGCATCTTCTGGCGGCGGAAGACCACCCTGTGGCAGCGCTCATTCAGCTGGGCGACGTTGTCTTTCAGGCAGGTCAGCGGCTCCTCGCTGTCCTTGCAGAGTTTCTCCAGATCTTCTCTGCAGGCGCGCTTGAGTCGGGGGTCGAGGTCCACGGACTGCGAGCGCTGCAGCATCTCGAAGGTGAGCTTGGCGCGGCACTTGGCCGGCACGCGGTGCTGCTGCTCAGCCAGGGTGTCGTTGCGGACCATCTCTGACAGGCAGCGGACGGCGTCCTTCTTGGTGGCGACGCCCGGACACCGAATGGTGATCGTCTCGCCGCAGGCCTGCGAGAACGCGTGCGAGAAGTTCACGTCCTGCAGGGCGATCAGCTGGTGGTGCGCCACCCCGGCTCGGCACTTCTCGGGCATGTCCGGGTGCTTCAGGTTGCGGATGAGGCACTCCATCACGGAGTCTGGGGGTGGGTGAGGGGAAGGCGGCTCAGCAGTTTGAAAATAAACGGAAGCGGGGATTCAAGCTAATAAATAAAAGTTGCCTTCTGATACTACTCAATAGCTAATAAGTAGCATAAAGTCTGCAATTTTATAGTTTTGGAATTATTGTAAAACAAGAAAAGAAAACAAGCGTGACTGCGCGCTGCGGTTGGTTGTGAGACGGCAGCAGCTGCTGGGGGAACCGGCAGCCAGAGAGGCCTGGGTTGTCTGTCTCTCAGTGCGAAGGGAAATGTTTGCTGCAATAAAATAACTGCCAAACAAATTTGTATGCGCAATAGAAAACTTAAAAAATTTGCTGCAACTGATAGGCAAGCAGCAAATATGTGTGTGCAGATTTTACAATGCTAAAATAACCAGCTAATCAATTCTAAGAGCTACTGGTAAGCCATGAGGTCATGGATGGGATGAGATGTCATGGATGGGATGAGATGTCATGGATGGGATGATAGGTCATGGATGGGATGAGATGTCATGGATGGGATGATAGGTCATGGATGGGATGATAGGTCATGGATGGGATGATAGGTCATGGATGGGATGAGAGGCCATGGATGGGATGAGATGTCGTGGATGGGATGAGAGGGCATGAGTGGGATAGAATAAGAGGTCATAGATGGGATAGTATGAGAGGTCATGGATGGTATGAGGCCATGGATGGGATGAAAGGCCATGGATGGGATGAGCGATCACGGATGGGATGGAAGGTCTCGGATGGTAATTTGCTGAAGGCATCATCCAGAGGTGAAGCATCTCTTACCGTCAGACGCGGAGTCCGAATCCTTCTTGCAGTGCGCCTGGGCGAAGGGCAGGCAGCTGCGCACCATGATGGCGTCGGGGCTGAGGCGGATGTCACGGCTGGCGGCAGCCGTGAGCTCGCGGACGGCATTCTTGCAGGAGGGGGTGAGGTCGGACAGCTGGTCCTGCAGGCAGCGGAACTCTTGGCCGTGGCCGGACTCCTTCATGCACCTGGTGGACAGGTCCGTGATGCAGGGCCCGTACAGGCGGGGGTCCAGCTTGACGCGGTTGGCCCGCTCCTCCAGACTGCGGATCAGCTCCTGGCTGCAGGCCTGCGGCACGCTGAAATTCGGGCGAGGTTCGGGTAAAAGTTTCACAATCCTGAATCTTTAAAATCACTAAGATTCACAATCCTTAAGATTCACAATCCTGAAGATTTACAGTCCCGAAGATTCACAATCCTAAAGATTCACAATCACGAATCTTTATAATCACGAAAATTCACAATCCTGAAGATTCACAGTCCTGAAGATTCACAATCCCAAAGATTCAAAATCACGAATCTTTATAATCCTGAAGATTCACAATCACGAAGATTCACAATCACGAAGATTCACAATCACGAAGATTCACAATCACGAAGATTCACAAGCCCAAAGATTCACAATCACGAAGATTCGCAATCCCAAAGATTCACAATCACGAAGATTCACAATCCCAAAGATTAACAATCACGAATCTTTATAATCACAAAGAGTCACAATCACAAAAATTCAAAATCACGAATCTTTTTAATCCTGAAGATTCACAATCCTGAAGATTCACAATCACGAAGATTCGCAATCCCAAAGATTCACAATCCTGAAGATTCACAATCACGAATATTTATAATCCTGAAGATTCACAATCCTGAAGATTCACAATCCAGAAGATTCACAATCCTGAAGATTCACAATCACGAATCTTAATAATTCTGAAGATTCACAATTCTGATGATTCACAATCATGAATCTTTATAATCACAAAGATTCACAATCCCAAAGATTCACAATCACGAATCTTTATAATTCTGAAGATTCACAATCCTGGAGATTCACAATCCTAAAGATTCACAATCCTAAAGATTCACAATCCTGAAGATTCACAATCCTGGAGATTCACAATCACGAAGATTCACAGTTACGAAGATTTACAATCCCAAATCTTAATAATCACAAAGATTCACAATTGCAGCTTCGCAATCCCGAAACTTTTCAATTCCGAATTCGTCACAATCCCCAAAGCCCAGCCTGCACACCTGTTGCCATCCTTCTCGCGGTGCATGTGGTGGAAGAGGCAGTTGTAGACCACGGCGGCCGGCTGGTAGCCCTGGTCCCTGTCGGTCTGGAACCAGTCCCGGCTGGCGTTGCACAGGTTGGCGGCGGGCAGGCGGCACGCCTGGTACAGCCGGTCGTTGAGCTTGAAGTCGCGATTCTCAAAGTACTCCAGCTCGGCTAGGCGGTCGGCGCAGTCGCGGCTAACGGAGTCCGGCTCGTTAGCCAGGAGCCTCTTCAAGCAGACGTAGCCGTTCTTGTGCTGGGTGCGGGTGCACTTGGAGTCCAGCTCGCCGCGGCAGCTCTCGGTGAGCACGGGGTCCACCTGCGTCAAATCATCAACTGGCCGCTGCACTTTTAAGTCTGAATCCCCAATCCCAATATCTACGCCGAGCTCACCTGCAGATTCCTGGTTGGCATGGCAACGCGTAGTAGCCTGGCAACGGCGCTGCCGCACTGGGCCACGCTGTCCGGCTCGGACGCCTGCTGCACCTGGCGCATGATGCAGTGCAGCAGCTGCTGCTCCTGGGTGGCCTCTTTGCGACAGAATTCGATCTGCGGTTGGCAATGCTTCACCACCTGCGGGTCGAGCTCCGGCTCGGACAGGTACTCGGCTCGCACCTGCGGGATTGATTGACAGCTATCGATTTAACTAGGGAAAGGCACGATCCCCTTATGAAAAAGATCCCGGAGACCGTTCTGAACGCACCTTGAGCATCTGGCGGCGGCACTCGGTGTCCACGGACTCGCTGCCCTTGGTCATGATGGCATTCTCCAGGCACAGTAGTGCCCGCACCATGCCGTGCTCCTTGCCGTCCTCCTTGCTGCCCAGGTCGCACCGGTGCTTGTCCAGGTCGTCCTGGCAGGCCTGGGCGAACCGGTGCTCAACCTTGTAGTCGTACTGCATCAGCGAGTGCACCCGCCTCAGCTCGGCTTTGCACGCCTCCGACAGGGCGGTGGGCGACTGCCGGCCGAGGCAGCTGAACACGCGACCGTCGCCGGCTGGCACGCTGGCGCAGAGGCGCTCACGATCTTCGCGGCAGGCGTAGAACAGCTGCCTGTCGTTGTGGTAGTCATCCGACTGCAGCTCGGCGAGGCGGAGCAGCTGGCGCCGGCAGCTCTTGCTGATTTCGCTGGCTTTGCGACTCAGACAGGCGATGGTCTTGCCCTGCGGAGCGGGGGAGGTCGGCGTTGCTGGGGGATTTCACAGTCGCCAATTTAGAGGTGAGAAAATTATGAGGGATCATGAAATCATCTTGGGATCGCATGTTCTCAGGTCAAGGGAAGACACCTGCTGCTATCTTGTAGGACTCAAGGGAAGACACCAGCTATCTTCTAGGACTCAAGGAAGACACCAGTTATCTTCTAGGACTCAGGGAAGACACTAGCTATCTTCTAGGACTCAATGAAGACACCAGCTATCTTCTAGGACTCAAGGAAGACACCAGTTATCTTCTAGGACTCAGGGAAGACACTAGCTATCTTCTAGGACTCAATGAAGACACCAGCTATCTTCTAGGACTCAAGGAAGACACCAACTATCTTCTAGGACTCAGGGAAGACACCAACTATCTTCTAGGACTCAAGGAAGACACCAGCTATCTTCTAGGACTCAAGGGAAGACACCTAAGCTATCTTCTAGGACTCAAGGAAGACACCAGCTATCTTCTAGGACTCAGGGAAGACACCAGCTATCTTCTAGGACTCAAGGAAGACACCAGCTATCTTCTAGGACTCAAGGGAAGACACTAGCTATCTTCTAGGACTCAGGGAAGACACCAGCTATCTTCTAGGACTCAGGGAAGACAGCAGCTATCTTCTAGGACTCAAGGAAGACACCAGCTATCTTCTAGGACTCAAGGGAAGACACCTAGCTATCTTCTAGGACTCAAGGAAGACACCAGCTATCTTCTAGGACTCAGGGAAGACACCAGCTATCTTCTAGGACTCAAGGAAGACACCAGCTATCTTCTAGGACTCAGGGAAGACACCAGCTATCTTCTAGGACTCAGGGAAGACACCAGCTATCTTCTAGGACTCAAGGAAGACACCAGCTATCTTCTAGGACTCAGGGAAGACACCAACTATCTTCTAGGACTCAAGGGAAGACACTAGCTATCTTCTAGGACTCAAGGAAGACACCAGCTATCTTCTAGGACTCAAGGAAGACACCAGCTATCTTCTAGGACTCAAGGGAAGACACTAGCTATCTTCTAGGACTCAAGGAAGACACCAGCTATCTTCTAGGACTCAGGGAAGACACCAGCTATCTTCTAGGACTCAAGGAAGACACCAGCTATCTTCTAGGACTCAAGGGAAGACACTAGCTATCTTCTAGGACTCAGGGAAGACACCAGCTATCTTCTAGGACTCAAGGAAGACACCAGCTATCTTCTAGGACTCAAGGAAGACACCAGCTATCTTCTAGGACTCAAGGGAAGACACTAGCTATCTTCTAGGACTCAAGGAAGACACCAGCTATCTTCTAGGACTCAGGGAAGACACCAGCTATCTTCTAGGACTCAGGGAAGACACCAGCTATCTTCTAGGACTCAAGTAAGGCACCCACAACTATGCATGTCCAAGCTAGTCTTACCGTCCAGGCTTCATCAATATCAATTATCAGCAGCACATATTGCCTAGTAACACAGCTCCGAGCTCACCTGACTTTTCGGCAGGCTTTGCTCAACTTCGTCGGCCTCGGAGGCCGGCTGGGCGCCCAGGCGACCGCAGCTGAACCGCTGAACATCGGCGGCGCAGGCCTTGGCAAATGGCTGGACAAGCCGGTAGTCGCTGAACACGATGGGCTCGAGGCGGCTGAGCAGCGCCACGCAGTCAGGGGACTTGATCCCCCGCTTGTGCTCGATCAGGCAGGACACCCGCAGGCCCTGGCCGGGCGACAGGCTGCTGCACTCGGTGAGGCGCTGAAGGTCCTCCTGGCAGGCGCCGTTGGCGGCCAGGTCGAACTTGACATTGTGCGTGAGGTTGAACTTCAGGCGCCAGACCTCGTGCTGGCAGGCCGGGGGGACGCGATCGGCCACCGTCTGGTCCCGTTGCAGGCAGTCCAGCACGGCGAAGTTGTCCTCCAGCACCGAGCGGCTGCACAGGAGGCGCACCGTGGCCGCGCACGCCTCCGAGTCGGACAGCAGGCGCTCCGGCCACGCCGAGCGTCGGGGTGGCGCGGCGGTGGCGGCCACGTGTGCGGCGGGGGGGTCAGCAGCCTCTTTGACCTTCGGACGCTGGTGGACCCGTGGCGGTGGCAACTTGTGCGGCGCCTTTTCGTCCTTGCTTCTAAAAGTAACGGAACGGGCGAGTGATGAACTGTTTCATTCTAAAGGTGGGTGAAGAGTGACTCTCAATATGAGTGAAGAGTGATTCTCAATATGAGTGAAGAGTAATTCTCAATGAGTGAAGAGTAATTCTCAATGAGTGAAGAGTAATTCTCAATGAGTGAAGAGTAATTCTCAATGAGTGAAGAGTAATTCTCAATGAGTGAAGAGTAATTCTCAATGAGTGAAGAGTGGTTCTCAATATGAGTGAAGAGTGACTCTCAATATGAGTGAAGAGTAATTCTCAATGAGTGAAGAGTGGTTCTCAATATGAATGAAGGGTGATTCTCAAAATGAGTGAAAAGTGATTCCCAATATGAGTGAAGAGTGATTCTCAATGAGTGAAGAGTAATTCTCAATGAGTGAAGAGTAATTCTCAATGAGTGAAGAGTGGTTCTCAATATGAGTGAAGAGTGACTCTCAATATGAGTGAAGAGTAATTCTCAATGAGTGAAGAGTGGTTCTCAATATGAATGAAGGGTGATTCTCAAAATGAGTGAAAAGTGATTCCCAATATGAGTGAAGAGTGATTCTCAATGAGTGAAGAGTGGTTCCCAATATGAATGAAGGGTGATTCTCAAAATGAGTGAAAAGTGATTCTCAATATGAGTGAAGAGTGACTCTCAATATGAGTGAAGAGTAATTCTCAATGAGTGAAGAGTGGTTCTCAATATGAATGAAGGGTGATTCTCAAAATGAGTGAAAAGTGATTCCCAATATGAGTGAAGAGTAATTCTCAATGAGTGAAGAGTGGTTCTCAATATGAATGAAGGGTGATTCTCAAAATGAGTGAAAAGTGATTCCCAATATGAGTGAAGAGTGATTCTCAATGAGTGAAGAGTAATTCTCAATGAGTGAAGAGTAATTCTCAATGAGTGAAGAGTGGTTCTCAATATGAGTGAAGAGTGACTCTCAATATGAGTGAAGAGTAATTCTCAATGAGTGAAGAGTGGTTCTCAATATGAATGAAGGGTGATTCTCAAAATGAGTGAAAAGTGATTCCCAATATGAGTGAAGAGTGATTCTCAATGAGTGAAGAGTAATTCTCAATGAGTGAAGAGTAATTCTCAATGAGTGAAGAGTGGTTCTCAATATGAGTGAAGAGTGACTCTCAATATGAGTGAAGAGTAATTCTCAATGAGTGAAGAGTGGTTCTCAATATGAATGAAGGGTGATTCTCAAAATGAGTGAAAAGTGATTCCCAATATGAGTGAAGAGTGATTCTCAATGAGTGAAGAGTAATTCTCAATGAGTGAAGAGTAATTCTCAATGAGTGAAGAGTGGTTCTCAATATGAGTGAAGAGTGACTCTCAATATGAGTGAAGAGTAATTCTCAATGAGTGAAGAGTGGTTCTCAATATGAATGAAGGGTGATTCTCAAAATGAGTGAAAAGTGATTCCCAATATGAGTGAAGAGTGATTCTCAATGAGTGAAGAGTGGTTCCCAATATGAATGAAGGGTGATTCTCAAAATGAGTGAAAAGTGATTCTCAATATGAGTGAAGAGTGACTCTCAATATGAGTGAAGAGTAATTCTCAATGAGTGAAGAGTGGTTCTCAATATGAATGAAGGGTGATTCTCAAAATGAGTGAAAAGTGATTCCCAATATGAGTGAAGAGTGATTCTCAATGAGTGAAGAGTAATTCTCAATGAGTGAAGAGTAATTCTCAATGAGTGAAGAGTAATTCTCAATGAGTGAAGAGTAATTCTCAATGAGTGAAGAGTGGTTCTCAATATGAGTGAAGAGTGACTCTCAATATGAGTGAAGAGTAATTCTCAATGAGTGAAGAGTGGTTCTCAATATGAATGAAGGGTGATTCTCAAAATGAGTGAAAAGTGATTCCCAATATGAGTGAAGAGTGATTCTCAATGAGTGAAGAGTAATTCTCAATGAGTGAAGAGTAATTCTCAATGAGTGAAGAGTGGTTCTCAATATGAGTGAAGAGTGACTCTCAATATGAGTGAAGAGTAATTCTCAATGAGTGAAGAGTGGTTCTCAATATGAATGAAGGGTGATTCTCAAAATGAGTGAAAAGTGATTCCCAATATGAGTGAAGAGTGATTCTCAATGAGTGAAGAGTGGTTCCCAATATGAATGAAGGGTGATTCTCAAAATGAGTGAAAAGTGATTCTCAATATGAGTGAAGAGTGACTCTCAATATGAGTGAAGAGTAATTCTCAATGAGTGAAGAGTGGTTCTCAATATGAATGAAGGGTGATTCTCAAAATGAGTGAAAAGTGATTCCCAATATGAGTGAAGAGTAATTCTCAATGAGTGAAGAGTGGTTCTCAATATGAATGAAGGGTGATTCTCAAAATGAGTGAAAAGTGATTCCCAATATGAGTGAAGAGTGATTCTCAATGAGTGAAGAGTAATTCTCAATGAGTGAAGAGTAATTCTCAATGAGTGAAGAGTGGTTCTCAATATGAGTGAAGAGTGACTCTCAATATGAGTGAAGAGTAATTCTCAATGAGTGAAGAGTGGTTCTCAATATGAATGAAGGGTGATTCTCAAAATGAGTGAAAAGTGATTCCCAATATGAGTGAAGAGTGATTCTCAATGAGTGAAGAGTAATTCTCAATGAGTGAAGAGTAATTCTCAATGAGTGAAGAGTGGTTCTCAATATGAGTGAAGAGTGACTCTCAATATGAGTGAAGAGTAATTCTCAATGAGTGAAGAGTGGTTCTCAATATGAATGAAGGGTGATTCTCAAAATGAGTGAAAAGTGATTCCCAATATGAGTGAAGAGTGATTCTCAATGAGTGAAGAGTAATTCTCAATGAGTGAAGAGTAATTCTCAATGAGTGAAGAGTGGTTCTCAATATGAGTGAAGAGTGACTCTCAATATGAGTGAAGAGTAATTCTCAATGAGTGAAGAGTGGTTCTCAATATGAATGAAGGGTGATTCTCAAAATGAGTGAAAAGTGATTCCCAATATGAGTGAAGAGTGATTCTCAATGAGTGAAGAGTGGTTCCCAATATGAATGAAGGGTGATTCTCAAAATGAGTGAAAAGTGATTCTCAATATGAGTGAAGAGTGACTCTCAATATGAGTGAAGAGTAATTCTCAATGAGTGAAGAGTGGTTCTCAATATGAATGAAGGGTGATTCTCAAAATGAGTGAAAAGTGATTCCCAATATGAGTGAAGAGTGATTCTCAATGAGTGAAGAGTAATTCTCAATGAGTGAAGAGTAATTCTCAATGAGTGAAGAGTGGTTCTCAATATGAGTGAAGAGTGACTCTCAATATGAGTGAAGAGTAATTCTCAATGAGTGAAGAGTGGTTCTCAATATGAATGAAGGGTGATTCTCAAAATGAGTGAAAAGTGATTCCCAATATGAGTGAAGAGTGATTCTCAATGAGTGAAGAGTAATTCTCAATGAGTGAAGAGTAATTCTCAATGAGTGAAGAGTGGTTCTCAATATGAGTGAAGAGTGACTCTCAATATGAGTGAAGAGTAATTCTCAATGAGTGAAGAGTGGTTCTCAATATGAATGAAGGGTGATTCTCAAAATGAGTGAAAAGTGATTCCCAATATGAGTGAAGAGTGATTCTCAATGAGTGAAGAGTGGTTCCCAATATGAATGAAGGGTGATTCTCAAAATGAGTGAAAAGTGATTCCCAATATGAGTGAAGAGTAATTCTCAATGAGTGAAGAGTGGTTCCCAATATGAATGAAGGGTGATTCTCAAAATGAGTGAAAAGTGATTCTCAATATGAGTGAAGAGTGACTCTCAATATGAGTGAAGAGTGATTCTCAATATGGGTGAAGAGTGACTCTCAATATGAGTGAAGAGTGATTCTCAATATGAGTGAAGAGTGACTCTCAATATGAGTGAAGAGTGACTCTCAATATGAGTGAAGAGTGATTCTCAATATGAGTGAAGAGTGACTCTCAATATGAGTGAAGAGTGATTCTCAATATGAGTGAAGAGTGACTCTCAATATGGGTGAAAAGTGATTCTCAATGAGTGAAGAGTGACCCCCAATATGAGTAAAGAGTGACTCTCAAATTAGGTAAGGGAAGTTTCGGAATACTATGAAATAGTAAATATGCCAAAGCTTTTTTGATAAATACTTGCAAACCCTCTCCAACCCCTGCGCTTTTCTCTATAGCTAGCACCTGTCACAGACAGTAAAACTTCGGTTTGAATTTTATAGAATTTGGTGCCTTGACTCATGCCTTTCGGTATGAAATTGTACTTTTAGAATTCAACCTCCTTAAGCTCTCAGAAATTCCCCAACAGCGATCAGAATATTGCCAAAATCCTCACTTCTCCTTTTCCCCATCCGCAGCTGTGACGGCTTCAGCTACTCGACTTCCAGAAGACAAAGTCGCAGCAGGAGCAGCAGGCTTGCTGTCAGCTCTGCCAGCTTTCTGACGGGAGGAAGCCGCCCTGTCGACAATCTCTTCCTCCTCGCCAGGGGGTGGCAGAGCGCCTAAAATTTCAAAGGTCAAATATTGAGTTGCTAAAAATTTGTTGTAAGTTTCTAAGAAATTTTATCCTACACAATAAACTGTAAACTCCAGGTAGCAGTATTTTTAAATAATAATAAAGTATTGAATAATTAATGTTCATACTGATACTCACTGAAATTGCACAATAAAGTACAAAATCAATATATGATACATTTGATATAACAAGTAATATATAACAATAAGACAAGAATTTTGAACAAATTTTTACATATACTTATAAATATTCATAATTAT
Source organism: Macrostomum cliftonense (assembly GCA_950096795.1). Classification (NCBI taxonomy): domain Eukaryota; kingdom Metazoa; phylum Platyhelminthes; family Macrostomidae; genus Macrostomum; species Macrostomum cliftonense. Next base: position 375,754 of record CATNEM010000226.1, read on the forward strand.
TATTGTGTTATGATATAGAGTTAGATTATTGAAATACTATTTTATTTTCAATATTTATTTGGTTTTTCATTGAATAGGGTATTAAGAAATACGAGGGTCACTCAGAAAGTCTTTAGCCTGAACAAGAAAACAACAACATGTGAACTAAAAAACCATTACAATTGCTCTCCCCCAGCATTGATACAGGCTTGCATCCTGTGGAACCAGCTGTCGAAGCACTGCCGCCAATCCTCATCCCGGAGTTCCCCGACGACGTCTTTGAACTCATTCACAGCTTCTTCCGGTGAAGAAAAAATCTGGCCCTTTAATATCTCCTTGCACTTCGGGAATAGAAAAAAGTCGCACGGTGCCAGGTCCGGACTGTACGCAGGGTGAGTCATTAGCTGGACACCACAGTCGGCCAGAAACTCGAGAGTTTGAGCTGCCGTGTGCGCACTGGCATTGTCGTGGTGCAGAAGCACCCCACGCATTCCGCACCTTGGGCGCCTCTGGCTCACAGCAGAAAAAACTTTGGGTAGGCAAACCGTCGTGTACCAGTCAGCGGTGACTGTCCGGCGATCTTCTAGTGAAACGGAAGCCACATGTCCAGTGCGCATAAAGAAGCAGGCCACCATCTGCTTGCCGACACTTCGGCTGCGTCGAAACTTGGTTGGGCTGTCCTCGTCTCCGAAGGTCCACATGGATGACTGGCGCTTGTTTTCGGGGTCGTATTGATAAATCCAGGTCTCATCTCCCGTGAGGATGTCCCAGATACGCCGGCTGGTCCCAGATTCGAATTTCTGCAACATAAATCGGCACCAAGCCACCCGGGTGTCCTTCTGCTCGTCCGACAGCTGATGGGGGATCCACCGGGAAGCCAGCTTCCGCACTCCAAGGTGTTCGTGCAGAATGGTGTGCACACTCCCCGATCCAATGCCCATCTCCTGCTGGATCTGCTGGTAGGTCACTCGCCGGTCAGCGTCAATCATGCTGGACACAGCGCAGATATTTTCTGGGGTCACTGCGTCGCAGGGTCTCCCCGATCGATGCTCATCTTCGAGGCTTTCTCGACCTCGGCGAAACTCAGCGAACCAGTTTTTGACGGTTGCGTATGAAGGACACAGATGAGCGAAAACGTCTTGTAAAGTTTGAAATGAATCGGCCGGCGACTTGCCTTGCTTGAAATGCAAGTACATCATAGCTCTGAAGTCACGATTTTCCAGCTTCATTGTGCAATTGAACGGTGCAAGGGGTGAACTGACTTTGGCTCACTGCAGTGGACTCAAAAGTAACTGCTTCTGTTTGAAAATTTAGCTATAAGACTTTTAAAAGGTGGTCTTTACCATAGACAAATTTCATGCTTCTGCGTCTCGTGGATCATACTCAGGCTAAAGACTTTCTGAGTGACCCTCGTATATATTACATTAAATTATATAATCTTAAATCCCATGTTTAAAATCTGATTTCAAGAATTTTAATGTATGCCTACTTGAAAAAATATAAAAATGTATTTTGCCTGTAAACAAATATAGGATAATATGATGAAATTAATTAAAACTTTTGTCCTTACCATTAAATATCTTACTAATCTTTTATAATTATTAATAGAACAAAGGAACTTCAGTGAGACTTAATACATTACAAAAACAAGACTTTTATAAATAAGTTTATTTTCCATTTCTCAATGTAATTTTTGCAGCAATGTTTTAATTGATCTTTTTATATCATGCAACTATTTAATTTTTTTAATACAAATTTTACCATAACTTAAAAACTATATACCAGTATCAAATTCTTGCACAAAAATTGGAATGTGTGTCTGAATTGGCTAAAGAAATTGCAAAATTGCATTGAAACAGACAAAATTTATTGATTTTTTTTGGCAGTTTAAAATTTAAATAATGGCTCAAAGACTTGGATATTATATAGGGTGCCAGTCATTTTGTCTGCTGCTAGTTTGTCTACTTAGCGGATGAATTGGTTTTTTAATGTCAAAGATTTTGTCTTCCGAGCTTAACTAATCAAAGTGGGAGCTATTAAATAGCATGGAATTTCAATTAAACAATTGATCTTTTATATAGATAGATCTGCATTATTACGTAAATTAATTTCAAATCAATCAGTTTAGATTGCATAGTCTCTATAAGTTTATATAAAGGTTTCTAATAAATTCATCTACTACCTAATCATCTACTAGCTGACAAAGTTATGAACCAGTTTGTATGCAATGCAGCCAATTACAGTGACCTGATCTAGAATGAAAAAGAGAGTTTTCTTGGCAAATAAAAGCAAACTTTTTATCTATTAAATAATGGCTAGGCTGATTTTCTAAATGACTTTCATTTTTAAATAAAATGTTTTGATAGGTGCACTAACAGACTTAATACTATTATTAAAAATACTATTTTGATTCTTTTTTTATATTACAAAATAAGGGAGACATTTTTTATGTCATCCATCTGTGCCAATAAGGAAGACACTATCTGCATGGATCTGTGCCAACAAGGGAGATGCAAGGGAATTTGCATGGTCGATGCTAATGCATTGCTTTGCATTTAATAATATGCGTGTCTACAAAAATGCTTGAAAAACTGAACTTACCAAATGCACTTCCAAAATAGCAAAAAAGTATGCCAAAAACAACCAAGCAAACCTTTGCTTGATGCATCGTTAGAAGAGTAAAATAGAGCTTGAACGCTTAAATTTAGTGAGGAATAACAGCTTTAGACCTTCAGTTATTTTTTAATTAGGCCTGTCCCTATTGAACCTACAAAATAGCTTTACTTAAGTAACTACACTCCGAAAACAATAGTAACTAGCAAAAGTTAATTTTAGACACTAAAATTTGCGAAAAATCACAATGACAGGATTCTTTGAGTGCAAGAAATACACCCTGCGCCTAGTATGCAAACTCAATTTAGAATTCAGACAACAAATATGACCGGGATTGTGAAAAAATTATTAAGTACTGATACTTAAATAATCGGAATTTTTCCTCATTTAAATTCTATTAACGCAAACATAATGTACCGTTTCTTAACAAACCATATTAGGAATCACTTATCAACTAAATTTTCTTGGACTTTCAAAGAATTTTTATACCGAAAAAGTATTTATGTTTAAGTCTAGTTGCTTAAGGTATTTATTTATTTAAACTACTTATTTTTACGTTTTTATATCATTGTAAATCAATATTGATTAGAGAGTAACACAATGCAGATTATTTAGGAAATGTGCTACCTAATGCTTTGCATATTTTTCTGCAATTTTGTTAGCTAAAATTCTGAATCGCACGCGTATTAACTTGCCCTCAATGTCGATTTCACTCCTCACGGCGGCTGCCAACTGGGTATCCTTAGAGTAGTTCACACATTTGTTTTTTGACGGATAAGCGCATTTTAAAGGTAGTTCCTCCTTACGAATAGATACTTAGATGGGTTAAAAACGATAAGACAAAATTTTCAGCTCGTATTAAGTCATTTGTCTACTTGTACACGTCTTTCATTTTAACTCATTGAAAAGCATTGAGTCTCTGAGTAGCGCTCTAGGGCAGAAATCTGTGCCCAGCCAGCTCTTCCATGGACTTTCTCTGTTGAAAGTCCTTATACTTTCTCTATTGAAAATCCTTGGCTGTGCACTGGCTGTAGAAGTCATTTCAGAGCTCAGTGGAGCAGCTGTCTGATGGAGCCGGGGCACTGGCAGTCCTGAGCTGCAGGACCATTTCCCAAAGATATGCTTCGCGTTCGCAAAGGGCACGAACCCCAAGGCCATCTGGAAGATTGAGCAGTCAAACGCCCAAGCGTCTGACTCCCTGCTTGTTCTGGAAATATTCTCTGGCTCTCCCACTCCGAGCAGCTCCCGCGCCATGAAGTTCAGTATGTCACTGACAGCTCGAGTAGGCTGCGCATGTAGAGCAGTGCGCTCACAGATCTGTGAGCGGTAAGGCACGGGCAGTGATCAGCTGTCAGTTTTGTGGAAAAGTACCACCTAGGGGGAATTACCTGCCGGCTTAAACTTCGGATAATCGGCTTAACCAGAGGCTTCTGGTCGATGGAAACACACTATCGAGGAAATCGGTGGCTTCTTTGAAGCACTGCAAATTTCTTTTGCTGCTTGCCGCTCAAATTTTATTTTCAAAATTTCAAGAATTTTGCCGGTACGCTCGTATCAATTAAAACATCCGCGCCTTAGACACAAGAAGTGTATTGTATATATTATATAATATTTAAGAATAATATTTATCCCATCTATTAAAAAAGAATTGAGCTCATTGCAGAACAATTTGCACCATTATAGCGCGTATTTTTACTGGTGCTAAAGCTGAAGCCTTATAGCCTGAAGTTTGTGCCGTCACGTTAAGAAGGCAAACTAAAGAAAGAATAAAAGAAAGAATAAATAAAGAAAAAAGAAAAAAGAGAAATAAAGAAAGAATAAATAGGCTTCATCAATGGGATCAAGCATGAAGGCCAAGCCATTCCGAATGGTCAAATAAACCTACTCATCGATCTACTATGGTGGAAGCCCTACCAGAGACCCCCCGCAACAGTCAAGAGCACCTGTGCTGCGTGTATTGCCACAGCTTGCATGGAAAAGAAGCAAAAGCTGAATTATGAATATTTCTAGCAGGGATTTTCCAGCGTCAGTATATTAACCATTTCCTAACTTGAGTATATTTTTTTAGGGCAACTACGCTAAAATAAGGCTGAATTTCGCACTGCAAAACTGATAAATAAATATTTTTCACGACAAATATAAGAGCAATCAATTACAAAATTAAGTAGGGCATATAATGAATCAATTTACATTGGGACCAGATCCCATAGCAACAAAAAAAACAATTAAAAAACTGCCAATTGGAGACAAAATGGTAAAATTAGACAGTCGCGTGGTTAATATAAATAAAAAGCGGGCATCCACCGACTTGAGCGGTCAATCGTAAGGCATAACGAAATAAATTTACATTAAGATTATAATGGGAATTTTTCTCACTACTTCTGGGAAGATGGCTGGTCGTTAGCAATTAAATGATCCTTAACTCAAAGCGGAACCAACAGGAATAAACACATCGACCGCACATGGTCCTAGAATAATATATTCGAGACAAAAAACAGACACACGGGAAACTCTAGTTAAAGTATTAAAAATTCACGGACAACTCTTGGTTAATAATCAGTAACTAATCTAGGGGAAAAATCTACGAAAAAACTACTGATATAGGCAAAATAGTTGAAGACAGTCTAAAAAATCATAATGAAATCGTCCTTACAAATCATGAATAACATTATTAGATAACCAAAAATCGTCCCAATAAACCAAAGTGAGCATCATTCTAGGAAAGTTGCGTCACAACTCAGCAGCTCCAGGCTTCATCACCGCTTCAAGAACTGGTGCCGCAGCAGTTCGGCGGTGTCAGCGCGCTGCCGCGGCTCCTTGACCACGCAGCGGCGGTAAAAGCCGCTCGCATCGTCGGAGGCCCCGGCCGGCAGCGGCGGCATGTCGAACTTGACATGGAAACGGGGAAGCTGCATCTCAAGCAGATGGGAGTTCGGAGGCTTGCCCGCCAGCATCTCGAACACGCAGCAGCCCAGGGCCCACACGTCTGACTGCGGCGAGTACTCGACCCTGCCGTGCTCGTCGAACAGCTCGGGCGCCATGAAGTGCCAGGTGCCTACCGGGTTGGTGGTGTGACCCACCGTGGTGACGATCTCCTTGGCCAGTCCGAAGTCGATCAGCTTGATGACGCCCTCGTGGGTCAGCATGATGTTGGAGCACTTGAGGTCTCTGTGCACGATGGGCCGCTGCTGCTTGCAGTGGAGGAAGTTGAGCGCCGAGCAGATCTGCATGGAGAGAGAAAGCAGTGAAACCTGTCTAACACCTATCCATGCTTGAGCCTGCCAAAAATGCTCACCTGCAGCGTGAACTTGCTCACTCCCGCCTCATCAAACGGCTTTTCCTGCCGAGCCATCAGCTCAGCGAGGCTGTGCCCAGCTATCAGCTCCGTGAAGATGCAAAACCGACCGTCCTTTGTGCGCTCGCACTTCAGGAACAGCATGATGTTCGGGTGCCGAATGCGACTCAGCATCTCGATGCCGTTCCGCTCCAGCTCGATCGCCTTCTGCAGCCGCCTCTCATCCTTGATTCCCGGAACCTTGACAATCTTGACAGCCACAGTCTGGTGCCGGTCCGTAAACGCTTTGAACACCTTACCGAATCCGCCAGCACCGATGAGCTGCTTCTTCCCTCCTTCAAGTATGAAGTCCCAGCTTTTGAATTTCGGGTCCAGAGATGGAGAAGCTCTGAAAGACATCTAATGAGTTATACTGACTAGCTTTAGAGACAATAAAATTTAATAAAATTCATGAAAGTACACACAGTGCGGGCCCTGTGCGACTGGGCTCCAGCACACTCGATGCTTCCATCTCTTTTCCCAGCTTATCTTCCTCTCGTAGCTGTGCGATGCAGCGCAACATCTCTTCCGCTTGGCTGTTCTGTTTTGCGTAGTCCGTCACTGACAGACCGTTTCCATCCTTCAAGTCGAATGCAGCGACTCCCAAGGAGTCCCAAATGAGCCTCAGTGAGTCCAAGCCTTGGAACTGAGCTGCTAAATGAAGTACCATAATACCCTCAGCGGCAGTCAGCTTCAGACAGTCCGCTCCAAGCTGATCGACAATCCATGTTAACGCAGAGATGCTGTTGGAGTTGAGGGCAGCCCAGTGAACAGCGGTGCGTCCTTCTCCTCCGCGCTGACGAAAGCAGTCGGAGCCGATCTTCGATTTGATGAACTGCATCGAGTCTGAGCTCTGAAAGTGAGCGGCAAGATGAACCACTGTCGATCCATTGTCATCCTTGTCCATGAGAGAGTCAGAGCTGAGCTCGTCGACCAGCATCTTGAGCGCCGAGTTGCTGACCTTGTTACAAGCAGCACAGTGAACAGCGGTGACTCCTTCTTGTCCGCGCTGACGGAAGCAGTCGGAGCCGATCTTCGATTTGATGAACTGCATCGAGTCTGAGCTCTGAAAGAGAGCGGCAAGATGAACGACTGTGTCACCATCGTCATCCTTCTCCATGAGAGAGTCGGAGCCGAGCTCTTCGACCAGCATCTTGAGCGCCGAGTTGCTGACCTCATTAAAAGCAGCCCAGTGAACAGCGGTGTGTCCTAAGTAGCCGCGCTGACGGAAGCAGTCGGAGCCGATCTTCGATTTGATGAACTGCATCGAGTCTGAGCTCTGAAACTCAGCGGCAAGATGAGCGACTGTCGATCCATTGTCATCCTTCTCCATCAAAGAGTCTTCTGTGCTGTGCTCGTTGATCAGCCATTCCAGAACTGAAGCGCTGTGCTCATTCATGGCAGCACAGTGAAAAACTGTTCGACTAAACTTCCCTTTTTCACGAAAGCAGCTGCTTCCCAGAGTTCTATAAATTAGCTTCAAGCTGTCGAGGCCCTGCTTCATTGCGGCCCAGTGCACAGGCGTATAGTTAAACCTGACTATACGTTTAAAGTGGGACGCTGATTTTCCATCTGACAGCGTACTTTGTTGTTGTTGTTGTTGTTAAACGCATCTCTGCATGTCAGACAGGCGGCTCCGAACTTGTCAATCAGCACCTTTAGACAGTCAAATCCGTACGGCTTGCTGGCGACGTGGTGAGTGACTGACATCTCTCTGGTGTGTGGCGGATCTTTGAAGCCACTGGCCGTCACCGTCAGGTTGCTGTCGAGTTTTCGGCACCGCTGCAGCAGCCGCCCGCGGTCATCAGCCTCGAGAGCCGCTCGCAGCTGGTCTTCAGTCGCCATGGGATTACCGGCTGTTCTGTTGGGGCATTTTTATCGTTTGTTGGCTGTGTTATGTACATTATATTGCACGCACGATGCAGTACTTTTGGTACGTTAAAAAGTTTTTGCATTTTTAGGCTTTATTTAAGGTTAAGGAACCATATCGAAAAATTAGGTAAGGAAGTTATCCCTGATCATGCTACTAAAATCATGAACTGATTAAGGCATGTTTGTTTTGAGTAATAAGAAAATGAATAAATATTTGTGTTTCGGTCCCACTTTTCACTTTAGGGATCTAATCAATCAAGGGACAGACTTGGGTGACTGACTCATGATGCATTTTCTGGCAACTATTTTCCCTGTAGGAACAGCAGGTGGGAATTCAACATCCCTACTTGATAAGTTGTTGCTGCGCACAAACAGCCACAGCCAGGCCCAAGGAAGTCAGGAGCGCCCACTGGCTCTTGCTGTGGGTGCCTTTTCTATGGCTTAAATCAATTCTGAACCCCTTTGGTTCCTGGAAATGTTCGAAGAGTCTGTCGGCAGGTTGTACTTTGATTGATCATGCTCACCATTTCACAATGCACTTCTGTAACGAGTTGAAGAGACTTCAAACTGTACCAGAACATCAATTTTTTATTACAGATATAGAACTAAGGGCCAGGGAGAGTTCTGTTTTATTGGGACGGCTGTCAGAAAAGCTAGAATTCATAAATTTAGTGAAAGCTTGTTCCTCCTTTACACCTTTCTCCCTCCGTATGATGGGGGCCTAATTCTCATGAAATTGAACTCATGCCAGTGTTAAACATGCAATTTGCCTACTTGCTGAGTAAAAATGAACTAAAGCATTTCTAGGGGATGTCAACTTTAGAGCTGGAACTCGAAAGAGTCAACCGGACCAAACTATCTGCAATCGATGCAAGAGATAGCCTACTGCAAGTAGAAAGTTAGCAAAAAGCGCTACAAACTTGCAGGAAAGACTCAGAAATTGTACTCCACAAAAGCGTAGAGCATTAGTAGGAGTTCTGCTACGCTAGAGGTGGAAGACAGCTAAGTTTAGTGAGGTCGCCTGAAGACGCTCAAGAGAGCAGAAACCGGTTGCGACAGTCCTAGCAGAGTTTCGATTCCACTTTTAGATAGTTTACTACAATCCAATAGACAAGCTATCGCCATTGCTGACTAGAAACGCTGAAACATCCCACCCAAGTCCTACCAGAGGGGGTCCCGGGTGATCATGGGGATAAAACTGGGATTTCATGTCAACTTAAGCTTTTAAAATCGAACCTGCAATCGCACTTTACAATCGCTCTAAACTTGTGAAATAGTTCGAGTTCAATCAGCTCATAAGTTGACATCTTCGCCATCACACTGCTTAGTAATCCTTGATAATCCATCCTTTCTTCGAATCCTTTCAATCCACCTTCTATAGGCTATTTGGCTGTACTTTTCGCATAGCTTTCACAGTAATAGAAACTGCCAACTGTAGATTCACTGATAAAACAGATTCAGAAAAATGGTTCTCTCTGGATCTCAGATTATCTAATATGGCCTCTCTGTTACATTGCTCAGTCAAACAAGTTCTGTAATTTAGTCACTAGATTGATTGCGAAATCCGAAGTTAGTTCTGTAATCTCTAATCTGTTAACAGTTATATCTATCCGAAGTGCGAGAAAAGCAGGAGATGAACCAAGGACCACTAGGTATTACTCTACGAAGTAGAAGTCTTTTGGATGAACCAGCGCATGATATGAAATAATAAAAGTTTGCCAAATGATGTCAGTAAGTTAAAATAAAATTTTGATTGACATTCGAGTTGAAAGCTAGGCTAACGTATCATTAGAACTCATGGTAAGTATTGCATTTTCACATTTGCTATTTTTATCCCCTACCATCTCTCTACTCGGCTAGGGTGGGGTTGGCCTCAACCAATTAGAAAAAATTCCCCTTTGAATTCGAGACTTTGAGGATGTTCTGTTAAATTTTGAGCCTTACTATGATGATGGTACTGAAGCTTGGTGAAAATTTTTGCGTAAGGTGCTCAAATCCATTGGCTTTAAAGAAACGGGCAACCTTCTGGTAGATTCGTTGACCATCCAGACAGGGAAGTCTTGCAAGTCTGACAAAATCTTGCTATAGTTTGATTGTCCTTCTATCTAGTATTCCCACTGCATCGCTCACACCCTTTCACTACTTTCACTCTTTCACTCCTGGCCCCACAAAAAAGTGCGGTAAGCTCAACTAAGGTGAGCAGATGTCAAGTCTCTGGTGTCATATCTGCTGCCGAGTCTCTGGAATCTGCTCGACTTCATGACCGAGTTAAAAGCAGCAATGTGCCTTAAAGACCCGGAGCTAGATGGAGATGAAGTGGATTCGTAATCCCCAATCGGGAGCTTTGAATCGGGAATAGCTCGGTGTCAAGGGCACCACAGGGAATTCCTAGTGAATTTCGAGTCAAAACGGTTAGTATTGCATCAGTCGGAGACTGCTGTTGTGGTATTATTGCCAGTAATTAACTATTATTAAGCGCAGAGCCAAATTTAAAACTTGAAGATTCGAAAGCCTCGCATTGGGCCTTGTAAAAGAATTGTAGAATCCCTCAAAATTCATGCCAGCAATTAACCCATTACAAACCCAAAGCGCGAAGACGTCAAGCCTCGGCAGTACTCGCTGTTTTCCGGTTGGAAACCTTGCAATTCGAGGCAAGATAATCCAGCGGCACAGAGCAGGGACGGTTAACGAAGATTACTCGTAATTCCGGCAGAAGCTCCGTGGCTTAGAAGATAAAGGCCTTGATCTTTGGCTTTCATAGTCGGGCTCCGGCACAGCAAGCCCCAAGCCAGCACTTTGTACAAACCCCCACCTCCGCCTCACTTATTGTGTTCTCGCTGAGTCGGACCTCGGGGAACAATAGTACGAAAGGCGCTTGAAGCCACCCCAGAGCTGCTCTGTCCATTTTCCAAGTCCAGCTGTCGTTAAATTGAAGCCTTCTTTCTTCCTTCGCCCAAGCTACAACTAAAATCGATACTGCGCACGCGTGTGCAGCTCAGCAGTGCCAATTTAAGACTCCATTCCTCTCTTTGGAGTGACGCATTTGGAGTGTTTTTGCGACCATAGTTTTGGCCATAATCCCAGTAAACTAAACAAGAATGCCGGAAGAAGTTGTCAATATTAAGCTTCGAACGAAGTACAAAACTGCCTATGGCGAATTTCTCGCTGTTGCTGGCAACTGCGATTTCGTCAGTAAAACGGACGAAAAAGACAAGCTTGCCAAGCAGGAGAAGGGGAATCTGGCGAAAGGACATTAAGATTGGGTATAAAAAGCAATTCGTTATAGATCTCGTATGGGGCGTCCCCGGACTTCGCGTTTATCCCTACCGAAATTCGGAGCTTGCTAACATACATGTGGAAATTAGAGCGACACTCAAAAACATGGATGAGGACACCGAGGTTGTTCTTTTGGGCAACTGCTTGGAACTGGGTTTTACTGACCGGACTAACTGGGATGTAAAATACGAAGGAACTGCGGCTCCAGGTGGAGGCGGAGCTTCTGGTGGAGGCGGAGCGTCTGGTGAAGGCGGAGCTTCTGGTGGAGGCGGAGCTCCTGGTGAAGGCGGAGCTTCTGGTGAAGGCGTTATTCAACAAAAATACTGTTTGTTGAACTCGCTTGCTGTGTAATTTGCCAACGGCATTGCCCGCCAAAACTATAAATTAATTGGCAGCGTTTTCTCCTAGAACTTATACACCTTAACTTTTAATGGGCTTTTCAGGCCACTACCCTAGCCTGAAGTAAAATAGATCTTTTAATCACTCCTATTTGTCAATCGACCTTAATTGCCATTTTTCAATCAAAACTACATGTACTAGCCTCCTGAAAAATAAACACACAACACTATACCTTGCAAGTTGAGTTTTCTGTCGTATATAACAATCTGTTTAAAAATGAATTTATTTATAAAGCAAATCTATCATCAATTTGTCAGAAAGCGAATGCCTATACATAAATCGCATTTGTGACGAAATGATTCCAAGCCGAAGTTATAATTTGAGATAATAGTATGAACGAATATATTTAGATCCGAATAAGGTCCGCACAAAAACTAAGTGTAGGTAGGATTCGTGAGGTATCCTACCTACACGTAGTGATTAAGAAACCAATTAAAAACTCAGCGCAAAACCTCGTTATCAATCTCGTGTTACACATTATCAAGATTTTTGTCAAAGTTAAACCTACTGAACAAAAATACTGGATAACAAATCAATCATAACGGGATGGGCTCTGACAGTCCGTGTAAAAGCCAGAGTGGAATAGTCAGATCGGGATCAGCTGGGGCCGCGGGATTCCTCGTTTATTTTTTATAAAAAAAACGAGCAATGGCAGCAGTACAGAGAGAGTACTCAGTAATCAGTTCTTCAGGAATGAATTATTGCGTAATAGCACTATTGAGATTTTGATAGGTGAAATAGTAGATTCAGTAAGGATCCTGGGTAACAGAAGGAGCCAGGGTTGCGGCGGTGAGTATAGAGGGAGGTACAGGAATACAGGAATGATGAGAAGAATCTGGGACTTTTTGTTTGACCATATCAGAAGGAATTTCCCTGCACTGCGGCTTCCCTTGCCTCGAAACAATTTCGGCTGCTAAAAAACCTGCAAAAAATTTCAAGAGTGAGTCAGCAAATCGAATGAGTAATTTGGTGAGAAACTTTCAGTTCCCAATCTGTCCGGATAGCGTCCCTACATTTGTATTATCTTACTTATATTTATTTGGAATATATACAGTATTATCTTATTAGTAGTATTATTTTGTCCAATATCTATCTTTTATTCTGCTTCCTGGAAATCTCTGTCCAAGATAATTCATGTTGCAGCTGTAGAAATCATCAAGGCTGTTGGTAAAATCTAGGAAAAAATATGCGCAATACCTTATCATGAGTATAATATATATAACAGTTTTCCGGTACAGCAACATGTACGTGGTGCACAACCGAGTTATAGCTAAAGATTTGCTCATAAGTACACATCTGCACTCCAACAGTTAGCTAAGTTAGCTAAAAACTCTGCAAGCCATAATTATGTAGTGAGATTTTAACGCCAACCAAATATTACTTGTCTGCATTGTTAGTTATCAAAGGCACAAAAAGATATCCTAAAAAGAGTCTTCAATGGTCCATCTCTGAGAAAAATCGAGTGGTTCGTGTGGATGACTGAGTTGAAATGGCTCTAAGGCTTCATTCAGCAATAGATGCAGGATAAGGGCAGCCGGCCCTGAAGTTTCATGAAAAAATGGATTTCTATGCAATACAGTCCAATTTTTGCTCCAGAAAGTATTTCGATCCGCATACCACGATAGGCTTAAGACATTGTGTTGTACAGCGTAAAAAGAATTAATGTTCAGAATATTCAGCGAATTAAGTTGTCCTCTATGCACAGAAGTGGTAGAATATCCTTTGAAAGTTTGAGGTGTGCTTCTGTATATGGAGACAGACATACTGGCATGAAATATAATCGATTTTATTAGGTGAGGATACGACGTTATTGAGCACAAATTTACCCATTTTTGAATTCTAAATTTTCCTAGAAACTTCCTTGTCAGAGCGTCATGTCTAAAACCTCTTGATTATAATTACAGTTTTTAAAAGAAAGTTCATCGGCGGTATAAAATTGCTTTGATTTAGAATAATTCCTATTTAAGATGTGGCGAAAATTCGCTAACGCACTATAAAATAATTTTCAAATTAAATTTATTACATATGTCAGGCCTAGAAGTAGAATTCTCCAAATTTAGTGCATGTATAATTCAGCTTCGTAGAATTTACAAAGAAACTGTGTCGGCATTTTCTGATGCATCGAATTCACATACGGCCGAGTCTCAGCAAAATAATTCAGTTTCTTTGTCAGGCAAGTAGACATCAAATGGTCAATATTTTTGTGAATGACTATAAAGATAATTTGATGACTGGTGCTTGTGAAGTTGTGTAATTAGATAATTGATTCTGACAATTTAATCTAGCAACTTCTCAATGAATAAATAAAGAAAATAATTCATTGATAGAGGAATTAGTCATTACATCAATTTATCAATTCCTGAAGACAAACCTATAGTAACAAAAATTATCCAACTGTCCTATATTTTGTGATGCCAAAGCTTATAGCTTTAGACAATTTTCAAGCTTTTCCTAATTATCACATAATCACAACATCACATAAATCTATCTTTTGTTAAGTCTATCCCAAAGGCTTCTGCTCCACATTTCATCAATTACAATAGCCAAAAGTATATTAGTTCTGCTAAAATGCATAAAATCATTTTTTGTTTAATTTTTGTGATAGAAGCAATTTTTTATGCTTTATCACAATTAAATCATCATTATATATCAGATAACGCTTTTGTTCTAAATAGCAAACAGATCTGTAGTATATTCTATCGTTATATGAACTTTTATCAAACTTTAATAGCTAAAGCTCTACCAAGTGCCAATTAATATTATTATATCTTATTATAAGTCATTTACTATGCATAATAAACTTAAGTACTATTAATTCATTTAAGTGCTTGAATATTATTCTAATCATTTTCAAAGTTCTTACTAATTATATTTGATTTTAGCTTGTGGCAAGAGAGATTTCTAAAGATATTATATGGTACAATAAAGGGGGTTTTTTGCTAAAAAATACAAAAATATATATGTTGCCAACTGCTTTCTATTTTTATTATTGTGGCACTATAAATTTAGTCTAATGAAAATTTCCTGCTTCTTAAACAAATGTATGGTCTGTTATATAATAGGTACCAACTGTTTGTCTTCTTACTCTTAAAAGAAAATTAAATAAAAGTTGCCTGCTGCATTCCTGAAATCCTATTTCAATTTTGGTTTCACTGTATTATATTGGAACAGAACGGCCGCCCAGGGAAATATCTGCCCAGTTAGAGCCGCTAGCCGAGGCCCAACTGCAGCGGCTCCTTCAGCAGCTGCCCGCCCTGCTGCTGCTTGGCCGAAGCCGCTGCGCGCGCGCCCAGCTCGCCAATCACCTGCTGCGCTGCCGCCTCCTGCCTACTGACGTTTCGTCTTGTGAAGGTGAGGTTCCGGCCTGATAGCTATAAAATTATAATGTTTTTCATCCTACTCTACTGTAAGTAGGCGTCTAAGCAGATGTAAAGTAGAATTTTTCGAATTGCTTCCCTCAGATGACGGCGGTGCGGACGATCCGCGTTGGCGGCCGGTGCGGCTGCGTTTCTCAGCGATCTCGCCGACCGCCGCCACCGCCCCGACTCTGGACGAAAGCGATCTTCGTCTGGCGCCCGGCGCCGCACCGCTGGAGGTGCCGCTCAATCATCCGCTGCTGCGCGACGGCGCCGACCTTCTGGTTGCGGGCGACGGAGACCTCGACGACATCTCAGAGCTGTTCCAGACTTCGCCGCCGCCGCCGCCGCCGCTGATCTGCCTCGTCGCCCTGCCGCGCGAGCGCTGCCTCTCGCCCGAGGAGGCTCGCGACCTTCAGCGCCTGACGGCGAATTTGGGCGCCTCAGCGTCGGCGGCGCCGTTCGCTGTGCTTTTCGCGCACCCGCCGGCTCCGCCGCTGCAGGCCAGTGTTGAGTCGGCGGAGCGCCTGCGCGGCCAGCTCCGCGAGCTCGGCTTCGTCAGCCCCGCTGACCGGGCCGTCGACAGCGCCGAACCGGAGGAGGACGCCGTGGCGGAGGCGTCGGGCACGTCTACAGCGTCGGAGTTTGTCGACGACTTCAAAGCTGGGTGGCCGCGGGTCCTAGCCTTCGTCAGGCGGGCACTGCAGCGGATTCTGGTGCGTGCGGCCACCGTGCTGAATGACAGCCAATGCGGCGTCCTGAACAGCTTCATCGTGCTGGCTTTCGACTTGTCTCGGTGAGTAGCCCGGGTGCTCGGCGGGTGACAGCTCAATCACAGCTGAGTGAGTGACAGGTCAGTCACATTGAGTACTGAGTGAGTGACAGGTCAGTCACATTGAGTACTGAGTGAGTGACAGGTCAGTCACATTGAGTACTGAGTGAGTGACTGAGTGACAGGTCAGTCACATTGAGTACTGAGTGAGTGACAGGCCAGTCACATTGAGTACTGAGTGAGTGACAGGTCAGTCACATTGAGTACTGAGTGAGTGACAGGTCAGTCACATTGAGTACTGAGTGAGTGACAGGTCAGTCACATTGAGTACTGAGTGAGTGACAGGTCAGTCATATTGAGTACTGAGTGAGTGACAGGTCAGTCACATTGAGTACTGAGTGAGTGACAGGTCAGTCACATTGAGTACTGAGTGAGTGACAGGTCAGTCACATTAAGTGGTGAGTCAATCACAGGGTCTGTCCCTCCATTCGGTCTGGCCCTCAGCGACATCATGGTGACGCCCCGCAAGGTGGAGTTCGCCCACCAGCAGGAGCAGCAGCTGTTCAGCTCGCTGTGCGAGGTGGCGGACAGCAAGCAGGAGGAGATGCGACAGCTGGTGGCGGCCACCCTGGCTGGCATGCGGGAGAGCCTCCTGACCGCGGCAGCCGAGCACGAGTTCTCCACCAGCACCGGCACATCCGACGGCGACTGTCGCCGATGCGACGGCGAGATCCGGGAGCTGGTGATGTCACGGCTGGGCGCGGCCATCGGCGAGCAGCTCGTGCGCTCCGTCAGCCTGTTCCGCGACGCCTACGCAGGCACGCTGACTCGCTGCCTTGAGAGCCTCGAGGACGGCGACGGATGCAGCGGCGGCGGCGGCGGCGACTGCAGCGCCACCGAGGCTCTCCGGCGGATCATCAACGCCGCCTACCAGGTGGAGGTCACCGCCCGCTCCGGCTCCTCCTACGCGCGCTCCTTCCGTGACCTGCTCAGAGAGGTTGGTGGCTGGGTGTTTGGGTAAACGGCGGGAGCAACTATGACTGTAATTATAAATTGCAATGCCTCGTCACCTAATTACTAGCTACTTTTATCTTCTACGCAGCTGGCCAGCTCCATGCCGTGGGCCTCGGCGCCCAAGCTGGACACCAACTGGCGCCGCCGCGTGGCCTCCGACATGCTGGACGGCCTGTCGGACCAGCGCCTCGCCAGGCACATGTGCGCTCACCTGTCCGAGCGCATCCGGGCCGCGCACGAGGCCTTCCTAGTTGCTATGCGACGACTCGAAGAGCGGAAGAGCGCGCGAAATCGGGCCTGCGAGGAGCAGCGCGACCGCATCCGCTGCCTGCTGGCGCCGCGCATCGCCCGCCTGGCGCTGGAGTCCGCCTCCATCCGGGATATGATTCTCTACGGTTGGTTCGGCCTTTTTATACAATCACCGTATGATTCGAATCTTTTACAAGTCTGCAATAAAAACTGAAGCTTTCTAAAAACCTCTTGGAGATTCGAATCTTGAAAGACATCACCATGGTGATTTGAACATTGAAATAAATCCCCTTCAAGTGGGGCGAGTGGCTCGGCGGCCTAGCGTGCCACTGGTCCAGGTTCGACCCCGCGTTTTAGTTTGGCTATTTTCCCTAGGGTCACATGATTTTGCTATGGACCAGTCTTGCGACTTACGCCCATGAGGGCAACCCCCCAAGACAGAGAGTGTACATTCCTGGAACCGCCGCTTGTACACCCTATGTGAGTGCGTGACTGGGTGCCGGCCTGTGTTTGTGTCTATGCCTGCATACCGTATTTAGTGTGACTGAACGCGCTTCAGGAGTCAGCGCAATGGACAGTCATGCCCAGTCGCTGGTTGTGGGACGATGTCGCTTTAGTTTAAGCGTCAAAGTGCCTTCAGCCCTCCTGCAGATTTAGCTTAGTTAGCTGATCCCCTCAAAGATTCGAATCTGAAGGAAATTCCCATGTTGACTTGAATCTTAAAATCATTCCTATTCGAGATTTAATTTTATAATCAAATCCCAATTCCCACAGGGATGCCGCAATTCTCCCGCGAGATCGGCCGCGGCCAGTACGGCATCGTGTACTCCTGCGACTCCTGGGGCGGCCGCGGCCCCGTGGCCATCAAGTCGGTCGTGCCGCCGGACGACAAGCACTGGAACGACCTGGCGCTGGAGTTCTACTATACCAAGTGAGCCGCCCTTGAGAATCGCCTCCAACTCCCATTGAGAATCGCCTCCAACTCCCATTGAGAATCGCCTCCAACTCCCAGTGAGAATCGCCTCCAACTCTCATTCAGAATCGCCCCAATTCCTATTGAGAATCGCCTCCAACTCTCATTGAGAATCGCCCCAATTCCTATTGAGAATCACCCCCAACTCCCAGTGAGATTCGCCTCCAGCTCCCAGTGAGAATCACCCCCAACTCCCAGTGAGAATCGCCTCCAGCTCCCAGTGAGAATCGCCCCCAACTCCCAGTGAGATTCGCCTCCAGCTCCCAGTGAGAATCACCCCCAACTCCCAGTGAGAATCGCCTCCAGCTCCCAGTGAGAATCGCCCCCAACTCCCAGTGAGAATCACCCCCAACTCTCAGTGAGAATCGCCTCCAGCTCCCAGTGAGAATCACCCCCAACTCCCAGTGAGAATCGCCTCCAGCTCCCAGTGAGAATCACCCCCAACTCCCAGTGAGAATCGCCTCCAACTCTCATTGAGAATCGCCCCAATTCCTATTGAGAATCGCCCCCAACTCTCATTGAGAATCGCCCCAATTCCTATTGAGAATCGCCTTCAACTCCCACTGAGAATCACCTCTAACTCCCAGTGAGAATCGCCCCCAACTCCCACTGAGAATAGCCTCCAATTCCCACTGAAAATCGCCTCCAACTCCCACTGAAAATCGCCTCCAACTCCCATTGAGAATCGCCTCCAACTCCCATTGAGAATCGCCCCCAACTCCCAGTGAGAATCCCACTCGTATTTTTTGGCGCATCTGTAAATTGTTAATCTTGTTTGCAGCTCGAGGGCCCCCGTGACGGTCCGCTTTAATTGAAAAATCCCAATCTTAATGCCATTCCCCAATCCCGCTCGCACATCTGCGCGCCCTCCCCCCGCCAGTCAGCTGCCCAAGCACGACAGAATCGCCAGAATCCGCGGCTGCGTTATCGACCGCGACAGGGCCGGCGGCGGGGAGCCCGCGGTGCTGCTGGCGATGGACCGCCTGCCCCGCGACCTGTACGCGGCGATCTATCAGGGCCTGGCCTGGACGGACAGGTGGCGCCTGCGGGGAGGGAGCCCCGTATTTTATTCCCGTTTAGATCTTGCATGTTCCATGTAGCCTACTGCCGCTGCTGGGAATCAGTAGCAAGTGCGGAGTTTTAAATTTCAACAATATGCGATTTGCAAGCTAACAATAGAATCTGTATGCCGCATGCTGCACGCAGTTAGCCCAGTCACTCAGTACTCAATGCCACCGATGCTTGCACAGGCAGCTGCCGCCCCATGAGCGCATCGTTCCCGTGCTGGGCGTCGTCACCAACTATGCCTATGGCGGTGGCGGCGGCGGTGGCGGCGGCGGTGGCCTGATGGACTCGGAGATCAGCGTGATTGGCGGCTCGGGCTCGGTCTCGCCAGAGATTCTCATCATCTCCGAGCTGATGGGCTGGGACCTGCACAGGGCTATTCAGGCTGGAGCGCTCAGCTTGGCCGCCAGGTGAACTCGCCAGTGACTGCTGCCTGCCTGCCTGCCCGCCTCGCTTGGCTGATTCGCTACGCAGATTCCAATATTGGCTTGACTTTCGCTTTGTCCCGTATTATAAGCCTCCTTTTCCCCATCCTGATCCCAGCCTCCCCATTGTTGTGACTGGCAATGCTTGCGCAATGAACTGACTACTGACAATGAACTATTGGCCTTATTGAATGCGTGGGCGTATACCGTACTCAGACTAGAGTGAGTAGGTGATTGCGCATCGATTTTGCAATGCAACGTGCAAGTAGGATTTTTATCTCTATAAATATATTGTGAGCGAGATATGCGTCTCGACGTTAATTGATTCAATACTAAAAACACAACAAATGGCGACGAGACTTCCATACCCAGCGGAGTTTCAACCCGTACCAGGAGAGCCTCCTGTGCCATGGGCAAGGTGGATTGTAACATTCAACAACTTCCTGGTAGCCGAAGATCTTGGAGAGGCATCAGACAGTCGTAAAAAGGCGATTCTTCTGCACCTGCTTGGTGAGGAGGGACGCCGCCGAGCTGCCAACGTCGATGCAACAAAGTCACTTCAGGAGACCCAAGAGCTACTGAAGGGCGTCTTCAGCTCGTCGAGAAGCGTCATAGCAGAGCGCTTCGCCTTTCGGCAGCGAGCCCAGCACGACGGCGAGAGCATCAGCGACTACGTGATGGCCTTAAGAGAACTGGCAACAACTTGCAACTTCGGCACGTTCCACGACGAAATGATCAGAGATCAGCTCGTGGAGAAAACCTGTGTACCTCGCATCAGGGAGCGACTTCTGATGGAGGAGGACAGCCTCACACTGGCAGACGCCATGAAGATTGCTGGAAGAATCGAAGCATCAATCAAGGACGCCAAGCAGGTCAGCAGCCAAGACCTTCAGGTGAAAGCGGTGAACAAGAGACCGATTGCTCGTTTTGTCAAGAAAGCTGCAACGCCAGGTTCGAAGTGCACCCGATACGGAGGCAATCACGAGAACAAGAGCGAATGCAAAGCGATGGGACAGAAGTGCAGACGATGCGGCAAGACGAACCATTTCGCGAAAATGTGCCGCATGAAAGCGGTCTCTGCGATCGACACCAAAGAGACTGCAGAGTCCAGCCTGACGGTCCTGGCTGTGAACAACAGCAGCATCGACAATTTATTCTGCGACTGCCACCTGGACGGGCAGATGATCCGACTACAAATCGACTGTGGTGCTGCCGTCTCGTTGCTCAACGCGGAGACGTTCAAGAAGTCCTTCGCTAGGCACCCGTTGCTTCCGACGAGCACAAGACTGGAGGCATACGGCGGATCTGCGATCAAGACCATCGGCAAGGTCGAGCTTCCAGTGACGTTTAACGACATCAGGACAGAAGCTACATTCTACGTCGCCGACAAAGGAGCGAACATCCTGGGCCGCGACTTGTTTCAGGCCCTCGGATTCAGAATCTTCCAAGGCGACAACAGAGTGATGAGCATCAGCGAGACTACGATCGAGCGTGACTTTCCCGGAATCTTCGACGGCCTGGGCCGGTCCAAGAGCTTCATTCACCGGACAAAGATCGACGCCTCGGTCAAGCCAGTGTCTCAGCCAATGCGGAAGCTGCCGATCGGCCTGAAGGACGAAGTGACGTCAGAGATCAGCCGGATGGAGCAACAGGGCATCATTGAGAAGGTCGACGCGTCCGAGTGGGTCAGCAACGTTGTCGTGACGCGCAAGAAGGAGTCCAACAAGGTTCGTCTCTGCGTGGATCTGAGACAGGTCAACAAGGCGGTGATCGCGGACCGCTATCCGGTACCGTCAATCGAGGACCTATCAGCCAGCATCAACGGCTCGAAGTGCTTCAGCAAGCTGGACCTGCGTCAAGGCTACCAGCAGATTCCGCTGCATCCAGACTCTCGAGGCCTGACGTGCTTCATCACCGATGCCGGCCTGTACCAGTTCACCGTGGTACCATTCGGGCTATCCAGCTCCGGAGCTGCCTTCCAGCGAGCCCTACAGACGGTGCTTCGAGGAGCCCCAGGCGCCATCAACATCGTGGACGACATCCTGGTGCACGGCAAGGACGAGACTGAGCACGACAAGAACCTCCGAGAAGTCCTAGGGCGGATTCATCGCGAAGGCTTCACACTCAATCGCGAGAAGTGCAAATTCCGACAGGCGAGCGTAGATTTCTTCGGATTGGTCGTCTCCGCAGACGGCATCAAACCGACCAAGTCCAACGTTGACGCAATTCTAAGAATTCCTGAGCCAACAACGGTCGCACAAATTCAATCGTTTCTCGGCGCAGTGAACTTTTTGCACAAGTTCATACCGCATTACTCAGCAATTGCCGAGCCTCTGAGACAACTGCTCAAAAAGGACGCGGACTGGCACTGGGGTGAGCGAGAACGTACAGCCTTCCGTACACTCAAGTCAGCCGTAACCAGCAGCCCAGTGTTAGCTCATTTTGACTGCCAAGCTGAGACGTACGTCACCTTTCGATGCAAGTCTAGATGGACTGGGGGCGGTGCTCAGCCAAGTAAAAAACGGAAAAGAGGTGCCAATCGCGTTCGCATCGAGAGCTCTCAGCCCAGCGGAAAAGCGATATTCAGCCGGAGAGCGAGAAGCCCTGGCCTGTGTATGGAGCATCGAACGCTGGCACTACTATCTATACGGCAGACGAGTAACGCTGCGCACCGACCACAAGGCCCTGACAACTCTGCTCGACTCGAAAGGCATGGGGCACAGGCCTCTGCGCATTCATCGATGGGTCGAGAGACTTCGCGGCTACGACGTCCGGTTTGAGCACATCCCTGGCGCCGACAACAAGTGTGCGGACATGCTGTCCAGATGGGCCACGACGGAGCGCGTTCCAGCCGAGGAGACCGACGAGGAGGGCTACGTGTACGCAGTCGTCGACTCGAAGACAACGCTGACGGCAGACGCACTGGCAACGGCGACCAAGTGCTGGCGACCAAGCACTTCATCCAAGTGAGGATGAAGTGCTGCAGGCTGTTCTGCGGTACATCTCGGGCGGCTGGCCAACGAAGGTGGACAGCTCTCTGAAGCCGTACTTCAACGTCCGGGACGAGCTGTTCTGCTGGAACAACGGTCAGTGCCTCGGGCGTGGTGAACGCGCGGTCATCCCGACGAGCCTGCGACTTCAAGTCATCGAGGAGGCCCACGAAGGACACCCGGGCGTCGTTCGGTCAAAGCAGCGTTGCCGCGACACGGTCTGGTTTCCTGGAATTGACCGGCAGGTGGAGGACTACGTCAAGAACTGCACGGCCTGCACTCTGGCAGAGAAGTCCGGCAAGCCTCAGCAGACTATCGTGACACCAGTCGAGTGGCCAGGAGGTCCATGGGACAAGATCGAAATCGACATCTTCGGCGAGGTCGCTGCGGCTCCACGGCATCAGCGGTTCCTACTGGTGATCCACGACCTGTACAGCAAGTGGCCGGAGATTGCAGCCATGGAAACTGTCACCTCTGCCAACATCATCAAGACGCTTCGGAAGCTATTCGGCCGGTCGGGAGTCCCAAAGACATTGTTCAGCGACAACGGACCCCAGTTCATCAGCGACGAGTTCGAAGAGTTCCTGCGAGCCGAGGGCATCAAGCACAGCCGAGTGAGCCGGTACTACCCGCAAGGCAACGGCGGAGTCGAGCGATTCAACCGGAGTCTGAAGGAGGGCCTGGCAGCGAACCTGAGGGCGGGAGCGAAGTTCGAGGACGCCATCGACCTGGTGCTCAAGACCTACAGGACCAGCCAGCACGCTCTCACCGGTCTGACTCCAGCCGAGCTGATGATCGGGCGCAAGCTGCGGTTCGGACTGCAGCTGCTCAGGCCGACTCAAGAACAACCGCCGAGCGACAACGACCTGCGAGACAGAATCGCACAGACGCAAGCTAAGAACGCCGACTACATCAACAAGCGAAGGCGAGCTCGAGACTCAGCGTTCGAGGCCGGAGACTGGGTCTGGCGGCAGGTGCCGCACCGGGCGCACAAACTGGCAACCCGACTAAAGGAGCCACTCAAGATCGCCTCCCGAGCAGGACGCAACACCTTCGTGCTGTCCGACGGTACAAAGTGGCACGCGAGTCGCCTGGTCAAGTGCAACGACCCGTCAGCACAGAGCGGCGCAGCTGACCGATCGGACGAGCTGTTCGAGGCGCCCCTGCTGCCTGAGCTGATGGCCAGGGCGGCGACGGCGCCGCCACCACCTGGTGAGCCGCAACCCGAGGCGGCGCTCCGAAGGTCGACTCGAGCTCGACGGTAACCGGCGCGTTATCCTCTTCCGGAAGGGGGGAGAATGTTGTGACTGGCAATGCTTGCGCAATGAACTGACTACTGACAATGAACTATTGGCCTTATTGAATGCGTGGGCGTATACCGTACTCAGACTAGAGTGAGTAGGTGATTGCGCATCGATTTTGCAATGCAACGTGCAAGTAGGATTTTTATCTCTATAAATATATTGTGAGCGAGATATGCGTCTCGACGTTAATTGATTCAATACTAAAAACACAACACCCATCCCTGATCTCAACCTACAATCCCCATCCCTGATCCCAACCTACAATCCCCATCCTGATCCCAGCCTCCCCATCCCTGATCGCAACCTACAATCCCCATCCCTGATCCCAACCTACAATCCCCATCCCTGGTTTCAATCTACAATCCCAATCCCTGATCCCAACCTACAATCCCCATCCCTGATCCCAACCTATAATCCCCATCCTGATCCCAACCTACTTTCCTAATTCTGATCCCAACCTACTGATCCCCATCCTGATCCCAACCTACTTTCCTAATTCTGATCCCAACCTACTGATCCTCATCCTGATCCCAACCTACTTTCCTAATTCTGATCCCAACCTATTGATCCCCATCCTGATCCCAACCTACTTTCCTAATTCTGATCCCAACCTACTGATCCTCATCCTGATCCTAACCTACTGATCCTCATCCTGATCCCAACCTACTTTCCTAATTCTGATCCCAACCTATTGATCCCCATCCTGATCCCAACCTACTTTCCTAATTCTGATCCCAACCTACTGATCCTCATCCTGATCCCAACCTACTTTCCTAATTCTGATCCCAACCTATTGATCCCTATTCTGATCCCACCCTACTTATCCCCATCCTGATCCCAACCTACTGATCCCCATCCTGATTCCAACCTACTTTCCTAATTCTGATCCCAACCTACTGATCCTCATCCTGATCCCAACCTACTGATCCTCATCCTGATCCCAACCTATTGATCCCCATTCTGATCCCACCCTACTTATCCCCATCCTGATCCCAACCTACTGATCCCCATCCTGATTCCAACCTACTTTCCTAATTCTGATCCCAACCTACTGATCCTCATCCTGATCCCAACCTACTGATCCTCATCCTGATCCCAACCTATTGATCCCCATTCTGATCCCACCCTACTTATCCCCATCCTGATCCCAACCTATTGATCCCCATCCTGATCCCAACCTACTTTCCTAATTCTGATCCCAACCTATTGATCCCCATCCTGATCGGAATCTTCCTTTTCCAGCCTTATCAAAAATCCTCTTTTCCTAATCTAATCTTATTTCCCCAATCCTGATTCCCATAGCACTTTCACTCCCCAACAGACTGCAGGTATCCTGCGACGTTGTTGAAGGCATCAGGTTCCTGCACAGCCGCGGCCTGGTGCACCGCGACGTGAAGCTGAAGAACGTGCTGCTGGACAGGCGCAACCGGGCCAAGCTGACGGACCTGGGCTTCTGCAAGCCGCACGCCATGATGAGCGGCAGCATTGTGGGCACCCCCATCCACATGCCGCCCGAGCTCTTCACCGGCAGCTACGACTCGTCGGTGCGTGTCGCTGAGGGGGGCCTCGCTGGTTTTGAGGGTCTCTATTTTTGCTGTCTTTTCTACAGACTAGAACCCATCTGGAACAGGAGAGACCCTATCAGATACAGAACAGACTCTATCAAGTACATGCAAGACCTTGCAAGGCACAGGCAAGGCCCTATCGGGCCCAGGAGAGGCCCTATCGGGCACAGGCAAGGCCCTATCGGGCCCAGGAAAGGCCCTATCAGGCACAGGCAAGGCCCTATCGGGCACAGGAAAGGCCCTATCAGGCACAGGAAAGGCCTATCAGGCACAGGAAAGGCCTATCAGGCGCACAGGAAAGGCCTATCAGGCACAGGAAAGGCCTATCAGGCACAGGAAAGGCCTATCAGGCACAGGAAAGGCCCTATCGGGCACAGGCAAGACATATCTGTCACAGGCAAGGCCCTATCGGGCACAGGCAAGGCCCTATCGGGCACAGGAAAGGCCCTGTCAGGCACAGGCAGTCCCCAATCCGCTCCAGGTGGACGTGTACGCCTTCGGCATTCTGTTCTGGTACGTGTGCGCCGACACGGTCCGCCTGCCGCACAACTTCGAGCAGTGCTGCAGCAAGGACGCCCTGTGGAGCTCCGTGAAGCGCGGCGTCAGGCCGGAGCGGCTGCCGGCCTTCTCCGACCAGTGCTGGGACATCATGCGGCGCTGCTGGGACGGCCTGCCCGACCGTCGCCCGCTGCCCGGCGACCTCCTGCCGACCCTGCAGAATCTGCTGGCGGAGGCCCGCGCCGCCCCTGCCTCCTCCGTCAGTCGGGCGGCCGGCCCGCCTTCCGGCAACCTCGTTAGCGAACTTCTCTGACTCGGCTGTTTCCCTTGGCTTCCCTGAGGGCTGGATCCCTCTGTAAACACCGCCCGCCCCTGGATCCCTCTGTACCTGCGCCCCCGCCCCTGGATCCCTCTGTACCTGCGGCCCCGCCCCTGGATTCCTCTGTACCTGGGGCCCGCCCCTGGATCCCTCTGTACCTGCAGCCCCGCCCCTGGATCCCTCTGTACCTGCAGCCCCGCCCCTGGATCCCTCTGTACCTGCAGCCCCGCCCCTGGATCCATATGCACTCAACGTCTCCTATCAGCCCCTGGATCTTTACTGTTTCTACTATTTTAATATTTCACCCTCAATAGTGCTATGACACAATAATTCATTCAAAAGAACTGGTTACTGAGTGCTCTGTACTGCTGACAAAGATCTTATATTTTTATATATTTCGCCTCGCTCTTCCCACGCACGAATACCGTTTTGATATTTAACGAACCGGATTTACCTTCGCTTCGCCATTGCTGCTAAATCGATACCCCGACCGGAAGTCCGGCAGGTCCAGCTGAGACCATTCTGACCAGCGCCAGGCCCTGCGCGTTTCATTCCATTTCGGCATTTAAACTGACCTTCAGAGCGCATCCCGTTTGATTGATTGATTATACAGTATTTTCGAGCTAATTTGTGACCAAAATGTTCAATATTTTATGTATAAATAAATATAAAGAAATGATAAATATTTATAAATAAATTCACTTTTAAGCAGATTGTTAAATAACAGAGAAAACGAGAGTCACAAGTGACGGCGTTTTATTTTTTTCAACGGAGCTGCTACTTTAAATTCGCAAGTGACATCGAAGATACGAGCGTAGATGCTTGAGTAAAAGCGATTCAGAACGTATCTCCTTATCAACTATTTTAATGATTTTTTAGATTAGTGTTGCGGCCCGTTAGAGGTCGGCTGGAACCAAAAATCCCTTTCAAAAACTATAATTAAGTCCGAGGATTTTTAGACCAACAAGACAAACAAGACGAAGCAGAAAAATCCGCACTGGAGCCCCTGGATTCCCGAAATGAAATTTTCTATACACAACCATAATAAACATGCAGTAAAGGTAAAGATCGAAACATGCTATTGTTAAAATAAACTGTGCCGACGAAAAAATGTTAGAAGCATGCATTCAAGGAGTGAAAAAGACGCTGTGCCCAAAGCAAAGCCCAACCAAATTCAGCGAGCTTTTGCAGTACATTTGAACTTCGGAATCAGATTCAAGTAAGGTAGCGAACACTTTTTCCTCAGATAATAACAAAATAGATAAGCAGTAGTCTCATAGGGCGAGTCACAATGGGATAAAGTACCAGCCTTCATCTCAGTCACATTGGGATCAGCCTTTCGGGATTCCAAATCCGTATTGTTAGTTCTTCAGCACAAAGAGAGCTCCTGGTTCTTTCAGGTAAAATTTAAATTTTTTTGGTTCCTCTTTTAGGCCACCTCCATGTGCGATTTCCAGTTCCAGTACCAGTCGCTGTGCATCACGTCGCACTCCTTGCTGACCAGCGCGGCCTCCATGCGACCGCGGACGATGGCGGCGGACTGGCGGAACAGCTTCAAGAACCGCTGAAAGGTTTCCCTTGACGCATTGCTTCGGGCCTAGAGTCTGGCAACTGCAAATGTTTAGCCCATTTCGCAAGACCAATCAGCGCGTTTTTGTAGTCAACATCGGGACCAGATTCGCGAAGAAGCGGCGAATGTTTGTCTTCACCAGCTCCAGCGAACAGCTCGTGCACGTTGCGTTCGTTAATATAAGTTGGCATTTGCCTGCCTCTTGCTTCCCTTGCATTGCCCTGCCTCTCGTGATATTTGCGAGAAAGCAGATCGCATGCTTTGTCACAGCCGATCATTTTGGCGTATTCCACGGCGCTCAGAGCGATCCAAACTCTCTTAACTTCATTGTACACCAAAGGTGACGGAGAAGTTTCATTCTCTTGCCATTTGCCCCAAATATCGTGAAATTTTGGGGTGCACCACTAGTCTTCCTTGTCCTGCCATCATAGCTGCCGTTTGACTCAATCATTGGCACCAGACACTGAGCGTACAAATCTTTCACCTGTTCGATGGTGACCTCAGAAATGTCATGCTGGTTCAGAATGTTCTGGAACAGTGTGAAGATGCTGTCTCGCAGAATCCGACAGGTTTCTACAGGCATCGCAATGCGAACCCAGCAGCCGCAAGGGTTGTTCTTGCTTGTTCTTTCAGCTGGGCTGTGCAGTTCAGTACAGGCTTTCACTCTTCACCGCATTTAACTAACTTGCCACCCTGTACCAGAGCCAGTTGGAGCACTAGCTGGCCAGTTTTACCAGTTGCTGGAAGCTGCCACTGTAGGAAGTCTTTCTTTTTCATTTGCAGCGAAAGTTTCTTCTCCCAAGTAGTGTCCTTGTTTGATTCTCTTTTGACACAGTGCATCTTGGTGAACGCAAGACAACTGTTCCAGAATCGAGCTCCGCCTCCACCAGAAGCTCCGCCGTCAGCAGAAGCTCCGCCTTCAGCAGAAGCTCCGCCTCCACCAGAAGCTCCGCCTCTACCAGAAACTCCGCCGTCAGCAGAAGCTCGGCCTTCAGCAGAAGCTCCGCCTCCAGCAGAAGCTCCGCCTTCACCAGAAGCTCCGCCTTCACCAGGAGCTCCGCCTTCAGCAGAAGCTCCGCCTTCACCAGACGCTCTGCCTTCACCAGACGCTCCGCCTCCACCAGAAGCTCCGCCTCCACCTGGAGCCGCAGTTCCTTCGTATTTTACATCCCAGATAGTCCGGTCAGTAAAACCCAGTTCCAAGCAGTTGCCCAAAAGAACAACCTCGGTTTCCTCATCCATGTTTTTGAGTGTCGCTCTAATTTCCACATGTATGTTAGCAAGTTCCAACCTATAGTAGGGATAAACGCGAAGTCCGGGGACGCCCTATGCGAGATCTATAACGAATTGCTTTTTATTGCTTGGATCAAGTAGCAGATCGTGGCGCTCAAAATCCTTAAGAATAATTTTTCCAGAACTGTCACACAGCACTAGGTTGAAAAGCAGCGGTTCGCCGCTGGCAGTGCTCACTTTGCCAGAATAATCTCGCAGCACCCGAATCTTAAAGCCCTTTC
The DNA here is from genome assembly GCA_950096795.1 of Macrostomum cliftonense. Classification (NCBI taxonomy): domain Eukaryota; kingdom Metazoa; phylum Platyhelminthes; family Macrostomidae; genus Macrostomum; species Macrostomum cliftonense. The sequence goes on from CATNEM010000226.1 coordinate 404,841, forward strand.
ACCACATTCCCTACTGCCCTGCACGCTTGTTTTGCACGCAAGCCTCAAGGCATTAGGAGCTAAGACAGCTAAGCTACGGAAATCATGTAGGAGAACGAATTAATAAATATATAAAACAATGTCAGGGCCAGCTGCGGCATAGGTTTCTCACGTACAGAAAATGCATTTTTTCATACGTAAATTGGAAAAGCTAAGCTTTATGAATCGTTTTTTATTGCAAAAAAGCCGCAAAGCAGTCGGCACCAGGCATCGGAAGAGTCATCCGCTTGCAGTAAAGATCAGAGAAATGCTGGGTGAAAGTCAATCAGTTGTAAATTCTAAAGTGCAATAGTTGCAACAAAAATAAGTTAAAAGTGCAATCGCTGGCATCGAATCGTAGCGCAAAAGTACAAAATAATTATTGTAAAAAATGCAAAATCAAACAAAAAATAAAATACAAAAGCACAGCTGGCTCACAGACAGCTACATACGCGAATCGCACTACTGGCAGTAGGAGTTGCCGCACCTCAGAGCTGCAGCTCCTGCAGGTCCGACCAGTTGGGCCCGGACCGCAGCTTCACCGGCATCGGCACCGTCAGCTGGGGCGCCGACTCCATGCAGCGCTTCACTAGGCGGGCGCACTCCGTCAGCGCCTCGGCGGGCACCTCGAACACCAGCTCGTCGTGCATCTGCAACAGCAGGTGGGCGCCGCGGCAGTCCGAGTGCGGCGTCAAGCCGCAGCACTTGCGCTGCGCCGCCATCTCCTGGTCTATGGCGGCCATGGCGCGCTTCATGATGTCCGCCGCGCTGCCCTGCACCGCCGTGTTCACCGCCTGCCGCTCCGCCTGCCGGGTGGTGGAGTAGGGTGATGTCTGACAGGTGAGGGCGATGTATGACAGGTGAGGGTGATGTCTGACAGGTGAGGGTGATGTCTGACAGGTGAGGGCGATGTATGACAGGTGAGGGTGATGTCTGACAGGTGAGGGTGATGTCTGACAGGTGAGGGCGATGTATGACAGGTGAGGGTGATGTCTGACAGGTGAGGGTGATGTCTGACAGGTGAGGGTGATGTATGACAGGTGAGGGTGCTGTATGACAGGTGAGGGTGATGTCTGACAGGTGAGGGTGATGTCTGACAGGTGAGGGAAATTCAACAAGTGATGTCTGACAGGTGAGGGTGATGTATGACAGGTGAGGTTGATGTCTGAATGGTGAGGGTGATGTCTGACAGGTGAGGGTGATGTATGACAGATGAGGGTGATGTCTGACAGGTGAGGGTGATGTCTGACAGGTGAGGGAAATTCAACAAGTGATGTCTGACAGGTGACGTCTGACAGGTGAGGGATATCTAAAAGTTGATGTGGGAAATGTGATAGATATATGACTTGGCGGAAATCTATCAACCAAAAACAGGATCTGAGAGGTGATTCATGATAAGGGTGAATATCTAAATAGTGAAGTCCGAGAAGATTTGGGCGCAGAACAGCTAGATTGAGCTTTACATTAGCTAGATATGGTGTGAAGACTAATTGGTTGGCAAAGTCCGACAAGTCATACAAAAGCAACCAACCTGAGCCCTGGCGGTGGGCGCCTTGTGCGAGATGGCCGGCAGCCGGCGCCGCTTGCCGCACAGGGTGGCCACCCAGCCGGTCTCGCGCACCCTGGCCAGCAGGCCGTTGATCCAGCGCTGCAGGCCGTGGAACTGCAGCAGAAAGGAGCGCTGAAACGTGGCCGCCTTGGCCTCGTCGATGCCGAGCCGGTCGGCAAGGCCCGACGCCGTCATGCCGTACAGCAGGCCGTAGCACAGCGCCTTGGTGTGGCCGCGCTCCTCCTCGGTCACGTGATCCTCCAGCTTGCCCTTCCACTGGGCGGTGAGCTGGCGGAAAATGTCGGCGCCAGGCCGGGCCAGCGCGTCCAGCAGGCGCGGCTCGGCGGACAGGTGGGCGGCGATGCGCAGCTCCGCCTGGCAGTAGTCGGCCGAGAGCAGCACGCAGCCGTCGGCGGGGATCAGCATGCGGCGGACGCTCACCTCCTGGGGAATCGTGGCGGCTCGACTGGCGTTGACTAGGACGGGCTGGTGAGGGGCGTCGGCGGCGGGCTGCGCGGAGTCCATGGGCTCGGGAGGCCGGTAGTCGGGGCCGACCAGCACGGTGAAGGCCTTGGGCGCGGCCTGCAGGTTGGGGAGGCCGGTGACCACCCGGCCGGTGACGGTGCAGGTGTCGTACTCGCAGAACACCTTCAGCGCCTCGCCAACGGAGCATGTGGCCTCGCGGATGGGCTGCAGGCTGCGGGTGAGGGCGCACTGCAGGCGGCGCCAGTCGATCACCAGGCCGGGGATCGGGTGAAGGTCGCGCAGCTTCTCCAGGGCGTCCCGGTCGGTGGCAGGGTGGCGCCGCCGCGCCGGCTGATGGCGGGTGCGCTGACAGCCCAGCTGCTGCTGCTGTCGGTCCAGGCCGAGGCCGAGCGCGTCGCCGAGGTCGCAGACGGGCAGGCGGAGCTGCTTGAACAGCAGGTCAGGCCAGGTCGGAGGTGTCGGTGAGGACGACGGGGCGGCCGGCGAGGGCGCGGATCCGGTCCTCCAGGTAGCGCATGAGGCTGACGACGCGGGCCTCCAGCTGCTGCCGCTCCGCCGGGCAGATCCTGAAGCCGTTGAGCTCCGCCTTGGCTAGCAGGACGCTGGCCGGCATCTCCTGACTGGCGAAGGCGTCGGCGAGGCCGGCGGCGGCCAGGGCGTCCAACAGGCGGGGAGCGAGCACGAAGGCGGCGTGAGCCTCTGCCACGGCGCGGCGCCGGCCGACGGAGCCAAGGCGGCGGTGGGAGGCCTCGAGGTACTGCAGCTCGCCGGGGGCGAAACGGCTGGCCTGGCAAGGGCACGTGGGAGGCTTCAGGCTGCATGGCGGAATACATATCGGCAGAGGCAGGGACAGACAGACAGGCACACAGATCACCCCAAACTCACCACGCCGGTGACGCCGTGCGACTTGCCGGCCGGGTCGAGCATCCAGGCGGCCACGCCGGGGTCCACCAGACAGTGGGGCTCCAGCTGGTAGCCGAGGCACCTGGCCATGGCGGCCCACTGCCGGCGGCAATGGAAGCAGGCGAGGCTCTTGGCCAGCGCCAGCTTGCGCCTCAGCAGGGTCAGGCAGTGGCGCAGCGGCACGGCGCGGCCGGTCAGGTCCAGGTAGTGCACGGCCGAGCCGGACAGGCAGAGCGCGACGCCGACGCAGCGGACGCGACCGGCCGGCCAGGAGAGCCGCAGTTCGGGATCGTCGCCAACGCGGATGACCCTCGGCCGGCCGTTCTCGTCGCGATTGGCGGCCGGGTCGAGCGGCTCGAAGGCGAGGGCGAAGGCGAACTCCTTAATGGCGAGGGTGTCCCGCATGAAGGCCGAAAGCTCCGCCTCGCTGCCCGTCACCAGTTTGACGTCAAACGGCAGCGCCGGCTGCGAGGGCGTCGGCGACAAAGCGGCGCTGGAGGCTGCAGCCGCCGAAGCATCAGACTTTAAGGCGGGGGACGCAGCGGCCATCATCGCCGAGCTGTCTGCCTTGTCCTCGGCGGCTTCCAGGTCCGGGAAGCTGAGGTCGGCAAAGCGCACCCGCTTCCGGCTGGGCGTCGGCGCGGCCTCGGAGTCGCTCGCATCGCCATCGACGGAGGCGTCGGCAGCGGCGTTGGCGCCGTCATTGGCCAGCGGCCGCTTCCTGGACATCAGCAGGGTGGCCGGACTGGCAGCTGCAGCGGCCGCTTTCAAAATCGACCGCGGTGTCGAGGGCGACGAGGTGTTGACAGGCGTCTGCGGACGCGGAGGTCCCGGACGGTCGGTGGCGCTGGCAGCTTCGCTTGCCACCTTCCTGACTACGGAGTTCTCCTCGATGGCGGCCAGCATGGAGCCGGTGATCGTGTCGCCAAGCACCTTCAGCGCCTGCGCATTGGCGTCCATCACCACGAAGCTGCTCTCGTCGTCGCTGTTATCGCTGGTGTCAGCGGCGGCGGCGGCGGGCGGGTCCGACTTGGCCGGCTGGCAAACAATGGGCCGGCCGGTGAGGCCGAGATCGCACAGCTCAGCCAGCTGCTGTGTTCACCACGAAGCTGTCCTCGGGACAGTCCGGGCTGCGCGCAGGCTGCCGGTTCGCTTCCGGAACTTCCGGCTTCTCCGTGCAGATGTCCGGGTCGGGCGACGCTTCAACCAGAACTGCTGCCGACGCTGCTGCTGTTGGCGGTGGTTTCGGCGCGCCGCTCGCATCGGGCGAATCCGGCGACTCTTCGACCAGCAGCAGGCGGGAGGACTTCGGCGTCCCGGCCACTTGTGGCGTCGCGCGCGAGGCGGCGGCGACGGTGGCGGCGTCCACACCAGGCGCTGCGCTGTCCGGAGTGACGGCGAGCTTCTCAGCAGAAGTTTCTGGCGATTCCTCAACCAGAACTTTCGGCGATTTTTTCGCCTTCGCGGTGTCGGCTCCGCCGTTCGTGACGGCCTCGGCGGCCCGCGCGTCCAGCAGGCGGCGCCGGCGCCGCGAGCCACCCAGGGCGCGCAGGTGCAAATTCAACGGCGCCTTCTTCCTCCTGCCGCTGCACACCGATGCGTCGCCTGAATCGGCGGCAGAGCTGCCCGCAGAGGCGCTGGAGGATGCGCGCTCGACTTCGGCTTCGGATGGCTTTGATTCGACGGCTTTTTGCTTGGCATCGTCGACTTCTGAATTAGATTTGTCGACATTAGGCATAGATTCGCCGGATTTTAGTTGAGATTCGTCGACCTTTGAATTAGATTTGTCTTTTTCTACTTTAGATTCGTCGACTCTTAAATTAGATTCGTCGATTTTCGGTCCAGATTCGTCGACTTTCGGTCCAGATTCGTCGATTTTCGGTCCAGATTCGTCGACTTTCGGTCCAAATTCGTCGACTTTCGGTCCAGATTCGTCGATTTTCGGTCCAGATTCGTCGACTTTCGGTCCAGATTCGTCGACTTTCGGTCCAGATTCGTCGACTTTCGGTCCAAATTCGTCGACTTTCGGTCCAGATTCGTCGACATTAGACCCGCATCTGACAGGCTCAAGATCGTCGCGAGGCGAAGTGGCCGCAGACGCCGCTGAGGAGTTGGCGCTGACGAAGGCGGCTTCCGGCGAGTTCTCGCAACTGTCGAACTGATCTTCACTAGCGGCATCCGCGTTGCCGCCGGGGCTAATGATGAGCTCGGCCGGCTGAGCAGACGAGGCTGGAGCGGCGGCCTGCAGTTGCGAGGCCAGCAGCAGGGAGCGCTGGCTGCACACGGTGTCCAGGAACTGGCTCATCTCCACCCGCTCGGCCTCGATGTCGGCCGCAGCTTCTGCGCCGCCGTCCATCTCCGGAGGAGGCGCCGATTCCTCGCATCCACCGCTGCCGCCTCCGTTGCCGACGCTTTCGCCAGGCGCGCCGTCGGCCGGCTCGGACTCGGCCTGCGAGGCCAGAATGTCGTCGCCATCGACCAGAACGGATTGGCGAGCGGCGCGGCGCCACGGCTTGGCCGGCTTGGCCGCCTCCTTCTGGCTGGCGCTGTCGGGCTGGTCCGGCTGCCATGACACGCCCAGGGCGGCCAGGTCCTGCCTGCGGGGTGAGCGGGCCGAGAGCAATGCCTAATCTCTAGCCTGACTGGGCGAAGGGCTCTCAGGCAGATTCGTGAGAGTAGATTGGGAGCGATCGCAGTAGGCCTATTGGTTAGACTGCTACGAGATGTGAAAGCAGATTCTCGTGTGCATCAAAGGGAGATTCTGATAGGCATTTAGGGAGATTCTCGTGTGGATCAAAGGGAGACTCTGACAGTCATTGAGGGAGATTCTCGTGTGGATCAAAGGGAGACTCTGACAGTCATTTAGGGAGATTCTGGTGTGCATCAAGGGGAGATTCTGGTGTGCATCAAGGGGAGATTCTGACAGTCATTGAGGGAGATTCTCGTGTGGATCAAAGGGAGATTCTAACAGTCATTGAGGGAGATTCTGGTGTGCATCAAAGGGAGATTCTGTTAGGCATTGAGGGAGATTCTCGCGTGCATCAAAGGGGAGACTCTGATAGCCACCATCATCAAGACTCCGACACCAACCTGAGCAGCTGTTTGGCCGCCGCCACGATGGTCTCGGCCGCCTCCAGCTCGCTGAGCGGCCGTCCGGCGTCGTCCAGAATGACACGGCTGGCATCCTCGTCTTCGGCGTCGGCCTCGGCCGCCTCCCTCCGGGTTCGAAACGGCGCCGCCTGCCGGAGCAGCCGCTCCAACTCGACTGGTCGGGCGGCGGCGACCTCGCTGACGGTGCGCAGGCCGGCGCGGTGGAGGGCCCGGGCTCGAGTCGCGTCCAGCAGCGGCAGCCGGATCAGCTCGAGCAGGTCGGCCTGGACGCCGAAGCACAGGCGGCTCTGGAACTGGCCGAGCAGCTGGTCGAGCGGCGCCCAGCCGAGGCGGTTAGCGAACACCGTCACCATGGCGGCGTAGGCGCCGGCCTGCTGCTGCAGCGACTGCAGCTGGCCGCGGTTGGCGCGGAACCGCCGGCTGGTGTTGGCCAGTCCGCGCTCCGCCACCAGGTCAGCCAGGGCCAGCGCCGTGTAGAAGCGCCTGTGCAGCCGGTCCAGCCGCTCCGCCGTTTCGTCTTTGCGCCCGACGCCCAGCTGGCGCACCCGCCTGCCGATGTAGCGCTCGCTGACGCCAACCAGGCCGGCGACGCGCTTCTCAGCCGGCGGCAGGCTGTGCAGCAGGTCGGCGTACAGCAGCCAGTCCGGCCCGGAGCCGCCGGTCACGTCGCAGTAGACCGGGGTGCACAGGTACACCAGGTGCAGCTCAGTGTCCAGGGCCAGCCCGCGCCTCGCGTTCTCCAGCTCGGTCAGCACCTGGGCAGGGAGGCCGGCGCACAAGATTGACGCTTAATGAGCTTGGACTAACACTAGGGAGACAGGGGGCGAGACATCAGACAGATGGGAAGGAAGATAAGAAATAGGAGGAAGAATTGAGACGTGGAGAGAGATAATAGAAGGGAAGAGATTTAAGAGGGGGGAGATAAGAAAGAGGGAATAAGACAGGGAAAATAAAAAAGAGAGGGCATTTAAAAGGGGAGAAAAATAAAACTGGGGAGAGAAAACAGGGGAGGGGAGAGATACGAGGGAGGGGGAGAGATAAGAGGGGAGGGGGAGAGATATGAAATGGGGGACTCAGGGAAGACAAAAGCCCAACTTTTGGAATATCACCCGGCCGTTTCTAATTGTTAGATGAGATACAGGGTAGGACAGACACCATAATAGGCCAGTAACCGACGCCAATTTTAAAGCAGCTACCAGCAGTAACCGACAGCCAGACAATACAGTGTATGAAAAAACGCTAGCTACAACACCAAAGAGCTACTGCATTGTAAGTGAGCACCGGGCATCAAAGAGCCTGCTGCAGACAGAGACAAAACAGCAGAGAGCATCAATCAAGTAAACACGCCGCAGAAAACAACTACGGCACCCGTGCTTGAGCAGGAAAATACCGAGGATCGGGGGGGGGGGGGTTAGAGAGTGACGTCACAGGGCTTCCGGAAGTCTCACCTGCAGCCCCTCGTCGGGTCCGAGCGCGCTGGCGAGCACGGCGCAGCCCAAGTTGGTGGCCGTCAACGAATCGTCCGGGCGCTTGGCGAGCAGGTCGCAGGCGAGCAGCTGCTGGAGGGCGTCGGCCAGCTGGTCGCGCACCGGCAGGCCGGCGCTGGCGGCCAGGCTGCAGCCGATGTAGCTCTCGACATCCGCCTGAGTCTGCGCCACCCCGGACGCCACGGCCTCCAGCACCGCCCGGCGGAGACTGCGCGTTGGCAGGCAGCTGGTCAGAGGTCGGAGCGGCGCTTCGCCTAGCAACTCCATAGCAACGCGACGCTCGTGCGGCTGGCACAGCAGGATGCTCTCGCCGCGGGTGTCGACGCCGAGGCGGCCGGCGCGGCCAACCATCTGGCGGTAGACGAACGGGTCGATCGGCTTGCCGTAGAAGGTCGGCGTCCGGACGATGACGAGGCGGGCCGGCAGGTTGACGCCGGCGCTCAGAGTTGACGTGGCCACCAGGACGCGGACGGCGTGCCGGCGGAAGCCGCTCTCCAGCACCTCGCGCTCCTCGGAGGTCAGGCCGGCGTGGTGGTAGGCGCAGGCGAACGGCACCGTGCGGCCCAGCACCGGGTCCAGGCCGGCCGGGGTCGCCTGCAGCTGCGAGCGGACCTCCTGCAGCGCCTGCGGCGGTGATCAAGTAGGGATTGGAGGGTTCCAGATGGCATGCTTTGAGGTTAGATTGGCGGGTTCCAGATGCCATGCTTTGAGGTCAGATTGGCGGGTTCCAGATGTCATGCTTTGAGGTCAGATTGGCGGGTTCCAGATGTCATGCTTTGAGGTCAGATTGGCGGGTTCCAGATGGCATGCTTTGAGGTCAGATTGGCGGGTTCCAGATGTCATGCTTTGAGGTCAGATTGGCGGGTTCCAGATGTCATGCTTTGAGGTCAGATTGGCGGGTTCCAGATGGCATGCTTTGAGGTCAGATTGGCGGGTTCCAGATGTCATGCTTTGAGGTCAGATTGGCGGGTTCCAGATGTCATGCTTTGAGGTCAGATTGGCGGGTTCCAGATGTCATGCTTTGAGGTCAGATTGGCGGGTTCCAGATGTCATGCTTTGAGGTCAGATTGGCGGGTTCCAGATGGCATGCTTTGAGGTCAGATTGGCGGGTTCCAGATGGCATGCTTTGAGGTCAGATTGGCGGGTTCCAGATGGCATGCTTTGAGGTTAGATTGGCGAGTAATAAATCTGTCAATCACCTGATAATCCAGCGTAGCCCGCAGTCCGTCGCCCTCTGGCGAGCCCTCCCGCTTGATGAGGCCGAAGAAGATTCTGGCCAGACTGTCGGCAAGCTGCTCGCACCAGGCTTTGGTTGGGCAGAACACCAGGACGGAGTGGCCGCGGAGCACCGTGTCCAGACACAGGGCACCGACCTGGCATGGCGCCGAGTGAATGCTGCCTTAGGTTGCTGGTGTGTACGATTCGTTTAGACTGGCCTGTCAATCTTCACCTGGACTGACCTGTCAATCTTTATCTGAACTGACCTGTCAATCTTCATCTGGACTGACCTGTCAATCTTTACCTGGACTGACCTGTCAATCTTCACCTGGACTGACCTATCAATCTTCACCTGGACTGACCTGTCAATCTTTACCTGGACTGACCTGTCAATCTTCACCTGGACTGACCTGTCAATCTTCATCTGGACTGACCTGTCAATCTTTACCTGGACTGACCTGTCAATCTTCACCTGGACTGACCTATCAATCTTCACCTGGACTGACCTGTCAATCTTCACCTGGACTGACCTATCAATCTTCACCTGGACTGACCTATCACTCTTCACCTGGACTGACCTGTCAATCTTCACCTGGACTGACCTATCAATCTTTACCTGGACTGACCTATCAATCTTCACCTGGACTGACCTATCAATCTTTACCTGGACTGACCTATCAATCTTCATTTGAACCAGCATCAAGAACAAAGACCTCCCAATCCGTACCTGATCCGAGTCGCAGGGCAGGTCGGGCCGCGTCAGCGCACCGGCGGGTCCGTCCGGCCCGTCTTCCGACGGTCCAATTGGCGCCAGCCGGGCGTCGAAAAGCTCGCGGCCGATCTTGGCCATCTGGCGGAGCGGCACCGGCCGGTAGTCGGTGCTGAACAGGCGGCCTCCGAGCCAGCCGGCCAGCTTGTCCAGGCCCGGCAGCGTGGCCGACATGCCGATCACCTGGACGGGTTGACGGTTGCGGCTTTTAGAGACCACTTTTAGTACAAGATGTTAGTAGACCTGGCGTACAAGACACTGACCACCCCAGTGTACAAGACACTGTACAAGACAACTGATAAATTAGTGAAGAAGACACTGACACCCATGACACTGACAACCCCAGAGTACAAGACACTGACAACCCAGTGTACAAGACACTGACAACCCAGTGTACAAGACACTGACACCCCAGTGTACAAGACACTGACTACCCTGTGTACAAGACACTGATACACAGTGTACAAGACACTGATACCCTGTGTACAAGACACTGATACCCAGTGTACAAGACACTGATACCCAGTGTACAAGACACTGATACCCAGTGTACAAGACACTGACTACCCTGTGTACAAGACACTGATACCCAGTGTACAAGACACTGATACCCAGTGTACAAGACACTGACAACCCCAGTGTACAAGACACTGACACCCAGTGTACAAGAAACTGACACCCAGTGTACAAGACACTGACAAATTAGTGAAGAAGACACTGCCACCCAGTGTACAAGACACTGATACCTAGTGTACAAGACACTGACTACCCAGTGTACAAGACACTGACTACCCAGTGTACAAGACACTGACTACCCTGTGTACAAGACACTGACTACCCAGTGTACAAGACACTGATACACAGTGTACAAGACACTGACTACCCAGTGTACAAGACACTGACTACCCAGTGTACAAGACACTGACTACCCTGTGTACAAGACACTGACTACCCAGTGTACAAGACACTGACACCCAGTGCACAAGACTCAGGCCAAACTCTCACCTGGCACGCGGGCGCCCCAGGCCGCCGAGTGAGGAAGAGCAGCTTGGTGAGGAACAGCTCCAGCAGGTAGCCGCGGCTCTCGTCGCCAATCAGATGCAATTCGTCGACTACGACGGCTGCCAGGAGGTCGAGGCGGCCCTCCTCAAGCAGCCGGTTAGCCAAGCTGTTGGCTTTCTCGAGCGTGCACACGGCGGCGTCAACTGAGGCCAGGCCGCCCGCGGGTGCCTGACAAGAGTCAAGTTTATAGCAAAACACCTTTAAGACTGATTTAGTGTTTGTTTTAAACAAAATTTCAATGAATTTCTCACCTGGCCGCCAAAGAAGCCGCCAACGCGCAGGCCAACGGTGGAGAACAGGCGGCGCAGGGAGTCGGCCTTCTCGCGCGACACCGACACATAGGGCAGCACCAGCAGAGCCTTGCGCCCGCCGTCAGCACCGCCACCATCGCCGCTGTTCTGCAACAGTCGGCGCAGCATCAGCAGCTCCGCTACAAGCGTCTTGCCGGCGCTAGTGGGCGCTGAATAGACCAGGTTGCTTGTGCCGTCTGATGGGGCAATGCGGTGGTTTAAAGTGCATTTGTACATTTGAGAGGCTTCTTTACTGTACATTTAGGCAGGCGGTTCTATTGTTCTTACTTTGATTATTCAAGGAGAAAATTTTATTAATTGATTTCAATGTGAAGTTGGTGATTTGGTCAGGCTATTCTAAGTGTACATTTGGTCAGGCTATTCTAAGTGTACATTTGGTCAGGCTATTCTAAGTGTACATTTGGTCAGGTTATTCTAAGTGTACATTTGGTCAGGCTATTCTAAGTGTACATTTGGTCAGGCTATTCTAAGTGTACATTTGGTCAGGCTAGTCTAAGTGTACATTTATTTGCGTTCCATATTTCCTAAGTGTTCCATATTTATTTGCGTTCCATATTTATTTGCGTTCCATATTTATTTGCGTTCCATATTTATTTGCGTTCCATATTTATTTGCGTTCCATACTTATTTGCGTTCCATATTTATTTGCACTGAGGTGCAAATAAACGCCGCGCCTCCTATGGTTGGAACGGAGGAGCCGCGCTTAACTGCTGCGGCGGCCAAAAGCGGCAGAACCAAGCGCGGGCAGCGGAGCGCGCACCGGCGGCTCGAACGTCGGTGGGAGCGCAACTGGCGAGGTCGGCAACGTGGCGCCGCCCGCCGAGCTGCCGCCTTGGCCCAACTGGATCCTCCGGGTGGCGCCGGGGACCATGAGGCTCAATGTCATCGAGCCCCAGCCGTACCACAGGGCACGCTTCGGGTCGGGACGCTGAACTGCCGCACCCTCAAGGCCGACTGGCGAAAAGGGCTGCTGGCGAAGCTAGCGCTCGACCTCAGCTGTGATGTCATCGCGCTGCAGGAGGTGTCCATCAAGGCCGACCCTGGGCTTCACTGTGAAGACCTAGGCGCCGGTTGGACTCTCTGGTTCAGCTCAGCGGATGAGCGAGGCCGTGGAGGAGTTGGAGCGCTGATCGCACCGAGGCTGCAGCAGAGCTGTCGCTGTGTCTCCTTGTCTGGTCGGCTGCTTCGGATCGACGTCCGGCTTCGCGGCCGGAACGCTCGCCTGTTCTGCGCGTACGCGCCCCCTGCCACCCGTCCCGATGAGGCTCAGGCCTTCTTCGAGCAGCTCTCGGAGCAGGTGGAGGAGATGACGCAACGTGACACAGTGGTCATCCTCGGAGACCTGAACGCAGTTCCGCGTAGGTCCGAGCGGTCACTGTTCGTGACACCGCGTGAGAACGGCAACACCGGAGCGCTGGAGGACTTCCTGGAGAGACAGGACATGGTGTCGGTCAACACCAGGTTCCGCAAGCCGCCGGCTCAGCTCGCGACTTTCGAGGGCTGCAAGCGGAGGCGGCGGAACGCGCGCGGACGAAACGCTACTCGGAGGCTGGCACAGCTCGACCACGTGCTGTTGCGCTACCGGGAGCGGCGCCGCGCCATCAACTGCCGCACCATTACGCCGCTGGCTCTGCGGTCCGATCATCGGCTCCTCGTCTGCGACCTGTCCGTTCGAGACCCGCTGTACCGCCCGCCGAAGCGGCCGCCGCGGCGCTACTACCGCGCGCTCAGGGACGCCGAGACGCGTCGTCGCTTTGCCGGCGCCTTCGTGGCTGCGCTAGGCGACAAGCGTGGAGGTGCCGAGTACGCGGATGTCGGCGCTGCAGTTCGAGCCGCCGCGGAGCAAGCGGTCCCGCTGATGCGACCGGCCCAACGCGGGCAGCCGGTCTGGCATGACGACCCCGCGATCAACGCAGCGAGGGAAGACCTGGAGAGGCTTCGTCTGAGTGGGCGACCAACTCGCGAGGCGGAGGAGGCCTTGGCGTCCGTCTACCTGCAGCGGCAACAGGCCGCTGTTGACGACGTTATTCAGGCTGTCTCTGCCGCCGGTCCCGACGCCAGAGGGCGCGTGGCCTGGTCCGCCATCAACACTCTGACGGGGCGAAAGCGGCGCTTACAGCTCAACCTGGCAGGCGACACTGCGGATGAGCGCAGAAATGAGCTGCGCGAGTTCTTCGCCGCCATCGTGAACGCGCCGCCACCCCCGCTGCCCGACAGTCTGACGCTGCCGCCGGAGACGCCGTTGCCGACGGAGGAGAGTTTTAGCGTTGCACCAATCAGCCCAGACGACGTTGTGAGGTTCGCTCGGTAAGTCGCCGGGCGGCAAAGCGCTAGGGTCCGGACGAGGTGCCCATCGAAGCATTGCGCATCAACTGCGTGGCCGCTGAGGTCGCCAGAGGGATGAACCGCGTGCTTTCCGGTGAGGGTGCGCCCAACGAATGGACTACAGCCCACATCGTCGCTATTCCGAAGAAGCCCGGCACCACCAAGCTTGAGGAGCATCGAGGCATCTGCCTTCAGTCCTGCGCTGCGAAGCTGTTTAACCGGATACTGTTATCGCGGTTGCAGCCCGTGCTCGATCCCTATCTGCGACCGGAGCAGAACGGGTTTCGGCCCCATCGCGGCACAGTGACGCAGATCCTAGCTCTTCGGCGAGTCATCGAGGAGGCGCGGACACGCCAGTCGATCCTGATTGTTATCCTTTGTTGATTTCAAGAAGGCCTTCGACTCGGTCGTCAGGGCCGCGCTCCCCAAGGTGCTTCGGGCGTACAACGTGCCAGAGCAGCTGATCGCCGCGGTCATGGCGATGTACCGCGAGACGACTGCTGCAGTTTCGACACCGGACGGCCTGTCGGACTTCTTCGAGACATCCTCCGGGGTGCTCCAGGGAGATACGCTGGCGCCTGTTCCTGTTTATTCTGGTGCTTGATTGGGTGCTACGGACTGCTCTGCCTACCAACGACGACGGCTTTCTGCTGCGGCGACGCGTGGGTCGACTTCAACCGGAGAGGCGGCTCAGCGTGCTTGGCTACGCCGACGATCTCGCCCTGCTGTCCTCGACCGTCGAGGGCGCCCAACGGCAGCTGGACAGGCTGGTTGCCGTTGCAGCGAGTGTCGGCCTGGTGGTCAACGCGCAGAAGACCGTCGTGCTCTGCGTGCCGAGCAACATCGAGGCTGCAATATCCTGCCGAGGCGCTGACGGCCAGGCGACAGAACTTCCGCGCTGTCAGCAGTTCGTCTACCTCGGCGGTCTGGTCCCTGACGTCCGCGAAGACCTGCGGCGTCGCCGAGGACTTGCCTGGGCTGCCTTCCGTTCGATAAGGTCGGTCCTGCAGTCCGAGGCCCTGCCAGATCGCCAGAGGGCGGCGCTGTTTCGGGCGGTGATCGAGACCGTCTTGCTGTACAACGCCGAGACCTGGACGCTGACGGACTCGCTCGAGCAACAAGTCGATGCGGCGCACGCTGGCCTGCTGCGCGCCGCCTTTAAGATCATCTACGAGCGGGTCTCCAACGCGGCACTTTATCGCCGCGCCGGCCTGGACCGTCCAAGTCAACTTTTGCGCCGTCGGCGACTCCAGCTGGCAGACCATGTCATCCGCGCCGAGTCGTACTGCCCCGAGCCGGTGCAGGAGGTGCTGCTGCTTACGCTGCAGGCGCCCTACCGGCGAGGACAAGCGCGAACTCGGCGTTTCGTCGATTGCCTGCTGGCTGACGCCGGCGCCCCCGATTCTGCCGGCGGCGCGGCCTTCTTTCGCGCCCAGGCCCTGAGGCGCGCCCTGTGACGCTGATTTTCCATCTGACAGCGTACTTTGCTGTTTGTTGTTGTTGTTGTACATTTGGTTAGGCTAGTCTAAGTGCACTTTTGGTCAGGCTAGTCTAAGTGTACATTTGGTCAGGCTAGTCTAAGTGTACATTTGGTCAGGCTATTCTAAGTGTACATTTGGTCAGGTTAGTCTAAGTGTACATTTGGTCAGGCTAGTCTAAGTGTACATTTGGTCAGGCTAGTCTAAGTGCACATTTGGTCAGGCTAGTCTAAGTGTCTAATGTACATTTGGTCAGGCGATTCCAGTGAGACGCGTACAGTGCAGTAATAGTGCGAATATTAGAGCAGATATTTTTTTAATTCTAAATTGCAGAGCTAGAAATACAAATTGAATGAATCAGCGGGTCCGTGCGCTCGCACAATAAAGCCGGGACCAGGGTGCAAGTCTGCAGGGCACAGCTCACCTAGCACGCCAGGCAGCCCAAGGCACTCAGCCTGCCAAGGCAGCAGCCGTTCAATCCCCATCTCTTTGTATTTGGCGGACACCTCAGTGGGAAACGGCCAGCAGTCCCAGCTGGTCCGATCGCCGGTTTCATCCGGCATGTCGGCCCGACTTTGGATAAAATCGCTGGTGCGAAACTTTTCAAAGTGGCGCTCAATTGCTGGAGTTACCGAATAAAGCGCAGCATGCGGCAAAATTAATGAGAGCGCGGCTGAAAGTCATGGCGAGTCAGTTTAACTATGATTATCAAGCATTCAATGACTTCTTATTTTATTCCAAATAGTTTAGCGTACAGCAGTGCATGAGGCTGTCTTTATGCTACCAAGCCTGTTCACAGGCGTGTACGCACCAGGGGAAAACTATTTTTGGGATGTAAAAAGCAGACACGCTTCGTTGTCTTCGTTAAATGCTCGAGCTTAGAAAAAACTCTCTAATTTTGTTTTTCTCCAATCACTAATGCCTAACAAAGCAAAAACAAAAGGCCACTGATGATTTTCAAAAAACCGAAGCAAAAAAACTTGCTTTTATTATCGAAAAAAGAACAAATGCACCTTGCAGTTGCAAAAAAATCCAGACAAAAACTACCTGCGCAGCAAAGCTGAAAAAAAACATCACGCAAAGCCATCAGAGAAGCTGCCCAACAAATAATAAAAATGATGTGGACAGCCAATGACATTCCACCTGGAAGAAAATCACTGCATTACCATTGGATAACTCTGCAATACGAGCGATCTAGCTAATAGTGTTTATTAATCAAAAACTTTGACAGGAAAAAATTAACAAAACAAAATAACAGAACAATAAACAAATGCTGGCAAGCTGGCCATTGCAGCGACCGAAACACTGGGCAAAAAAAGAAATGAGGGGAAGGGGATAAATTGCTGGTCAGTAAGCCGACATCATTCGAGCTCTTCTAGAAGCGGCG
Organism: Macrostomum cliftonense; assembly: GCA_950096795.1. Classification (NCBI taxonomy): domain Eukaryota; kingdom Metazoa; phylum Platyhelminthes; family Macrostomidae; genus Macrostomum; species Macrostomum cliftonense. The sequence goes on from CATNEM010000226.1 coordinate 420,945, forward strand.
CCCGTTCCTCAAACGAGTCTGGTTGGCCCTGTTGGCCGGGAGGTGGCCAAAGCCTTCGTAACCGCCGCCGCCGCCGCCGCCGCGTCCTTGACCAGCCGGCTTCTCGCGGCTCGCGCCAGCAGCCCGCCGCCGCGCGCTTGCAGCATGGCGGCTCTTTTTCTCTGGTTCGCGACGACCGAGCGCATCAACACCTCGGCCTGGCGGCTCCATAGCGCGGGCGCCTGTGCCAATGGTCTTGCGCTCACAATGACGCCGATCCAAAGCTTGATGGGGCTTGCGACTTTCCATGCGATCGTGCCTGCGCATCCGGCCATTCTTGTGCCGATCGGGGCGGTCCAACAAACAGTTGCCGCGCTCGTGCTCACGCTCGCCATTCTCACGATGCTCCCGATCTCTGTGCCAGTCCAGGGCAAGCGGCTCCCCATCACGTCCGCGGTTCAGCCGTTGCTCTTTAACTTTGAATCCTTGTACATCGCGCTCCAGCAAGTCTAACTCGCGGTTCAGATGATCCACAACACCAAATCCTCCTTGATCACCGCGATCCCTGGCACCGAATCCTTGCTCTTGACGGATTGTGGCACCGAACCTTTGATCACGGCGCTTCCTGGCACCGAATCCTTGATCATGGTGATCCACGGCACCGAATTCTAGCTCGTGACCGACCATGGCACCGAATTCTCTTCGATCATTACGATCCCTAGCACCAAATCCTTCTTGATCATTGCGATCCATAGTATCGAATACTCCTGGATTACGGCGATACCTGGCGCCAAATCCTTGATCATGGCGATCTGTGACACCGAATCTTTGATCAACACGATTATTGACACCGAATCCTCCTCGGTCATGGCGATCTCTAACATCAAATCCTTGATGACGGCGATCGATGGCACCGAATCCTCCTTCATCAGGGAGATCCCTGACACCGAATCCTTGATCATGGCGATCCAAGACACCGAATCCTTGTTGATCACGGCGATCCCTGGCACCGAACCCTTGCTCGTGACGCACCAAGGCACCGAATTCTTGGCCATGACGCCCTCTCACACCGAATTCTTGGCCATGACGCCCTCTCACACCGAATTCTTGGCCATGACGCCCTCTCACACCGAATTCTTGGCCATGACGCCCTCTCACACCGAATTCTTGGTCATGACGCCCTCTCACACCGAATCCTTGGTCGAAGCGCCCCATCTCATCAGGTCCCTGATACTGGCGCCCTCTCATACCGAATCCTTGATCATAGCGCTCCACAGCACGATATCCTTGATCGTGGCGCGTCATGGTACCAAATCCAGGATAAGGATAGCACAAAGCGAATCCTTGATCAGGCAGCTCGCAGTCCGCCAGATCAGCGCTGTCAGCCCAGTCCAGACTGCGCATGATGCGCTCGAATTTCATCCGGTCCAGCACGCTGGCGTCGTCCCGGCGAGCAATGAGCCTGTCGACGGCCGAGAGCGTCATGTCGGGGCTGCACGGACTGGCCACGCTGAAGGCGCTCTCGTTGGGCAGGCGGCCCAAGTCAGGCGCGGGCTCCCGGCTGCACAGGCTGTCATCCAGCAGCGTGGCCAAGCCCCGATTGGACGGGGAGCCGACGCCAGACTCCGAGTTTTCATCAAGGCGACGAGCGAGATTGCGGTATTTGTCCAGCGGACTGCGCTGACGATGCATGTTTGACCCGGACAGATGCGAAGCTGCAATGCCATTGCGGGTGCTCACCGATAATACAATGGCTACAGAAAGATCACACTTGGGCTCCTGAAGGGTCACAGGGGCTGCTGAAGTATCACACAGGGGCTGCTGAAGGATCACACAGGGGCTGCTGAAGGATCACACAGGGGCTGCTGAAGGGTCACAGGGGCTGCTGAAGGGTCACCGGGGCTGCTGAAGGATCACGCACGGGCTACTGAAGGATAACACAGGGGCTGCTGAAGGGTCACAGGGGCTGCTGAAGGATCACACAGGGGCTGCTGAAGGATCACACAAGGGCTGCTGAAGGATCACACAGGGGCTGCTGAAGGATCACACAATGGCTACTGAAGGATCACACAAGGATCACACGAGGGCTTCTGAGGTACGATATAGAATTCAGAGGATCACCTGAGGAAGTATCGAAACTGAAGGACCACAAAAGGCTGCTGAGGGGTCATAAAGGGCTACTAAAGTACCGAATTCTATAGAAAAAATTCAAATAAAAGAAGCCAAAAGACGCAAGCACAGATTTCTCTAGATTTACAAAAAGCAGAGCAAACTGCTTCTCTGCACGAGGGTCTCTGATGACGGAGAGTCCGCTTCGCCTTGCTGAAGACCAATTTAGAAATGTTTAAATTGCGAGACAACGCGTTAGCAACTGCGATACAATACATGCTGAAAAATGCCAAGCCAACTTTCAAAAACACAAGGGGATAACAGTCCCAGACTCAGACTTCCTCATCTAGATCTTCATCCCCGTCTTCGTCGCCGCTCGCCATCTCGGCGTCGTCAGCGGCGTCTTCGTCGCCGTCGTTGGGATCGTCGTCAAGCAGCTCGGGCACAAAGTAGGACAGGCCGTCGTCCAGCACTGTTGAGGTCAAGCGGACCCGGCCGGCGGGCGCGGCGGGGGCGGCCTTGGCCGCGGCCTCGCTGCTGCTGAGCAGGTCGTCGATAAGGCGGCCGCCGGCCTTCTTGTCCCAGCAGGCGACCGGGCGGGCGCGGAACTCGGCCATCTGGTACTGGCACAGCTTGAGCACCTCGCACTGCTCCGGGCTGAGGCGGCGGCCGCGTCTGCAGACCAGGTGAGGCCGCTCCAGGTGGATGACGCCCTTCACCAGGCGGACGGGGAGGCCCAGCTTCCGCAGAGCCGGCTCCATGGAGTGCTGCCACTGCGGACAGGCGCCCGGCATCAGCTCGACGCTGTTGATGGCGGTGAAGCCGGACCTGGCGAAGTCGGCGTCCGTCAGGCTGGCCAGCAGGTCGGACACGGCGGCCAGGCTGCGGTTGGTGAACAGCAGGGCCTTCTGGTTGCGCAACAGTCGGCTCAGCCGGTGCAGATTCGGCTGCAGCTCGTCCTCCGGGCCGACGCCAAGCGCCTTAGCAACGAGGCGGTTTTTGCCTAGCAACAGCCTGCTATCCTTCAGCTCGGCGCGCAGCATCTAAACCGAGAGATTGACGGGAATAAATTTGCTTCTCTTTCTACGGTCCAGCTTATACTACTTACTAAGTAGGTTGTAAATGAAATTCGCCATGTACCTGCAGCTTGTTGCTGCGCATGTTGTCAATGCACAGTACCAGAATCCGGTCGTAGGTGTTCACCAGCTCTCTGACTCGCTCCATCAGCTGAGCTTTGACATCCGGGCCGCGCCGCTTCTTAGTTTTGGTGAGCGGCACTGGCCGGTCTCGCTTAGACTTAGGCATTCAAGCTGCCGAGCTGCGGGCGTTGGTTACAAAGAGGGCTACTTGATGAAAATTAGACGCTGAGTGCTCTACTTCTGAGATACTATAAGGAAGTAAAACAAAAATAAGCAAAAATTATAATATTCTAATATTGCAAAATACGATTTTCATGTGATTACAAACTTTTTGCTGTTTTAATCTATCATTTAAAATAACAATTGTGTAAATATTAATTTGTTGGTTTAGAACATTTTTCATTTGAAATTTAAAAAAAGAAGCAAAATATTATTTGATCAATTTTTAAGATCAATGCCAAAGTATGAATTTTCATTAAAAATAAAAAAGACATATCAGTTATGGTTTTGCATACTAATTTTTATAATAGTTAATATTGATTAGAAAAATATTTCCTCTAGGTCCCTATGTAGAATGGAAAACCCTATCTTTAATTTGTTTAGTGCAATAAGCCAGTTACTTGTAGTGTTGAGGCTAAGACCAAGTTTCTCAAACAAAGATTTGTATATAGCCAAAGTGACTATGGCAAACTTTAGCTTTCCTGCTAAAAAATAATCATAAAGTGACAATTTAAAGTTTTTAGTTGAATGGATTTTTTATCAAGCAAATAAAAGTGCAATTTTTTAATATAGAAACATTTTTTTTATCATGAAAGAAATTTTTTTCAACAAATCTTATTAAAGGACCCATGTAGCTTCCTGCTTCCATATAGCTTCTATTAAACTTTAGTTGAGCTTTTAGAAACTTGATAACAATATCTAAAATTTTTAATAATCAATAGCCCTTTAACAGATATATGAAGTAATTTAAGTTTCCAGCTTAAAAATGATTATTAAATTCATCAGAACCAGAGAAAGCTAGCTTTTCACTGTCTTTGTAAATATAAATATAGTCTCTTTTAATTTGATTTAAAGGCTTAGTAATTACACTTTATTTACTTAGTATTTTTTGAAGTATTGTACACAGTCTGCATTTTGCACTGTTACACAGGCCCACATTTTGATGGACTACAAAAACTTTATAATTAGTTAAGGATTTAATATTATTTTAAATGATATACACTCTATAAATTGTGCTTTACAATATTTTATATTAAAATAAAATTTGAAAAAAGGAATAAAAATACATATCAAAATAAAAAAGAAAAATAAAATTTTATCTATTATTTTACTAAATTTAATTATTTAGCTATTGTATATAAAATAAACAATGTTAATAAATACTAGAATGTGCTAACTTATTTGGTTAGGCCTAATATACTTATATATTATTAACATTAGGGATTATTATATTGATAATATATATTGTTTTTAATTCACTTGGTTTTTTTAATTATCTGATCATATTGATTCTCTTTTTTTCGATAATCAAATTTTATTATTAAAATTTTTTTAATTTTTATTTTAAATGTGCCTAAATAAAGCTTTAAATAAATGTTTTCTTTAACATAATTGGTAGTAAAAAAACTTCCTTAATTACAAAGAAATTTTGTTCTATTTAATATGGTTGCTTGCTAATTCAATATATATATTTTTGGGTTAATGATATTTTGGTTATCATTTTAGGTTTAGATCAATAGGCCTAGTATCAAACTAGCTATGGAGCCTAGACTATATAGGGCCTATGGAACAATATATGCTATCTATCTATATATAGGCCTACATCAATATATATAATATAAAGTGCCTAGCTTCATTTTATATTATCTCATGTTTACCATTGGCCTAGGTTTATTTTTGTGCTATAGGGATATTATAGCATCTTGACTTTTAGAATTGCATCCTAAAATTCAATATAGGATACGATTTCGCATCCTGATTTTTTTAATTCTTCACAATAAAAGACCTCTAAAATAGGGAATTTAAAAAAAATTCATCTCAAACCCTAAAATTGCATCCTAAAATTAAGAACATAATGTGATTTTGCATCCTGTGCCCATCCAAAAAATAAACCCAGCCATTGCATTGGCCTACTAATACTAAATTTGAAAATTTTAAGATAGAAAATTTCAATTAAAGAATACTATGCCTATTTTTACTAATTTTAACAGAAACTTTAAATTTTATTGCACTAGTCACTAGTGCCACAAAAGCTATTGTAATATATTTTTGCACCAAATTTTGGTGGTTAATACCATTTATATAATATAGTGATACTTATAGTTGCTTTTAATATTTTTATTATTGATATTGTAATAGTCAGGGGCAGATCTAGATTCTTAATTAAGCTAAAGGGTGTTCAAGTTTAGTAACCAACCAAGAAATTCCAAAAAGCCTTTATTTAATTAAACTTTAAAGGCTGCATGGAGTTTTTGCAACTTTTTGAATGGGAAACTTAAAAAATATGGGGGAAATGGCAGAATAGTATTTCCCCAAGATGGGGGCTCTAGATTGCTGGCACTTAGCACACTCCCATGGATAGATCCAACAGCTAGGAAATTGCATGGGTCTGGTCCAAGTCCATGATCCATAGATGACTCTGGACAAAAATCACATTACAATAACTCCTCGTAGTCGTCAGGGTGAGGACGACTATAAATCTCAGTAATATAAAGTATACTTGGCCTGGATTAGCAAAGCCTGTTAGACCAAGGGTATTTACGGTATATTTATTTCGAAACTATTGGCCTTTTCATTTCGTCGATTCATTTTCTAGAACCAGAACCATTTTTCAAAGTATAACTTTTCAGCGGGGAAGTGGCTGCGCTTTAGGAGGATTCTTTTTATTTGCTTTCACTTGTAGCTAGCGAAAATTCTTACTAGAAATTTCATAATTAGGAGAATAATAATATAGTCGTTTTTTGTCGAAATGCTATTTTTCTTGTAAAATTCTGACAACTGGAATCGCTTTAATATGAAAAACCTTTATTTCTAGATAACCACAATCACAATCGAAATAATTCACACAAATTTACACATATATCAATTGTCACGGTGTGTGGCACAATGCATCTTCGATATTAAATTAAGTTTAATTTTATTGTTCAATAATGCTGATATATCAATATATCAGCATTATTGAACAATAAAATAATTAGCAAAGCCTGTTAGACCAAGCATCGAAATGCAGACTAAATAGTGCGGGAATACAAAAATAAAATAAGAACAATTTTACAAACTCCACAAAAGCATCCTGGTCAAATAAATTTAGGCCTATACATCTTTCAAATATTTCTTTCTGAGATTTCAGGTGCCTTAATATCCTGTGTGTCTAGTATAGTCATCTCTATCGTAAATTACCCACGCATTTTTGCACTGTCTGGCAGTGCGTGTCAATTGTTTTACATGTAGAAACAGCCAACCGAAGCATTAATGAGTCCCTTGAAATAATTTTTATAAAGTAAAATAAATAAAGCAGTCATACGGTGCTGAGCTGATGCTGAGAAATTGTAATCGTAAACTTATTTTTTATCCTACTTATTATTCATCCTTCTCGTATGATCGTACAGTATCTCGCACATAATCAGCATTCTGTTTTTACCCATGATATGAGCTTATCTTAAAAATAATCCCGATGAGAGAAAAACGAGACGCTTTGATGCTACCGTGTCGCAGCTTTCCATCTTGCATTGCTTCAGTCAATCCAGCTGAGTTTGGGTATTACTGTTGTGAGCTGAGGAAAACTCTGTGGGGGAGTGAGCAGCAGTACAAAGCCCTCGGACGTACTGAGGAGCAAGCTGCGGCTGTACCATTTGCTGTACATCCACCGACTGTGTGCTCATCCTTCAGTGGGGCTGACCCGAACTCTAAATTTGTCAAGAATCACTGTGCCTCATCATGCATAAGCAAGACAAAACCAGATATCAAGATTTGCTAGCTATTTTTAGGCAAGCCTCATTTCATTTAAACAAACGATTTACAATCAGATTTGATGGAAGGCAAAATTTTTGCATTAGTTACTACTCAGAAAGTAATGTAACGCTTTTGGCATTCTGCTGCTAAGACTCCGTGCATAGTCGACGCATTGGGATAAATTGAATACACAGATATGGGAAAACAATGACTACTAATTTAATTATGGAAAATATAGGAGAAATGCACCAATTATTGGTCGGATTTAATTATTGGGGTGTGCTTGTTGCTGACAGCTTGTTGGCAAATGAGACGAGCAGATTTTTTTACGCTAAAGATTGCCGCCGTAAGCCAACTCAAAAGCCCATTGAGTTTGAGCTAAAAGTGGAGTCAAAATCGTCTCGAATGCACGGATGAAAGACAGCGAATGCGAACAAAGTGCATTGAGCTTCGCATCAGCTAACGTGAGGATGAGGATAAAAAGAGGCAGAAAGAGCCGCTTTTGTTTTCACGTTAAACGCGCTCCCAGCAGCCTGCGAAGCCCTGCGGATCGAAATTCATTCTCCGTCAGTCCGCTAGTGACACGCGGGGACAGCATCAACACTGAAGGATAGGATTTCAGCAAGGAGTGCTGTATAATGCGAGCATAAATGTATAATGCTAAATTTGGCATCTCATCCCTGATATTGGGACATTGGGATATTAGAGCATTGAGAGTTATGATATGACAATGGGAATTTAAAATACGGAGGGATTGGAATACCGGAAGACGAGTATACTGGTAGATGGATACTGGTAGATGGGATGCTGGGAGATAAGATGCTGGGAGATGGGATATGGGGGAAAGGGATACAGGGAGATGGGATGCTGGGAGATAAGATGTTGGGAGATGGAATATGGGGGAAAGGGATACAGGGAGATGGGATGCTGGGAGATGGGATGCTGGGAGATGGGATACTGGTAGATTGGATACTGGGAGACGGGATACTGGGAGATGGGATACTGGGAGATGGGATATGGGGGAAAGGGATACAGGGAGATGGGATGCTGGGAGATAAGATGTTGGGAGATGGGATATGGGGGAAAGGGATACAGGGAGATGGGATGCTGGGAGATGGGATGCTGGGAGATGGGATACTGGGAGATGGGATACTGGGAAATGGGATTTGGGAAATAGGATGCTGGGAGATGGGATGCTGGGAGATGGGATACTGGGAAATGGGATTTGGGAAATAGGATGCCGGGAGATGGGATGCTGGGAGATGGGATGCTGGGAGATGGGATGCTGGGAGATGGGATGCTGGGAGATGGGATGCTGGGAGATGGGATGCTGGGAGATGGGATGCTGGGAGATGGGATACTGGTAGATGGGATACTGGGAGATGGGATTTGGGAAATAGGATGCTGGGAGATGGGATACTGGGAGATGGGATACTGGGAAATGGGATACTGGGAGATGGGATACTGGGAGATGGGATACTGGGAGATGGGATACTGGGATTTGGGAAATAGGATGCTGGGAGATGGGATGCTGGGAGATGGGATACTGGGAGATGGGATACTAGGAGATGGGATGCTGGGAGATGGGATTCTAGGAAATGGGAAAATGTAAGATGGGATAATGGGAGGTGAGGATACTGGGAGGTGAAAAATGGGACACTGGCAGCTGTCGATTAGTCCTTGGGAAGCATTCATGGTGTGAATTGAAAAAGGGAAGTGAGCCGAGTATAGTGTTATTTTAAGCGTGAGCTCACTCAGTCATTGACATCCAACAGTTCCATCTGCAGGCTCATTTAACCCCCTGGGGCGCATTAAATATGCAATCAGAACAAGAACATCACTGAGCGCGCTTTCTGCAGTTACAGATTTTTTCCGCATGCATGGCCCGATTTTCCCGACCTTATCTGCTGCAGGAGGCGACCTTGATTAAGTGCGAGATCTGCTTTTTTTCTCTCAAGCCACATTTGCTTGAGCGCCGCAACAGCAAAAGGCTTCGTGATTAATCATTTGAACCTCCACTGGCCAGCCGTGTTCGCTTAGCAACTCAACCAGAGAATCAGAACGCCAAAATCGTTCAATTGATTTTATCAGCGCGGAGATCAAAATTTAAACAATGAAAAACATTTTTTCATGTACTTCAGAAGTATGCGTACTCAACAACTCGGTTGTAAACAATTTCCACAACCAAATTGAACTTCTAACAGACGCAAGATCAGCTGCAGTGGCTTGTATGGGTCAGACTTAGAGATCAGTAGAAATACACGTAAATATTACCCACCCACCAGAAGAACCGCCCTCAAACAGCCCAGCCTCCCCTAAAGGAATCGCATTCTCCCACAGAAGAATAGTCCTCCAACAGCCCCTCTAGGTAAACCCCTCCAAAAGCATGGGAATGCGTTTTACAAGGAACCCGTTTCACTCCTTTATCTTGCTGAATGGTACCTGAATTCTAACATGATCTCCATGATTTTGTACCTGCTCCAGATCACGGCCTCACATGCAGGATGTTCTTCCTTCTCTTAGATCTAATCTGATAAAGAACGGCAAAACTGACTATCCTCTGAAGGTTGTCAAGCCTAATAGTAAATCTGGTCAATAGCCTGCACAGACAGATTTACCGCTGCTTATCTTGAATAATCCCATAATCTAGCTTTTTGTCTAGCAATACTCTATAAATCCTATTCTTTACGTCGCTCTTCGTTAGCTTTCTTTATTACGTGCTCTTCGCACACTTTTCTTCTTTTACTCTTGGCTTAAAAAACTCCCCAACTTGTCCCTTGCGCTGCTTGAGAATCTCCCACAGCTCATGCATGCGAGCAGATTTTTTTTACTTTATTAGGTTATTTTGTTTTTTATTTAAATAAATGCGAAAAGTCTGACTAAACAGGCTGGGATCAACTAACAAACAAACCAGCGTACATTTTGTTAATCTTAGCTGGTAAGTGCGTGGGCCTAGCAACTCGCGTCACAGGTGAATCGCTAGCGATTTGCCCCTCTCAGACAGCAATCAGTCACGGAGAAGCCAATATCAAGTCTTGTCCCCATCTTGGTACTACCGCGCTTCATCATCGGTCTGGAATGGACAAATTGCAGACAGTTTTCTGTCTTTTTGGCTCGTAAATTATTAAAATTTTCTGCTGTCACACGTGAGAGGCAATTAGCCAAAACTGGTAGGCTTTCAAGGAACTACAAAGGACGCAAAGAGCTTTTTGGATGAGGCCTGCAGATGGTGCGCGGGACAGTTCTGACTAGCCTGCTTAATCCTCGCCAGGTCTGAGCTCTGACTCCGGTCTGAGCTTCGGATGCTTCGTGCAACGGGCTGCTTCAATTTGTTCTTGTTTGTTTCGGCATCTTTTGCATCCTGAATATTAATAAATTTGCCAATAGGGAGACAAACACTGCAGTCTGCCATACGGATGAGGATTAAGCCTAAACTGCTGCATAAGTAATGCCCTATCAATCCGATGCCTTGCTTCAGCCTTGATTAGAAGCCCGGAATTCCCTGCAGCTCTTGCACCTCTGGGCAGCTTCTCTCCTAATCAGTCTGATGGAGCACGAGCTACTGCCCTTACATCCTTGATCGCAGTACTGATCAGATTGAAAAGGATGATGAAAAAGCTAGTCGGTCTTCACAAACAAAATTCACGACTTCATAGTTTATGATTTGAAAACCAAGACACGAAGTTTGCAACTGAAAGAATGAGTTGTTCCACGGGGACAAAAGCTTGCTAAAGATAGTTTTTTGGCAAAAACAACAGCAAAAACAGTGATATTAAAAAGCAGATGCTGGACAAAATAATAGGAAACTAAAGCAGAGAAAAAACACTTTTCCGTCTGTGTTCTTAAAGTCTAACAGATCTGAGCCCAAGCCTAAAGTCCGCAGCTTCAGTTCTCCATCACACCCAAGCATTTCCGGGCCGGGCTGCTTCATCAGGATCAGCCTCATCAGCTTCATCCACGTCAACCGCAGCTTCCGGACTCAGCGAGTCGGTCAGCCTGGAGTCCGCGCCGTTCCCACCGCGGCGGCGGGGGCAGCAGCAGCGGCAGCAGCCGAGCAGGCGGCGCTGCAGCTTCACCTGCAGATTCGGATTGGCCAGGATGTAGATGAAGAAGTTCATGGCCGAGTCCAGGATCGTCATGACGTTGGCCAGCTTCATCAGGCAGGCGCTGGCGGCGCCCCTAGGGTCCAGGATGACGAACGCCGCGTCCAACTTGGACAAGAAGGTGGGGAACTCGAACAAGAAGAAGACGGCGGACAGGGCCACCACGGTGCGATTCGCCGGCGATATGGCGAGGCAGCGGCTGCGGCGGGGGCGGCGCTGCAGGCGATCCGAGTCGTTGGTGGAATCAGCTGACCCGGAGGCGGCGACGGTGGCGGCGGCGGCGGCAGCTGTTCCGGTGGCCTGCAGCCGGCACTGGCGTCGCCTGTCAGCCCGGATGACTGCCCAGGAGATGACGGCCGAGGAGGCTGAGACCAGGATGATGGGGCCGCCGGACTGCAGCAGGAACAGCAGGACGGTCAGGTAGGCCACCGAGTAGGCCGGGCTGCGCAGCAGCGGCGAGGGCAGCTGGTCGACGAACTGGCGCGAGTCGGAGCAGAACACGTAGACAAACTCGAAGGCTCGCGGCAGGCCCAGCAGGAGGGCGAGGACGGTTGCTACGGGGAACACGGGGCAGTTGAGCCGGCGGCTCCAGCTGTGGTAGAGGCGGTGCGGCGAGGCCACGGCGGCCAGGCGCAGCAGGGCGATGAACACCACCGTCCAGTTGCGCAGACACTGCGACCAGGCGACCAGCGGGGCGCTGAGGCTCATCAGCACCGCCAGGAAGTGCGCCCAGCCCGAAGACGGGACCTGAGCAGTAAATGAAGTCTAAATTATTCGATTTTGCCAAAAAACACAGAGCATGGGTGCAAATAAGCATGAGCCCACGAACCTGCAGCCGGTGCGTGAGCAGCAGCAGGTAGAGGAAGAAGTGCAGAAACAGCGACAAGTTGAAGCCGATCTCCACAGCGGCCAGGCGAAGCAGCAGCCGCAGGTTTCTACGAAGGCCGCGGCCCCGACTGCTGCCACCGCCGCCGCCGCCGCCGGCTTCTCCGAGCCGGGCGCGCAGCTGCCGACGGCACAGGACGAGGCCCCAGGCGTTAACCAGCACGTTCACCGCCGCCAAGCAGGGAGTCGAGAAGTTGTACAGCAGCTCCGGGCTGTTCAGAGGCTGTCGGTGGCTCAGGTTGGCGCAGGAGACGCCATAGGCGGCCAAGGCTTCTGCGTTCGTTTCGTTGTCAACAAGCAGCAGCCACTGGCCCAGCGACAGATCCGGCATGCCTTGCTGATTGCGGAGCTGGGCTCGGAGCTTTCGGAGGAGCTTCGGGGCTGGCCAGCGAGCCCCTGAGCGCAATTATCGGCACTTTTAACACGGGGCGACCCGGCCAAATTTGGTAATAGAGGATTCGCTGCGAGATTATCAGCCAATGGGTGGGCGGCGCCTCTGATGGCTCAGCTGCGCCAGTCACAGCTTGTCGCAGCGGGTTAAAGCGAATCCGGCAATTTTCTGCACTAAAATGGATTCATCGCTGTTCGTGAGATTTCTTTTGGAGTTCCTTAAAGCAATCCGAGGCCTGCTTTCGTAGAATTTGCCGGAACAAATCTTTGCTTCGCCCGCTCATTGCCCAATTTTACCGCGTGCTTCCTGTGTAAACTCGGGGATAAATATAGAATTTCTGTTTGCATCGGAAAACATTTTCTGCTGCATTTAAGAGCTTCAAAGCAGCTGAATTCATGGTGCGGAGCGGCAATGCGAGAAAAAAAACGAATTTTGCCTTGTGTTACCATGAAGAGACTCTGAAATTAGCGCTGCTGCTATCTACTGATTCAATTACCAAAGAATTTTAATTTTGGATTGCGTGTGTGACGTAAAGATTCTCTGCGCATTGCAATAACAGCCCTAGCTTCAGTCCAAGCATTCAAGGACTTTCTTCATGCGATTCATTTCGCTTATATGTTCCCGCCTCGGAGGACAGAGCTGTAACTTGCTAGAGCATCTGCCTTAGGACCAGAAGGTCGAGTGTTCGAGCCCTTAGCTCTCTAGGAGACAATTTGTGCCCATTGAGCAGAGACACTTAATCCCGGATTACTTCAGCCCACCAAGCTGAGATCGGGTACCAGTGGGCTGCTTCGGCCCCTTCAGCCCGTCAGGACTGTGTCGTTAGCTGTACATCTGGTCGAAGGCATACCTTCTCTTTAAAAAAGATTGCTATCATTGGCTGCCCAGTTGATGCATCTGATTGCCTGACCTTAGCCATGGCTAATTAATTTCCGGGCCTGTCCCGTGCCATCGCGAAAATATTTACACAACAAGTCCGACAGTTCTAAACGTGACGTCGCTGATGGAGCTTCCTAGGAAAATTTCCGGCAGGTGAAATGTCCCACTGATTCAAATTACTTGCTCGAGTGGCGCATTAGGCCAAAATCCATTTGCTAAGAGGCCTCTCGAATGCGATCGGGGCGTGGATGGATACGCACGGGCTGTGCCGTTTTCCAGCTCCCAATATGTGAAGTCAGATGGAAATGGATTTCACTGCTCACTGCTGCTTGTGCGATTAGCTCGTTAGCAGCTTCTTCAGATGGAAAATTCTGTTTCGCTCGTAAAGAGAATGAAGGATGGCCACTTCGATTAGATATTCAGGAAGGGAAAGTGCGCCTTTTACTGCTTTTCAAAACTATGTCAAAGCAAGTTAGTAAAGGCAAGCAAGACCGAACTCTAAGCCGTAGGCAGTTGCTATTTGATCTGGTGCATAAAATATGACTGCTGACTGTGGGTGCATGGTGGAGCAAGTCTCTCATCTTGAAATGGTTCAGTTCAAATCGATCAGGGGGCTGAATATTTTTAAATGGCAGCTTTTTCTGGCCTCACAAAATTAAGACGCTCATTGAGCAAATGAGGGCTGAACCGAGTTGGGACTCGTAGCGGGCTCCTAGTATACGGCCCGCTACATGGCAATTAGACTGAGAGGCCCTACTGCTCGCCGGCAATTTCGCAGATGCCGGTGATTATCTAATTTCCCTGATTGCCATAATCGAAGCGTGGGCGAGTTTTACATCGACTAGAAAAATCGCCATGAGCTGAGCCGACTGACCTTGAAAATGTTACCGATGGGAGCAAAGAAGGACGTATTGGTTGATTGAGCCTAAGTCAAAGTAGGAAACTTTGAAATTAACTCCAGCTACAGTGCAGCCTGCAGGTAAGGCTGTCCGATAAGGCAGAACCTGGGAATGGATCAGACATATTTAAGCTTTAACGCAGACATACCATCAAAGAAACTCCCTCAATGCAACACCGTCAAGGATGCAGACAGGCAGCTAAGTCCTTGCAGTGCAATTTCGTTATGTCATTTTTCGTTTAGGCCTGTACAGCAAGCCAGATTTAGGCGGCATTGTCTCTATTCTTTTTTTAAATCACGGGGCGCAGACAGATGAAAAAGCGCCGGCAAGGCGTAAACAACAAAAAATGCCGACGTAGGCGGAAAACAAGAATGAAAAATGCCGGCAAAAGCTGCTGAACAAGAGGCTAATAAAAGTCTCGAGCAGGCGGTCTACTTGAAAGGCTTCTTTAGACGAAGTGACGTTTTCAAGGTCAATCGACTCGGCTCGGGTGATTTTTAGACGGGGCAAAGCTCGACGCTGGAAAAACTTGGAGTTTCGAATCGAATAATAGTTTCTAACTGTAATCCTGGTAATTGAGAAAAAGACGGCCCTTCAGTGTGCAAAGAGAGCTGCTGTTTGTCCAATGCGCAGGTAGGCCTTACCAAAGCTGATTGATCTACAAAGACAAAGAGCTCAAGGCAAAGCAGGTGTGGTTATTAATCGGCAATGTTTAGTTCGGTGTTAAACTGCTCAGCTTTTATTTTTATTGATTTCTGAAACATTCGCGAACTTTTTCTTAGCGCAATAAATTGAATAAAATTGGTTAACTGTACTAATTTATTCAGATTGCTAGGGCTACGGTGGCGAGAAAAGGGATTCAGTGGGAGCTAACAGATAGTGGACAAACTCATTTTAGGTGTGTTGCTGGTGAAAACGAGACAGGAGGGACAGCCAACCAAACATTTTGGATGGATCAATCAAAACTACTACTGTTAGTAAGCATTGCAGCTAGTTAAGCTATCGGCGGTATTAGATAATCTTCCAAGTTCAAAGTCAGTTACTTCGCTATTCTAAGACTGGGGAATCGTTGGCCGGCGATGCGGGGAGCTGTTCAGGTTTCCCCCCGCCGGCTCGCAGCGGCGCTCACTTCAGCCGGCCGGCGAATGCGTCGTTGTCCACGCGCTCCTGCCAGCGCTCGTGCCACTCGTTCGGGCAGATCTTCTTGTAGGCCCACTGGAACCAGGCGCAGGGCTGGTGATCTTCGCCGAACTTGTTCACGCAGCGGTGATAATCCACAAAGTTCTGCCAGCACATCCGGGTCTTGTTCGTGTTGGGGAAGCGCGGATCGTAGGGCGGCGAGATCAGCTTGCCAGTGATTGGCTGGGAGCGGGCGTGGATGGGGTGGGTCATTTTGTGATATCTGTAAATTCAGCTCCGCAAACAAAGTATTTATTTTTTGTATTAATTAAATTTTAAAAAAAGCAACTAAGCTCATTTTCATTGCGATGGTTTAAAAGCTTGCTAGATCAGATAACTAGACACTAGTTATCTGAAAAAAAGCTTTTCTAAGCAATGACTCTCAAGCTTTGGTCCAACTAATAAGAACATAATAAGAACATAATAATATAACAAGATAATTT
Source organism: Macrostomum cliftonense (assembly GCA_950096795.1). Lineage (NCBI taxonomy): Eukaryota > Metazoa > Platyhelminthes > Macrostomidae > Macrostomum > Macrostomum cliftonense. The sequence continues at coordinate 436,902 of CATNEM010000226.1, forward strand.
TACTAAACAAGGCTTGGAGGAGTCAATTCTACATTGCTTTAGTGCATCCTAGGGGATGTGTAAGCAAGGAAAATTTAGGCTAGCTACTGCAGCACTTCAAACTATAAGTTTAAGGACAAAGTAGACATATACACAGTTCAAAGATTTGCAACCTACCTAAATCCAAAAATTCAGCTATGTACAATCATATATTATGTCAAACTAAATTTATTTAATTGTTTCTTTATTCTGCCTCCTTTTATATTTTGTCTAATCTATAAAAAGTATACTCAAATTTTTTAGGCAATTATAGCACTAGCCTAATAATTTTTGTTAAGGTCACTGTTCATTTTACAATTATGTCATTTGTGTTATAGAGGTCAACAAATGATACCTAAAATAAATATAGTAGGAAAAGAAATTTTTATTGTCTCTATACTTTGCATAAAAAATTTAGGAATTTTGTTTCTTTTTTTGGAAGTAAATTTAAAATTGTTGTTAGCTATAAGCTAATTAGTCTTATTGTCTTTGCATAAACTCATGCATCTTTACTCCAAATATTGCTTATACTATGGAATATTGAAAATTTTTTAACAATTTATAATTGAAGTATTTTAAAGTAGTAAAAGAGGAATAGCTAGCCTTTAAATGGTAGCTTTTATAGCTATCTGCTATTTTTATGTATTTTAGGCATATAAAGTAGTTTAAAATCAATTTAATAGTTGTTAGCATTTTAGTGTGCCTTTTTGTAAATATTGTAGAATAAAAACATAAAGTTTGAAAGTTGCAGACCCCTAATAGATTTATATTAAGATGCATTTCTGGGAATGAAATGATCTACAAATGCTAAGTAGATAATTTACCATGTTGATAGCAATTAATAGCAAACAGCTTATAGCTATCCTTGAAAAGCCACTTTTCTTTTAATATAAAAAAACACTTAGTTTTGCCCAATAACTATGCTTTAGCCTTTAAAATGATAAGGCAATAAAAGCATAATAAATGTTAAAAAATTTAAATTCTAAATATTACAAAGGCATTAATTTGAACTTCAAAATGCTTACACAAAGGAAACAACAATATTATAAAATTTATTAATACTTTTGCTTAGAGAAAAACAGAATTCAATATCAATATCTATTTTTCATTATATTAAAAAAAATTTTACTACTTAACAAAATTAAATAAATTAATTGCTGAAAAATTTTACACTAAATTTTAACATGTCTAGTCAATAACTTTTGCAATCAAAGAGCCTATTCTATGTTACTGAACAACAAATGCAGTTTAGCTTCGGTGGGCAAATCTGTTTTTGCTACTATCTAGGCTATGCAGAACATTTTAAATAATAAATAAAATATCCTTACTGCCTTAGGCTTAGTTTTGGCCAATAACCAAAGTGGGATAAATAAAGGAATAAAAAATAATTGAAATTTACAGTTACAGCCTAATATAGTAAAAATAAAGTGGGTGATCCGGTAATTCTACTAATTACACACAACACAAAAATACTTACATCTGCTGTATTCTCTAGCTTAGATGTATCAACAGGAGCCTCAAAATCATGTTGCAAGAAAATACGATGGCTGTAAAGTGGCATTATTGTTTTTGGTGCTTCTTATTTCAAATCAAGCAATCAAACAGGTTTGGCTTTAAAAAGGAACTGCAAATTGCAATGTTTTAACTACGATAAAAAATACAGTTTTTAATAATACAAATGTTTTTTCTCTGTTCGTTTCTTAATTTGCACGAAGAAAAAAACTAAAAGCAGTAAGCAGTCTTTTATTTTTCAATGTATGTGCGTATATTTTTGGTTGAGGTAATAAATATAAGTACAAAGTTTTGTTAAATTTTCAACATGTTTGGATAACACCGACAAAATTCGTGGGTGGTAAGGAAAGAATCGAATTTTCGTGTATTTCGTGCTCGTGACGTTGTAAATTGAGACACAGCCTGAGAATCATGCTATTATAATAAGAACTCAAACATGGCCATAGAAAATTCGTTAGTGCAAGCAATCAACACATCATTTTATCCCTCCTCAAGAAAAAACAGAAATCCCATCACATCCCGTCACATGAAACTATACGAGGGTACGCGTAACTCTAAAGTCAGCTAAAAAATAAGGATTGTCGGTTAAGCGTGTCTGTATTGTGCGTCGCTGGCCCTGATTTAAACCCACGTTATAGGTTGAGATTGAGGAGTTTTTAGAATCCCTACCGGTTTTAGGGCCAACGTTAATTCGGGTCTTTTATTGTGAAGATTTATTCTTCGTGCAATAATTCATGCACGAACTACATGATGCAAGGTGAAGGTCGGCACATGAGGCGGCTCTATACTATACGGCCTAGACATGTAGGCTGGTGGCAATTTTTATTTAATTTTCAATTTTACATGTATCTCCCAAAAGGTTACATGTAATTTGCAAGTCATGCACATTACAGGAATTTCCGTTTCTAATACCCTGTGTAAGTGTATTTATGAGTTTTTGCCATAGTGTAATGCTGGTTGGTGAAAGCTATCCTACAGATAATTGTTTTTATTACATGTATGCAAGTACATATAGGCTTAAATTTAGTAGCCTTACGCAGGAAATTGAATTCTGGAGGGCCCACGTTTGAGGTTGGCGCTCCTTAGTCACTGAGGGGCTATGCATGCAGATTAAGCTCCTCTGAGGCGCCTTCCAGCTTGTTGCAGGTTTTCGCCGAAATTTTTTTCTAAGACGAGCACTTTACTCTAAGATGCATGCAGGACAACAAAGACACTGAGATGTTGGAAAAAAACTTTCCTATTTCTAAGTAATTAATTGGTTTAAAAATTCGAAATAACAGCAAAAGAAGCGCTGACGGTCAGTTATAATTTTTCAAAAATAGTAGCCATAGGAACTTTTTATCAGGATAAATAATTAAAATAGTTGATAGAATTTTGTCGGAATCTAGCCACAGAAAGCGCTAGGCCAATCTGAATAATGCAATTTCAAGAGTCACTTTGCACGGCACTTTGGGGACAATCAATACTAAAAAATCAGTGCTGGATAAATCAGAGCCCAGTCGGCATGGGGAAAAAGTGCAACGAACACAACTGTTGAACAGCAAATCAATTGTTTGGCCTGTTTCACACCTAAAGTCAAAAGTCTTTAAAAAAATAGCGTTGAATTGTGCTATAGAACAAATCAGTCCAGCAAAGCGTGGGATTAAATATGCAATTCAAGAAATAGGACACCCTTGGGATGCGGCAGATCAATAAAAAAAGTTCAAACGAGGTCAAACAGAATTGAAACAATCGCGAATCGAGCTCAGGCCCACGCCTCCAGGCACAGCGCCTGCCAGACAAGACCCGCCTGGCTGCACAGCAGGTCCGGGCGGTCGGCGAAGGCTTCGCTTAGTAGGCCCAGCGAGTCCTTCAGCTGCGGCGGCGGCGGCGGCTCCAGATAGTCGGCGACCTCGGCAAGCGGCAGGCCGAGCAGCTGCGACTCGGCGTCGCCGGCCGCCAGCCACAGCGTGACCAGCTGGTGCAGGGCTCGCATCAGCGGCTGCCGGCGCTGCCTGAAGGCTTCGCCGAGTTTCAGCGCCGGCTCCGCCGACTCTCCAGTAGCCAAGGGGGCGCCCGGGAATTCGTCGAACGGGCGCTGGCCCTCGCCGGCCAGGACGGTCCAGCGGCGCAGGTCGACGGCCAGCCACAGGCGGGCCAGGCCGGCCGGGGAGGCGGCGGCGGCCGCCTGCAGCGCCTCATCGTTGGGCAGGGCGGCCTCCAGTTGGCGGCGAAGCGGCTCTCGACCGCCGGCGTCGGCCAGGCGCGCCGCCGCTGGCAGCTGGCGCTCGGCTAGGCCAGTCAGCGCCGGCAGCTCGGACGGCAGCCGGTCGTCGTCGGGGTCGGCCAGCCGAGCCAGCTGACGGCGCTGCTCGTCGGTGGCGGCGACATCCGGAGCGGCCAGCAGCCGCAGCATCAGCGCGCCGACAGAGCCGCTGTCGCCGTGGCCGGGCGCCGAGTTGGCGGCGGTGAGGGCGGAGAGGCGGCCGAGGCCGGGTCGGAGACGAGGCAGCGAGCGCAGCCGGCTGTCGGCGAGCAGCCGCTCCAACGCGCCGACGTCCAGTTTAGCGTCGATGATTGCGCCGCCGCTGCCACCGCCCCCGAGAGCATAGGAGCGGCAGCGAAGGATCAGCGGCGGCAGGTCGCGCTCCAGCTGCAGGTCGGCGACGTCCCCGGGGCCGGCATCGACGGCAAAGACGTCCGCCGCATGGCCGACGGCCGAGTCGGTCAGGAGGTCGCGGCTGGCTTCGATTAGTCGGTTCTGCGCATCGCAGAGGAGTCGCAGCAGGCCGGGCAGGAAGCCGCCGGACCGCGGCAGCACCATCCAGGCCGGCAGCTGCTCGGCCGGCGTCTTCGCCAGCTTGGGGTCCAGGCCGTCCAGTTCCGGCACCAGCAGGTGGCGAAGGTCGCGCCAAGCGGCCTGCAGCTGGGCGATCGGCTCCGCCAGCTCCGGCCGCTGCTTGGCCAGCCGCGCCAAGAAGACGGGTGGCTTTGATTTCGGCGGCTGCCGACTCCGCTTAGTCATCCTGACGGCGTCGGCGGCCACGATGGGATCGGCGGCCAGCTGCTCGGCCAGGCGCAGCAGGGCGGGCAGGCGGGGCAGGTGCAGCAGGGCTGGGCCGGCAGCCTGCGCGGTCAGCACCAGGCCGTTGGGCGGGCACAGCGCGGCCGCGCCCGCTACAGTCAGCGGCTCCCGCCAGCGCCACAGCTGGCAGTCCTCAGCGTCGCCGCCGCCGCCGCAGGCGACAGTCAACAGGCTGCTGATGACTCCGACGCTGTCGGTGGCTGAGAGGCGGGCAGCTTCGGCCAGCGGCCCAGCAGACTCGGTTTCGAGCCTGCCCTGATGGAGCGGTTGATTTGAATGTACATGCGGGAAGACAGCTGATGTACATGTGTGATGTACAGCTGATGTACATGCGGGAAGACAGCTGATGTACATGTGTGATGCACAACTGATGTACATGTGGGATGTACAGCTGATGCATCAGGCACACGCAGCTCACCTGCATCATCACGTCCGATGTCAACAGGCTCCGTTCCAGCCGCTGACGCCCGGCTTGTTCGCCAAGGTCTCGCCAGTCGCCGCCACCGTCAGCGTGCGCGGCCAGGCGAGCCAGCAGGATGTGCAGCAGCTGACTGGCAGCCTCGGTGCTGCGGCCCAGAGCTCTGGCCAGGCGCGCGAGGTCCTTGCTCAGCTGTTCGGGACTTGGAGAGCTCTGGCAGGCGCTCGAAGACACCAGGAAGAGTCCCTGAGGTGTTGTGGGAAGCTCAAGCTTTAAATGGGTGCTACTGAGCTAATCAGATACAGCAGAGCTATATTAGAATGCCATCGCCGCCTTGCTCACCTGCAGCAGCCTCAGGGCGGCAACAAATCCACCTGTCATGCCGCGCCAACCGCCGCCGTCGCCGAGTTCCTCCAGGAATCCGCGCCGGCTCTGATCAGGCTGGTCGAGCTGCTTTTGGTTTCCAGGATCCGCGTTGTGGCTTGCGCCACCAATGGGCTGGTGGCAGGTGTTGCATCTGCCTCGGGTCCATGGGCGACCGCACTGAGGATTTTAGTGGAATTTGCGCCCCTGGGTGTGGAAACTGAACTCATTGCAGTGTAATGTGCGCCCCTTGGTGTGGAAACTGAACTCATTGCAGTGGAATGCGCACCCCTTGGTGTTGGAAACTGAACTCATTGCAGTGGAATGTGCGCCCCTTGGTGTGGAAACTGAACTCATTGCAGTGGAATGTGCGCCCCTTGGTGTGGAAACTGAACTCATTGCAGTGGAATGCGCACCCCTTGGTGTTGGAAACTGAACTCATTGCAGTGGAATGTGCGCCCCTTGGTGTGGAAACTGAACTCATTGCAGTGGAATGTGCAACCTTGGTGTGGAAGCTGCATTGGAGTGGAAAATCGGAATGTGGCTACGTACTTGACTGCACGTGCGGAGAGAATCAAGCATAATGCTAGGTGTTGGTGATGGTTATGGGGATTATTTAATTTCTTAAAGCAACCACAAATAAATTAACCGCCTAGGAGACGCTTACCTCCGTGATGACATACGGATGGCCGTTAGGACACACTGCAATGCAGACCGAAGGTGGTTAATGAGTAGAAGGAACGAAATTTCAATCTTCATGCATGTAGAAGGCCTCAAACTCACGGTACAGCGTGGGATTCTCCCCCTCAGTGGGCCGCGCCCGAATCGCCTGCACGGCCTCAAACACGAGGTCGTGCGGCATGCCTGGCAGAAACCAGTCGCTAGCCCGGGCCGGAAGCTGCCGGAAGAAATCCAGTAGGCTGGACTGGCCGGGCCGGGCGGTGGCGGCCAGGTGGGCGGCGTGCAGCAGCAGAGACCGCAGCTGGTGCCGAACCTCTGGCGGCTGGCCGGGCACCTCGAACTCCAGCAGCTCCAGCAGCCGTCTGCCGAACTGCAATCGGTGCAGGGCTCAAGCTTCAATGCAGCTGTTAAACCCCGCAAATCAGGGGGATAGGCGGGCCCAGCCTCAGCTCACCCGCGAGTCCAGAGCTCCGGGCAGCAGCTGGGACACAAACAGCTGCGGCTCAACGTCTCCCAGGCTGGCGGGCCGGGGCTGCATCGCCTGCAGCTGGTTGACAACAGAGGCAGCGGCGAGGCTCTGCAGCTGCTGATCGCAGGCGGGTCGCTAAATTTTTTTTCAGGAGACTGGATTTATTCACCTGACTGTTTTAATACAGCACCGCCCAGATCCCCTACTCCAAGCCCCTAATACCTGCTCACCCGGTCCCCAACCCCAGCACCAGCTCACCCGGTCCCCAACCCCCAGCACCAGCTCACCCGGTCCCCAACCCCCAGCACCAGCTCACCCGGTCCCCAACCCCCATCACCAGCTCACCCAGTCCCCAACCCCCATCACCAGCTCACCCGGTCTCCAACCCCCAGCACCAGCTCACCCGGTCCCCAACCCCCATCACCAGCTCACCCAGTCCCCAACCCCCATCACCAGCTCACCCAGTCCCTAACCCCCATCACCAGCTCACCCTGTCCCCAACCCCCATCACCAGCTCACCCGTTCCCCAACCCCCATCACCAGCTCACCCGGTCCCCAACCCCCATCACCAGCTCACCCAGTCCCTAACCCCCATCACCAGCTCACCCGGTCCCCAACCCCCATCACCAGCTCACCCGGTCCCCAACCCCCATCACCAGCTCACCCGGTCCCCAACCCCCATCACCAGCTCACCCGGTCCCCAACCCCCAGCACCAGCTTACCCGGTCCCCAACCCCCATCACCAGCTCACCCGGTCCCCAACCCCCATCACCAGCTCACCCGGTCCCCAACCCCCATCACCAGCTCACCCGGTCCCCAACCCCCATCACCAGCTCACCCGGTCCCCAACCCCCAGCACCAGCTTACCCGGTCCCCAACCCCCATCACCAGCTCACCCGGTCCCCAACCCCCATCACCAGCTCACCCGGTCCCCAACCCCCATCACCAGCTCACCCGGTCCCCAACCCCCATCACCAGCTCACCCGGTCACCAACCCCCATCACCAGCTTACCCGGTCCCCAACCCCCATCACCAGCTCACCCGGTCCCCAACCCCCATCACCAGCTTACCCGGTCCCCAACCCCCATCACCAGCTTACCCGGTCCCCAACCCCCAGCACCAGCTGCCAGATGGCCTCTCTGGCCGCCCTGAACGACTCGGAGTGGCACAGCAGCAGCTCGGGCTGGCTGGCCTCACCGCGACCGCCACCTTCGAGTTCGTCGCCGAAGATGTTGCCAAGCCAGCGGTGCTGCCGCAGCAGCCGGACGGCGCCGCCAGCGCCCAGCCGATTAGCCAAACTGCGCAGCAAGAAAATCCTCGCCTGCCGGCTGGCTTTCAAATTCTTCCCGGCAACGGTTGCCGGTCGGTCCGGCTTGTCCGCGGCCAGGCGCCCCTCATCCTGGGCCAGCGCGTCTGCCAGCACCGTCAGCGCGGCCCGGGCGGTGGCCAGCGCCGTCAGCTCGTCCAGACTGTCTGCCAGCGGCTGGTCCTTCAGCTCGCTCTGAAGGTCGGCCAGAGCCAGCTTCAGCCGCGTGTCCGCGCGCTCCTGTTTGGCCAGGTGGGCTGTGCGAAGGTCCTCCAGGCAGTGGCAGACGATGCAGGCCAAGTCCACAGCGGCGTCGGCGCCCAGAATGGCGCGGGCGCTGGCCAGGTGCTCGGTGAGCTGCTGCTGCACCGACTCTCTGCTGTAGCGAAGCAGCTGCTGCAGGATGAAGGACCTGCATGGAGGCAGGGATTTCGCAAGTGTTGCTGGAGAAGGGCTCAGGGAAAATTGCATGGGGAAAAAGAATTCCCTACCTGAACACGGGCGACGGGTCGCGATTCTGCGTGAAGTAGGCGAACTCCTTGGTCTCGCTGGGGCCACCGCCGCCGTCGCAGGCGGTCACGTAGGCGACAAGATGGCGGCAGAGCTCCGCGTCCGGCGGCTCCGGTCCGCCGCCGAAGGTGAGCCTCGCAGCGGCCTCCATCATGAAGGCGTTGCAGCGGGCGCGGAAGTCAGCGCGGACGCTACCAGTGGCGCCGACAGCAGCGGCAGCGGCCACCGCCGACTCCTGGCAGACGGGGCAGTGGACGCGAGTGGCTCCATCCACCGGGTCAGCGATCTGTTCCTGGATTTCCTCATGTTCATCACTGTCATCTTGGTCCGCCTCATCAGCCGACGCAGCATCATCAGCAGCTCCTGACTCTTCAGATTCCTGTGGAAGGCCGCTGCAGTCGCGGCAAACTCGGTGGCCGCAGGCAAGCAGCAGGTGCTGCGGACCGCCGCTGTCGCCGCCCTGCTCCGGCTCGTCGCATACGCAGCAGGTTAGCGAGCTGCAATGCGCGATGACCAGAAGGAGGTGTGGGGTGCAGGGAGCAGTGGGTGCAGGGAGCAGAGGGTGCAGGGAGCAGAGGGTGCAGGGAGCAGAGGGTGCAGGGAGCAGTGGGTGCAGGGAGCAGTGGGTGCAGAGAGCAGAGGGTGCAGGGAGCAGAGGGTGCAGGGAGCAGTGGGTGCAGGGAGCAGTGGGTGCAGGGAGCAGAGGGTGCAGGGAGCAGAGGGTGCAGGGAGCAGTGGGTGCAGGGAGCAGTGGGTGCAGAGAGCAGAGGTTGCAGGGAGCAGTGGGTGCAGGGAGCAGAGGGTGCAGGGAGCAGAGGGTGCAGGGAGCAGAGGGTGCAGGGAGCAGTGGGTGCAGGGAGCAGTGGGTGCAGGGATCAGGCGGGTCCAGCGCCAAGGCACACAGCGCTACTCACCTGGCAATATCATTGTCAGTCTGGGTGAGAAAGGCCTCAATGAGCCGAATGGCCGTGACCGTCTTAAAGCTGGCGTGCGGATTGGCGAGGAAGCTCTGGAAGGAATCGGTAAACAATATTTAGCATGTTACTGACAGACACTGTCGAGCAGCTCAAGGCGGAAGGCTGCGGCTCACATTCCACAGCTGCACTGGCTGGATGAGGCCATCCGGGACGCTGGCCTCGGCGTCAAACGGCAAGGACACGGTGTCGAGGAACAGCTGCAGGCACTGCAGGCGCTGCCAGGCGGCCCGAGCCTCCGCCGACGCCTCCCGGGGCAGCTGGCTCTGCTGGCTCAGGTAGGCCAGCAGGTTTTCAACGGCGGGGCCGCAGTCGCGAACTCGGCAAGTCCAGGCAGAGCGGCGGCCGCGGTCGGTGAGGGCGGCGACCATGGTGGACCGGGTGAAGCCCAGCTGGAAGTGCTCCAGAGCGGCCTGAGGGTGGCGGGGCACGGGGCTTTCGCAACTTTATTTTTCCATTTCCGGCCAGCTGGCTAATCCGCGCCGAACTCACTAGCGGCAGTTCGCAGCATCGGCGAATTGCCTCGCCAGCGTCGGCAACGGAGGCGGCCAGACCATCGGCCCGGGCCATGAGCGCAGCGGACAGGCGCAGGCAGTCGCGCCACTCGACGCTGGCGGCCCAGACGGCCGCCGCCAGCCTGGCTGGCTGCTCAGGGCCGGCCGCTGCGGCATCAGCTCGAGCCTGACGCTCCAGCACGTCGGCAACGAGGCGCCGGGTGTCCTCGCCGGCTTCGGCATCCAAGATGGCCCTGGACAGCAGAAGCAGGTCGCCGGCCAGAGCAGCCGCAACGCCGCCGGGGTTGCCGCAGTCGTCCAGAGCAGCGCCAGCCGGGGTGCCGGGGAACTCAGCCATCAGCTGGTCGGCCCAGCTGGCGCTGCAGTCCAGACTGGCCCCGGCCAGGGCGGCCCGCAGCTGGTTGAGGGAGCTGAGCAGCTCGGCAGCGAACGGCAGTTGGCAGGCGGCCTCCTCAGCTCCGCTTGAGCCGCCAACGGGGCTTCCAGTCGGCTGGGCGAAACGACTCAGCGCTACGCAGGCAGCTGTTGACGCCGAGAACCCGGTGTCGGGGGTGAGGAAAACCCGTGCCAGGCGAAGCCACAGCCGACGTCGCCAGCCGTCACCTGCGGCGCTGAGAGCGTCGAAACCGCGGTGTCGGTCGGCGAGACTCAGGAAGGCGGCCAGGACAGGTGTGGCCTTGCGACAGAGAGCGCGCCAGATGCTCTCACTGGGTAGGCGGCAGCGGAGTTTGGAGGGCAGTGCAGCGAGCAGTGCGAGGGGAAAAAGCGAAGAAAGAAGAGTGAGAAAGTTTTCGAGACTTTCGAGATAATGCGACTAATACAAGATAGATAAGGGGTGACTCTAAAACCAATTAAGAACTGGGACTGAGATTGATGAAGGAGTGAGACTGAGATAAAATGAGGCAGAGATTTAGGAGTGAGACTGAAACTGAGGGATACAGTGGCAAAGGACCAAGTGGCCCTCAAGGAGAGGCTCACGCGAAGGTGCCGGACTGCAGCACGGCCCCCAGCTGCGCCGCCTCGTGCCGCAGCCACTGGGCGCAGTCCTCGTAGGCAATGAAGCTGCAGTTGGCCTCGATAAATTCCAGGCCGCGCCACAGGAACTCGAGCACTAGGGCGCGAAACTCGGAGTCTGGCGAGGTTTCCGAGGGCGGGAAAAACGAGTGGTTTGCGTGGGGGGTGGCTAGCGGGGAGAGCAGCTCAAGGCAGGTCCGGCTCTCACCTGCATGGTAGGCGCCAACGAAGATGTTGAACCGCTGGCTGCAGCGATCCACCGCTGAGGAGGAGCCGCTGCCGCCACCGAGCTGCGCCAGGGCGGCGAGCAAGCTAGAGTGCACAAGGTGGTCCAGGTCAAAGGTCACGGGAAGGTCGTCGGCTGGCTGGCCTGAAAAGTTAGTGTGAAGTGCGCCAAAGCTTGCGCCACTATTGATGGACAGAAGCGATTTGCAACAGCAGCAATTACCGCTGCTCAGGCGCTGAACAATGGTGGACGCAGGCGCCGGCGCCAAGCCCTGCACTCGGAGCGCCACCGAGGCCGCCGCGGAGTCCGCGTGCATCGACAGCCAGTCGCCGGACTCGAAACCGCGGAACGGACTGGCGTGGGAGCGGCGCAGGCGCAGGCAGAGCAGAACGCGCCGATTGCCCGACTGCAGCGGCTCGGCAGCCCCGGCAGCCACCACGGCGCCCTCGATGCAGTGCTTCGCCGAGGCCACCAGGCCGGCCGAAGCGGCGGCGCGGGCAACGTCCAGCTGCAGCAGGAGCGTCTGGCCCGGCAGGCCGCCGCCAAGGAAGGCCCTGAGGTAGTCTGAGAACTGGCCCTCGGTCTCGAAGCTGCTGAGGTTGGCGCTGACCAGGCCGCCCAGCTCCGGACAGTCGGCGGCCAGCTGCTGGCAGTCAGACTCCGACATCAGCTGGTCGAAAGACGTCACCTGCAGCAGGCGGTGACTCGGCCAGGCGCGGAGGGCGGAGCGCAGGCGCTGGGCCAGGCTCTGGCCGGGCCGGAACTCCCCAGTCAGAGGGTCGACGGCGGTCGCCTGTGCGGAGCGCAGGGGAAAATTGGCCCGTGCTATTCAGCATACTGTGGGCAAAGTGCCATCCTTCCCAACCCGTCCCGTGCTATTCAGCATACTGTGGGCAAAGTGCCATCCTTCCCAACCCGTCCCGTGCTATTCAGCATACTGTGCGCAAAGTGCCATCCTTCCCAACCCGTCCCGTGCTATTCAGCATACTGTGGGCAAAGTGCCATCCTTCCCAACCCGTCCCGTGCTATTCAGCATACTGTGGGCAAAGTGCCATCCTTCCCAACCCGTCCCGTGCTATTCAGCATACTGTGGGTGTTGTGTCCTCGATGGACGGCAAGTCAATGCTTTTGTGCGGTTTTACATATAGCCGGCTCCGTGGCCTTTTGGCTTCTAGCCTTTCGGGCTTTTTATTTTATTTTATCAAGATCTCTTCGAGCCCTGTTACTCTAGAGGAGCTCGAGAGTCTATGGCAAAAGAATAATCGTACTTAATATCGTCATTACAACAAAAGTTCACGCATAACACCTCCCTTCTTCACAAAAGAGTTCTCCGCCCTTCCGCAGACATTACTCTTTATAGTCGATCCGCGGTTTGACCTGTAGACGAAGACTTTTGCGAACAGCTGGCTCCGGCAGAATCTTTTGTGGCACCGGAGCAGGTTGGTGGGTGTCGTTACTCGTGTCGGGTGTTGGCCTTGGTGTTGTTACCGGAGGTTCCGTCACTGGAGCTTCCAAACTGGGTGGACTTTCACCTCCGCTATTGGTATTGGGACGCTCTAACCCGATGTCGTCTTGCACAGGGCGAATCCGTTGAAGCTGATCCAAGTGGGCTTTCTTGTACTGGTCTGGACCCACCTTAATGGTGGCCGTATTCGAGCCCGTAGGACATATGAGCGTGGCTTCTTGAGTCTGTGAACCTGCTCGATAGACAAGATTCTCGCCTGGCGCCCAATTGATTCTCCCTGCGAGTAGTGGTACTCGGAGCTTCCTGCCAAGCAATAGCTCGGCTGGCGAGGACCCTGTGCTTCCAACAGATGCCCGGAAGAACAGCAGATAACGGTCGATGACCGCTTGACTGATGCCATTTGCTCGAATTGCCTCCTTGATGGTGCGTACAAAGCGTTCGGCTAATCCGTTACTTTGCGGATGGTACGCTGGAGTTGTAACCAGATTGCACCCAATTTTTTCCAGCCAGCCGCGCGTCTCCTCACTGACGAAAGATGGTCCGTTGTCCGATACGAGCTGATCAGGAACGCCAAGTTGAGAGAACGTTCTGCGGAGTCTACTCACCACTGTTGATGATAGCATGTCTCTCGTCAGGTGAACTTCTGGGTAACCCGAGTACGCATCGACAATTATCAGCAGGTACTGACCCTCGATAGGTCCTGCGAAATCAACATGCACTCTAGACCAAGGTCCTTCAGGTTTGGGCCACGCCATGCGAAAGTTCTTGTTCTGTGGTTTCGCCATTCTGCAGACTCTGCACCCTCCAACGTACGATTCGACCAGCTTGTCAATCCCAGGCCACCAATAGTGCTCGCGAAGCAGCGACTTTGTTCGCGCGATTCCGAGATGTACGCTGTGCGCCGCATCCAGAGCTTTGTTCCTCAGCGATATCGGAAGAACCAGTTTGGTGCCTCGGATGATCAGTCCGTCTTGGATGGAGAGTTCATCGGCTATCGGCTTGTACGATCGAATTGCGGGGTTGTTGAAAATTCCACTTTGAATGGCTTTAGTCAGAACCTTCAGCTCCTTGCAATTCAGCGTGTGGACCAGTATCTCTCGGTGATGCAGTAGAGTCCCTTCGCTCAACGGAATTTTACCAAGATGATGGGTTGTCACTGCGTTGGTCGGAGTCACAAGTCTGGACAGGGGGTCGGACCTCATCTCGGCTGACTTCCGGTATGCTATAGAATAGTTGTATCCAGATAGGGTGATGGCCCACCTTTGAAGACGAGCCGACACTCGCTCTGGCAGCTGGCTGTCTTGTCCGAAGATGACTGTCAGCGGTCTGTGATCAGTGACCAATGAGAATTCCCGTCCGAAAACAAAACGATGACAGCGACGTACCGACCATACTATCGCTAGAGCTTCTCTCTCTATCTGGGAGTACTTCCTTTCGGCTCGCGATAGTATCTTGCTGACATAACAAATTGGCATTCCGTCCTGGCTAAGCACTCCGCCTATCGCCACTTGCGAAGCATCACACTCTAGTTCCAGCGGCTTACTTGGGTCGTAGGTTGCCAGCATTGCCGTCTCTGATAGCGCTGCTTTGATCTTCTGAAAGGCTAACTCTTGTGCATCGGTCCAACTGAAATCGCAGTCCTTGCGCCTGAGCCTCGACAGCGGTTCGATCAGATCAGCCAGGTTCTTTATGAATCGGCCGGAGAAGTTGACCAAGCCTAGGAAAGACTCCAGTTCTGCGACGTCCTTGGGAGCCGTCATCTCCTGGATGGCTCTAACTTTCTCTTCATTTGGCCTGATTGTGCCTGACTCCAGAATGAACCCTAGAAATTGGACGCGAGTCTTCGCTATCTGGCACTTTGCTTCGTTGACCTTGAGATTGTGACGTGCCAGTTGAGCTCTGACTGCTGATTCCCGTAAGCTGAGTTCCTCCTTGGTGCGACCACCGATAAGGATGTCGTCTACATACGCCACTGAACCTGAGATCCCCTGAATGACTTCGGTGATGAATCTCTGGAATATACTGGGAGCTGTTTTGATGCCGAACACCAGCCTGTTGTACCGGAAATTTCCCAGAGGGGTGGCCATGACTGTCACGTCTCGGGACGCCTCGTCAAGCTCTATTTGATTGTAGGCTTTCTTCAAGTCTAATATTGTGTAGATCTTACAACCTGAGACCGCAGCAAATGCCTCCTCCGGCGTCGGTGATGGGTAGCTGTCGTTTACGAGCTGTGGGTTCACTGTTTGCTTGTAGTCAACGCACAACCGGAGACCTCCATCTGGCTTTTGAATCAGCACAATTGGCGACGCCCACTCGGAGAACTTGACCGGTTCTATGATCCCGTCTCTTAGTAGCTCATCGATTTCCACCTTGAGCTTGTCCTTGAGCGCGAACGGAATTGGGCGTGCTTTTATGTACTTCGGTTTGGCATCATTCTTGAGCTGCAGGTGCGCCTTGAACCTTTGCGGTGCATCGCCGGTTGGCTCCAGTCCTGCTTTTAGCGTCTGGGAGTGCCCGATTGTTACTGCACTGAAGTCAAACTGCACCACATCTCTGCCTAGTAAGGCAAAGTTTCTGCTCGATGCCACGACGTGGAACTTGACTTGGATATGTTTCCCGTTCCAGCTTGCCGGCACAGTCAGCTGACCTAGCAGGTCAAACTTATGCTCATTGGTATAGCCGATCAAAACTGCCTTGCTCGGCTGCAATCTCGGTCTACCGATGCTTTTCCATAAGCTGCTGGACATGACCGAAACTGTTGCACCCGAATCAAGTTGACACCTGATCTCTTGCTCACGGCCGTTGATGAAGCACACAAGGACGACGGTCTGACAGGGCTCATCATTGGATGCCGCAGCGTGCACGACGGCCAGAATATCAGCCGATTGCTTGAATTCTGCCTGCGTCACGTGATGCTGACCGCCTGCTTTCGACTTGCACAGCTTCTCAAAGTGGTTTAGCTTACCACACTTCCGGCAGGTTTTACCCATGGCAGGACACTGGCCTTTGTCTTTGTGCTTGCCACCGCATCTTGGACACTGCAATCCAGGGCCTGGAGCAAAGCCTGATGTTGACCGGAACTTTTTGTTTGCAGGTCTGCCTTGCCTGGACTGCTGTCTGCCCACGTTCATGACTGCATCTGCCCGGGGCGCTGCAGCCGATTGCATGATCTTCGTGTCCTTCAATGCTGACACCGCTTCAGCTTCTGCCACGGCCATTTTGAAGGTCAGCTCCTCGTGGTCCTTCACCAGCAATTTCGCAACTATGGTCTTGTCGTTCAGGCCGAATATTAGTTGGTCTCGAAGCCGTTCCTCTCTGTTCGTGAACAAGCATTTGTCAGAAGCTTTCAGCAATCTTTCTGCGAACGATCTGATGGACTCGGTTGGCTCGCGCTGCAGACTTTGAAACGTGAATCGCTCCGCCAGGGCATAAGTCTGAGGCTGTAATATCTCTTGCAACACAGTTCTTAGTTGTTCAAACGACTTCGAACTTGGCAGATCCGGTGATAGTTGATCCGCCAGCACATCATAGAGAGATGGTGACAGTCTCATCAGTAGAACTTGCGCCATATCTTCGTCGGTCCAACGATAAAATCTGGCAGCAACTCTGAAGCGATCCAGCCAACGGCTAAATTGTCTTCCATCTTCCAGCTTCTCTATGTCGGCCATGCTGGTGGCAGCTCGGCTGGCAATTCCATCGTGAAGTTGCAGACTAACTGGTGACTTCGTAGGTGCCCCTGTTATTGCTGCAGTCCCGGAAACCGTCTTGGCAGCCCCTCTCGCAGGTGATTCTGCTTGACCGTCCTTGCTGGGTTGGCCATCCTTGCTGGGTTGAGCTTTGCTCATTTTTAGACTGCTTGAGCGACGCCACTGTTGTGTCCTCGATGGACGGCAAGTCAATGCTTTTGTGCGGTTTTACATATAGCCGGCTCCGTGGCCTTTTGGCTTCTAGCCTTTCGGGCTTTTTATTTTATTTTATCAAGATCTCTTCGAGCCCTGTTACTCTAGAGGAGCTCGAGAGTCTATGGCAAAAGAATAATCGTACTTAATATCGTCATTACAACAAAAGTTCACGCATAACAGTGGGCAAAGTGCCATCCTTCCCAACCCGTCCCGTGCTATTCAGCATACTGTGGGCAAAGTGCCATCCTTCCCAACCCGTCCCGTGCTATTCAGCATACTGTGGGCAAAGTGCCATCCTTCCCAACCCGTCCCGTGCTATTCAGCATACTGTGGGCAAAGTGCCATCCTTCCCAACCCGTCCCGTGCTATTCAGCATACTGTGGGCAAAGTGCCACAACCCATCCTCACGCTCCCCATTGCCTCCCAGCCCGACTCACCAGCAGCGGCGAGCTCTGGTCCAGCCTGAAGTAGCAGTCGGGGCTGGCCGTCAGCATGAGCCGCTCGATAACGCGCAGCTTCAAGTCGCTGGCCTCATCAACAGCCTGGCCGCTGCCTACGGCGTCTGGAGACGGCTGAGGCCACAGCTCAAGCAGCAGGGCCGCCACGCTGTCGTCATGGTAACCAATGAGAACGTCTGTCAGGTTGGCTCGACCGCTGCAAGAGCCGGCGCGAAGGAGCTCGTCCTGCAGGTGGCTGACGATTTCCTGGCAGAGCTGCTTCTGCTGCGGGGTCAGCAGGGAGTCCAGGCACAGGCGGTGCTTCTCCATGCGGTTGATTAGCGGGATGGGAAAGCGGTCCATCACGGTGTCGCGGTCGGCCACCACCACGATGCGGAAGTTCTCATGAATTTTGCACTTCAGCCTGTGCGTCCCGAGACCCAGGTCCACGTAACGCTGCCCGCCGCAGGTCTCATAGTACTGGTTGAGGACGTCGTACAGGGACTCGTACAGCGAGTCCATGTTCATCAGCACCACCGTCTCGCCGCGCTCCATGGCCAGCTTGATCTTGTTGATGTCGCGGCACACCTTGGTGTAGAGCTGGTCGTGCGGGAAGCTGCTTCCAAAGATGACGGTGGCCTGACGATCGGAGGGACGGCGCAGGAGGGCCTTGAAGCCGGCCAGGTTCTGCGTCACCAGCAGCAGGTAGCGCTCCTCGGGATCTCGGGTCTCCAGGGCGGCGTCCAGGACGAGCTTGGACAGGGCGCGGTGCCGGTCGGCTGGTTGGCCGTCAGTCAGTCGGAGGAACTCCGTCACCGGGTCCACCTCCTCCAGACCGCCAAAATTCTTGGCGGCGCAACGCAGAGACTCGTTCGGATCCTCAGTGGAGCGACGCAGGTCTTTCACCAGGCTAAAAAAGTCGCGCAGGCCAAAGAACTCCCGGCCAACTCGATCGAATGCGGTCTGGTGGATCTGAGTGGGCGAGAAACAAATAAAATTAGTACTAACTGTTAATAGCTAAACTAGCTTTACTGCTCACCTTCAGGTAGAACTCGGCCAGGCGGCCCCAGTCATGTCCCTGGCCACCGCTGCAGATGCCTCTGGCGGTGGCCACCAGCTCGTCGCGGTCTGGTACATCGCGCTGCACGTAGAGGCCGCGGTTCATCTTGGCCGGGTCCAGCGCCCAGTTGGAGATCCCGACAAATGCCACCTTCCGGCACTCGGGCGGCAGCGACTCTTCGCCGTCTTCGTCAACTGGCCCAGCCTCGTCTATACAGCCGTCCTCCAGCAGCGGGTGCAGGCTCTTCAGCGGCATGTCCGGACTGTCTTCGGCCAGGCCGACCTCCTCCAGCACAACCACGGCAACGAACTCGTCCTGCCGCTTGCCTTTCTGCAGCTTGGCGCATTGCTGGAAGGTCTGGATGATGCCGTCGGACGTTGACCAGGGCGAGCACTGGAAAGCCAGCATGTGCGTGTTGGGCAGGTCTTTGTAGGCCTCTGAGGCGGAGTTGCGGCCCAGCATGCGGCTGCGCACGATGGTCTTGGCCAGGGACTTAGAGCTGCCGGGCTTCCCCACCAGGAACAGCGGCAGGCGCAGGCTGATGCAGACCACCATCATGAACACGTTCTCTCGCAGAGCGCCGTTCTTGGAGATGCCCGGCGGCAGGGGAACCTCGCTAATGAAAACCTCCTGGCAGCGCTGAAGCAGCTCTTCAATATCCACGGGGCGAAGACTATTAAAGCATGCGTGTCGCTGCAGCTGCGTTGCTAGTAGCCTGATGTACTGCGGCTTGCAGGCGGCGCTGAGGCGGCTCAGATAGCAGACGGACATAGTGACGATGAGTGCGCATGTGATCTTATTGACCCTGGAGTCTCTGTGAATCCTATCGTAGCCAAGTGCCCAGTTCATTACTCGCAGTGCTTTGTCAACTTCCCGCAGCGAAACGAAACGGCTCTCGTCGCTGAAGCCACGCATGAAGCGCTGCGACTCGCACAGGACACCAGCCACTGCGCTAGCATTGGACTTTGCTGCAGCAGGCAAACCAGACTTTAGCATCCGCAATGCGTACTGGCCCTCCGCTTCACTGGACAGGCTGCCGAAGTCCCAAAGCAGGCTCACTAGGCTCAGCGGCATGGGTCGCACCCGGTAAACCAGGTGACGCATCGGCAGGTCGCCGAACCGGTCCGTCGTATCCTCCTTGCGCACCCGGTAACCGAGGCCGCTGCTCTCCAGCCGGTCGATCATCTCATCCGTGTGCCGCCGGTAGGGGTTACAGGCTGCAACGAAGCGCAGGCAGCCGTCAGGATCAACTGGACGGCCGTGAAGACGGCGGTCGCACATGACCTCCTTGATGAGTCCCACAGCGTTAGTGCTGTTCACCTCGTCAAAGAATAGAATTGTAATTAGTCCGGGCACCAGGCGGCTGTTCTTGCGGCCAAGCCTCTCTGCCCGGCGGACTGCATCCTCAATGGAACGCTCCGTCGTGCCCCCGTGCACCTTCAGCACCAGCATATTATCCACGCCGTCAACGCCCTGCGGCAGCATCAGCCGGGCCAGGAAGCGAACTAGGCGGGTCTTGCCGCAGCCAGTCTCTCCCATAACAACCACGGGCAGGCAGCAGCGGAACCGCATGTACACCGCCAGCATTTTGCGCGCATTGTCCGCTGTCAGCTCGTACGTCGGATCCGGATCATCGGTGTTGGCCGAGCCAAGGATGCGGCGCAAGCATTCGAGCTTGTCGGCACGGCTGCGACCCTCGAAGTTATCGCTTAGAGGTGCACGATTTCGAATAAGGGCCTGCACCAGCTGTGGGGCCATGACCCGGGAGCGAAGTGTCTGCCGGGTCGCCTGCCCAATCAGGTTGCCATCTAAGTCCACGGAGAATCCAACAAAAGAGAAGGTGCAGTCATGATTAAAGAACAGGTACGGATGATCCTCGTCTTCCCAGTGGCGGCGCAGCGCAAACTGCTCGATCCGCTCCGGGGCATTGTCTTCCTCTGCGTCACGGCCGGTGCCGACATTGGCGCTCTCATCCGCGATCCGCAGCGACCGCGTGGCGAAGTCCTTCGCCATCAGCAGCATTGAGTCCACTACGAACTGGCGGAAGCCCGGCAAATCCTCCTGCGCTGCAGCGCTGCAAAATGCTGATTCCTCGAAGTCGCACAGCTGGCGATCCAGGAAGCGACAGAAGGTGGCCAGCTCCAGCCAGCTAGGGTCCAGCAGTCCACAGTTGTTTGTCAGAGCCTCCAGAGCCGTGACAGCCGGCAGAGGAGCGGAAGCATCTTTCCGGAGTAGGTGGCGCGCGGGCCGCTGGAACCAGTCCTCGGTGAGGCTCTCTTCGTCCCAGACGCGGCCGTCCAAGCCACGTACAGCTCCAGACCGCAGCTGACTGAGGGTTTCGGCAGGAGTGATGCAGCGGACGGTGGGAAGAAAGCGGAGGCTCTGCAGGGCACCCGGCCGCAGTGGTGAGTGCTCTAGTAAGAAAACGTCGTTAGGCGAACGTCGCCAGATAAAACCCTTCGAGCTTCGCAGAGCACCGAAAATCAAAAGCTGAGCGATGGCCTCGTCCAAGTCGTCTCGAACTTCTCTAGCAATGTCCAGGTGAAACACCCGATGCGTTGCTCCTTCAACTTCAATGGCATCCACCGAGGCCAGGAAGTCATACAGTCGGTCTGGTTCGAATGTAGCCGAGTGCCAAGAAAAAATCTGCGGCTTCATTGGCGCAGACAGTCGGCGGCAGCGAAGTGACTTGCCCATGCCGGGCCTGGCTGAGGTCACCAACGTGACCTGAGCCGTTGTTGGTTGACCGTGTCCGAGCTGGCTGCAAGCCCACGCTGTGACCTCCCGCTCCGAAGGCACGCGGACGGCGTCATGCAAATAGTGGCCAAGGGCGGCGCACAGAGGCCCGCCAGAGCGGCGTCCGGCATCGGTCAGCACAGCCAGGAGCCGGCTAGAGAAAGCAGTCATGCCTGACGAGCGCTGATTGAGCAGTTGCGTGAGACGCGACTCGGCGTAGCAGCTGAGCTCATAGGGCAAGCGCTCGGCCCACAGCAGCACAAATAGACTCTCACGATGGCCGGCAGGTGAAGCATCGAGCGCCCGATCAAGAAAGAGCCTCAGCTCCTCTCGTTCAGTGCGCCGGCTGCAGCAGAGAACTTCAGTAGGTAGCGGCAGTCGGTCAAATGCCAGGCGAAAGGTGTCTAGACAAGCGAGCAGCTGCTGGCCCTCCGGCACCGATACGGAAGTCAGCCCAGGCGGTGGTAGATTCAACGATAGAGCTGGTGGGATTGAAAGCGTCGGCCTGATGGCTGCAAGATTATTAAGGAACTGAGCCACCTGGTCGAAACTCAGTGACCGGAAGCTGTCGATATCAGCGCTGGTCCCGTCAAGGAAGCTTTTCCACACAGGCATTAGGACTTCTGCCACTCCAGCTGCAGAGGATGGCGACGAGGCTGCTACGCGAGTAGATGCAGATGGGGATTCGAGAACACAGTCTGCAGCATGGCCCAGCACTGTTCGCAATGCAACAGCTGCCTCATGAGCTCCAACGTCGGGCACAGCGAATCGCAGCAGGTGAAGCAGCTTGGGGCTCGGCTGATCCTGCTTGAGCAGCTGGTCGGCAAGGTGAGTTTGCAGGAACCGCAGTTGTCTGGCGCCGAAGAGGTTCAGAATGGGGCGCTCCCGCCTCTCCGCAGCCACGCGCTTCAGCCACTCGTCCCGGCAAGCGACAAGAAATTCAACAGACTGACGGATACCGTCGATCGCATCTGCCACAGTAAAGCAATCGGGCTGAGGTCGCAGGCCTGGATTGAGCTTCAAAGTCAGGTTGTCCAGTGAGCCCTGCTTCAGCACGGCCTCGACTGTCAGGTCTTCAAAGAGTGGGCAGCAGTCGCTGCCAAGACCATCGCAAAGGCTAACAAGTCTGGCAAAGAGGTTGGTGAGCTCGATGAAGGCGTTGAACATTTCCTGGTCTTCATCTGACTGGCCGATAATGAGCATCAGTTTCGACTGCAAGTCCTGCACGTCCTCCAGCGTCAGAGTTCGGTTGTCAATCTTCAGACTGAACTCAGTGGGGTCCGCGGCCCGCACGCGCAGCATTCCAACTGTGGTGACAGCCTTGACTCGGCTCACCGTGCTCCGCTCAACCGTGCCTTTGCTTGAGTTCACCTCCTGCAGCCAGTCAACCCAGTCGCTGGAGTCATTCAGATGTCGCACCAACAGGTAGTTTTGACAATCCTTTGTGTTGGGCTGGCATGCGCCTTTGCAGACCTGGCAGCTCTTGAGCACTCGGCTTGAAGCTTCCTTGATGTGTATCAGCCGCACCTGGCCATCGCGGCTCAGCAGGTCGTAAATCAAAGGCTCAAAGCCGACAACCGCCTGGTAGAAGCACTCGATCTTGCCCTGTTCCATGGCGCCGCCGTCGCCAGTGTAGATCATGGCCAGGTCAAAGAAGGTCTTCAGGTCGTCTTTCTTCAGATTTTTCCGCGTCCATTTAACTAGCTCGTGCGCCTTCGCAAAGGCATCCAACACTTCTAGCAGCATCGGCACGCGGAGCATGTCTTTGATGATTTCATTTGCCTCCAGCTTGCTAATCCGGATGTCCTTGAACTTTAACTCGCCTGCAGTTGCCTCCGCCTCGGTGAGGTCTTTGAGCTGCTCATCCATGTTCATTTCGTAGTTCTTGTAGATACTGCAGAGAGCGGCACACAGCCGGTCATTTTGAGCCTTGCTTTGGATAAAGTGAATTTTGCGACTGAGTCCGTTAATATTTTCATCACTGAGCCCGGAAATTTTCAGCTCAGCTTTAAGTTTTTTAGCGTCTCGAAACATTTCTTCGCCAAGAAATTTTCTGGCTGCTTCAACTGTCATATCTTCGTCTTTGAGAAGCTTCACTTGGCGGTTCCACACGACTTTGGTTTCTTGGATTACATCCAGCAGTGCGTCAGCGTCCAGGACCTGCTCCACAGACATTTCCATGTCGCCAGGTTCATTAGTATCTACCACAGAAAGCTCTTCTTCCTCATCTGGAGAGACTCTCTGACGGCAGTAGCGGCCTCGGACATTGGCCTGCAGGAGCTCAACAAAGCTGGCGCTGTCGCTGAAGAATTTTGACGCCCGAATATCGCCAAGCAGTGCTCGGTGCCGCTCGTCAATACCGAAAGCCGCAAGTTTTAGCAACCAGTTTTTATCCTCTTGTAAAGTCAGCTCACCAATTCGCTTCCGCTGAAAGGAAGCCAGTGCCTTGCGAACCGAGTCGAGATCACCTAGAAAGAGTAAAACTTGCGGATAATTCAGTTGCATCACAGAACAACAATAAAATACCGCAAGCAAACTCACAGAAACTTGGGTTCAGCTTGTCCGCACAGAGTCCGACGAAATGGCGCAGCTGGTCTACGCCAGAGTCGATGGCGCTAATCTGCCTCTCGAAAGTTCCCAGAGCAGATTGAAGCTGCGATTCGTTCGCCTTGAAACCTTTCAGCCTATTCTGATGTTGTAGCTCTCGGTGATACTCCAGCAGCTCAGCCTTCTTGCTAATGAGCAGCTTGGCAGTTTCCAGCGGTGTAGCTTGCGGACCTTGGCAGAGCTCTTTCAGTGTCTGTCTTACAGCTGATAGGCACTGCTTCAGAAGGCCAGCGAAGTCCTTTTCCATCATTGTTTTGAGCTTCTTGTAATCTAAAATAGTTTTAATTACGAAATTTAAGGATAACTTAACTTAAGAAACAAAATCACCGACATAAAAAAAATAATAAATTATAGCAAAATAACCTTCGTGGCATGTTATCTGCTGACACAGCTTCCAGGTGAGTGAGAACTTAAGTGCTTTGGTTGGTCCAGATTCTTGCTGATTGAATTCCACCAGAGAGAGCTGACCGATTTTTTTGAGGGACTCGTTTGAAGTTGAAAAAATTCGACTTATGATGCGGCGCAAGACGCCGTCCTAAAAGCAGACATGTTTAGTGCTTAGTTCACCAACAAAGCAAGAAATCTGTCATAATTGTGAGCTACTACAAACCTTAGAACTTGATACGTGAGTAATTTTGTCCACGGCAACACTGGACACGCTTGACTTCAGTCTGTCGGTCTCAAGCTTCGTGCCCTCCATTAGTGAAAATACGCTGTCCTGCAAATCAATGATAAGTACAAGTAGAGCGATAGGAAAGCCAGAGCTCGAGTCCGCTGGTGCGTAGCAAGCACTAATAGCTCACCAAGTCCGATTTGTACAGCAGGCAGGCCACCAGCTTGTCCAGCGCATCGCAGCAGGGCTCTGCCAGGCTCGGCTTGCAGCTCTTCAGCGTGCCGAATAGCTGGGACATCAGCTGCAGTGTGCGCACAATAGTTTCCAGCCACGTTAAATTTAAAGTCGGTATACGATTTGTACAGTGATTTTGAATATATTGAATAGTTACCTTAACGGTTGCTGTGTCTCCCTTATCCTCACTACGGAAAACGTCAGTCTCAAGCAGCTTTATCTGCCCAACCACTGTGGCACCGGAGGCAGCCCCGTCATCAGAGATCACATTGCACAGCGTAATGGTGAGATTCACAGCAGCCAGTAGGCAGCTGATTGTGTCACTCGGACGATTTGCATGCTTAGACAGCGGCTTTCTGCCATGTTCTGAAATATTGCGGCAGAGAATTTTGAACGTCTCACAGTGCAGCTCGAGGCAAAGCTGCAGTTCCGCGACTGGAAGTGGGCTGGAACTCGACTCCAGCTGAACTGACAGAGTGTTGTAGAAATTCTGCAATGTTTTGAGTGAAATAACCGTTGGTTTCATATCCATGCATATTAGATGCTTAAATAGCTACTATTATAAAAAAGGCATAAGCCACACTCACACAGAATACTGAATGCTGGTGCGGCAGTGATGAATCAAAGCTGTCTCTGCCTCGAGCCTGAGCCAGACAGTGTCCGAGCACGGCGAGCTTGGCACTGGCGGGAACCAACTCCAGCGAGGCCGGCTCCGCATCGAACAGTCGCAACCTTTTCAGCATGGCGTAGCAGCGCGGCATGAGAGGATCCACAAGACAATATCGCATCAGCTTGGTCTCGAGAATCTCAGCGGCTTGGTGAATTTTGGAACTGTAAAAATTCAAAATTTAATCAATAAACTAATAGTTAGATTGCAGCCCGAGATTTCTCATAGCATTCATTATAATGGAACTAGAATACTTTATATCGATTATATGCTTTACAAAATCTATTGCAATAATTTATTAGTGAGCATAGACTAACGGTACACAAGAACTGTCGGTACAAGGTCAAAATTATATTTTTGCCATACCAAAATACTTGAACGTCTGTAAGAGGCTCAAAAATCTCAAATCTAATCTAAGTCTGCAGGAGGGCTGTAGGCACTTTGACGCTTAAAGCGACATCGTCCCACAACCAGGACTGGGCATTACTGTCAATTGACTCCTGAAGCGCGTTCAGTCACACTAAATACGGTATACAGGGATAGACACAAACACAGGCCGGCACCCAGTCACGCACTCATAGGGTGTACAAGCGGCGGTTCCAGGAATGTACACTCTCTTTGCCTTGGAGGGTTGCCCTCATAGGCGTAAATTGCACAACTGGCCCATGGCCCAACCAATTCGTTCACAAGGCCCCAAATTAATGTGACCCTGCGCACGAAACCGCGCTAGGGAAAATAGCCAACCTACAACGCGGGATCGAACCTGGGCCAGTGGCAGACAAGGCAGACGCGCTAGACCACCGAGGCACTCGCCTCTGTAAGAAATCGCCTCTGTAATCATCTAGAAAGACAAACAAAACGCTACTCACCCACATTGGTCCGCAAAGTCTACAAACTTTTCGCCAAGCCCGCACCAGACAAACGGATTAGCGCGCGGCTTCAGCAGAGGCGGAATCGCCTGCCGCAGGGGAACTTCGCCAGCTTGAGACTCGCCCTGCGTCAGAATGTGGTAGGCTGGCAGGATCAGCAGGTAGTTAGGGTGAAAGTCGCTAGCCGTATGGAGCATGCCGTGGAACCAGGCCTTTGTAGCCTCCATGGGTGCACTAATCGGTAATTGGTGCAACGAAGGTTTCCGAATAGTTTACTTTTTTAAACGAATGGGCTTTAAATATTTTTAAGAGAGAATAAATATTACAACTTCTAATTAAGCTCGCAAAATTAAGTATTATGCCCAATTAAGCCACTGTTACTCACTCCATCGACCCAAACGCCTTGATCAGGTCTTCAAACAGAGACGAGCTGGGTGTCTCTGGGGGCAGAACGCATTCTAACACTGAGGAAAGCTCTTCACCCTTGAGACTTAATGCACCGCGAAGGAAAGGGGCCGCCTTTGCCAGAGTTGCGAAATGCAGCAGCTCCAAGTTGGTAATCCACTGCTGCCATTGCTGCTGCTCTGTGCCACCGTCCTTGGAAATCGGCTGATATGTGCTTTGGCCTGGTGCATTATGCAGTGGGAGCATTCGACGGAGTACCGAAATGAGCACCTGAATTGTTTATACAGACTTTTTTGCGTCTTACAGAAGATTTTTATTAAATTTAACCAATGAAATAAATTAAATATTTGCACTCACGAACTGTCTCGCATGCTGTGCAACAAAGTTCAATTCAGTAGATTTCAGTAAACATTGGAACAAAGAAAGCCGCTCCTGAGGCGTTTTAGCGCTTCCGAAGGCATAATTAAAGCAAAATATTAACGAATCTAATGCAAGCTGCTGTGGCTCTTGATGAATACCGAAAAATATTTGCCCATCTAACTGAGTGATTACATCGGAACGGAGAGAGAAAACTGGTCGCATGCTTCGGCCATTGTTTGCGAGATTTGCGGGAAGAACCTCGAACAAATCGCTGCCTCCAGATCGGGTTTCTATCCGCGTTCCTTTCAGATAATATCGATATGAAGTTTGGCCTTGTAACACTGCACTTCTGGGCAGAAACAGCTCTCCATATACACGCGAAAAATTTTCGTTGATCGGTTCCACGCAAAAATTTCCTGTACAAGTAACAGTAGCACATGGTAGACTGACAAGTATTTCGAGGTGGCCACGCTGCAAATCTACGAGAAAAGCAATGCAATAAAACTGGACACAAATTAGCTCCTCAGATTTATCTCGCAGCTCGTCCAAAAATTGACCGTATGGAATCACAGATTTCAACTTTTTAGATTGATCACTTTGCTGTATTGACGAATTTGAAGCGGCTGCAGCAGCGTAAGATACAGGGCCAGCAGTCTTCGGTACATCTGTTTCGCTCTCTGGAATGCTTGGATTGTCCAGACACTTGGTTTCAGACCGCGATCGTTTGGAAGAAGACGGACTGTTACCCTCTGAACTTTTAGATGCATTTGGTCCCGTTTCCTTAAAATTTGAATTAGTGCTTCTCTTTCTCGAATCAGGACTTAAATCTTGCTTATCTTCTGGTTTCATTAAATTTTTAGCGTCATCTGAGCCAGCATCAGTCTTCGTGACGTCACCTGAGCCAGCATCAGTCTTCGTGGTGTCACCTAAGCCAGCATCAGTCTTCGTGGCGTCACCTGAGCCAGCATCAGTCTTTGTTGCATCACCTGAACCAGCATCGGTCTTCGTGGCATCACCTGAGCCAGCATCAGTCTTTTTGGTGTCACCTAAGCCAGCATCAGTCTTCGTGGCGTCACCTGAACCAGCATCAGTCTTTGTTGCATCACCTGAACCAGCATCAGTCTTCGTGGCGTCACTTGAGCCAGCATCAGTCTTCGTGACGTCACCTGAGCCAGCATCAGTCTTCGTGGCATCACCTGAGCTAGCATCAGTCTTCGTGGCGTCACCTGAGCCAGCATCAGTCTTCGTGACGTCACCTGAGCCAGCATCAGTCTTCGTGGCATCACCTGAGCTAGCATCAGTCTTCGTGGCGTCACCTGAGCCAGCATCAGTCTTCGTGGCGTCACCTGAACCAGCATCAGTCTTTGTTGCATCACCTGAACCAGCATCAGTCTTTGTGGCGTCACCTGAGCCAGCATCAGTCTTCGTGACGTCACCTGAGCCAGCATCAGTCTTCGTGGCATCACCTGAACCAGCATCAGTCTTCGTGGCGTCATCTGAGCCAGCATCAGTCTTCGTGGCGTCACCTGAACCAGCATCAGTCTTTGTTGCATCACCTAGGCCAGCATCAGTCTTTGTTGCATCACCTGAGCCAGCATCAGTCTTCGTTACGTCACCTGAGCCAGCAACAGTCTGGTTAGCATCATCTGAACCATTGATACCAACTTCACTGATATTTTCAACCATTTTAGATTTATTTGCCAATGTATTCAAGTCATTCTCATTAGACTTTCTCTTAGCTGCATCATTTGCATCACAAAACGTGCTGGCAACTTCAGGTCGAAATTTATTTATAGATGAAGACTCTGACTCAGGAGATATGGATTCCACTGAGTCAATTACTCTCTTGCCATGACTTATGCTAAGGCCTGATTGGCTGCTAGAAGCACAATCATTGCTAGTTGATTTAGTAATGGAAAGCTGAATATCATTAGTAGATATTGGAAAATCAAAACTGAAGTTGCAGCAAGTCCCACAGTTAATACAAAAAGCATTATCCAGGCTATTTGGCTCTAGGCAATCTTCAACACAACAAATTTTTTGCCAATTTTCAATAGGACTATGGCTGCAAAACATTAGTTTAATATTTTTGGTTTTACAAAGGTTGCAAATAACTGAAAAATTCTCTTTGATTTGACACTTTCCACAAAAATTTGCCCAAGCAAAAACTTTTGCATCATTATTTGTTTTCTTGCAATTCAAGCAGGTCTTCTTAATTTTTTGCTCAATTTCCATGGCAATATATACCTTAAATTGAGAATTGGGATTTTAATTTAGAGCTTTATATACAATATAATGTTTCAAATAGTACTTTATTTTCTGGAAAAAATCGTCTAAACTTTTAATTACCAAGAATAAACAATTAAATGGCAAAATTAACTTAAAATAATGTATATAATTCATAAATCAGCTATATATTTCAAACTATTTTAAATGACAAATGAATTTGCATCAACACTAACAGATAATTTTTGAAAAAGCTAGCTTGTCTAAAATAAGCACACATACTTTATTTGTCGCGCATAGCTAACTGCATAAAAATAAAATATTACCGAGAAGAAGCTTCACACCAACTGTAGGCCAAAAGTTGGCTGGAAGACGTTATCCTAAGATGGAAAAAAAACTCTTAGGAATACTGTAAGAACTTCAATGTGCTCAGCTATTGAGATATTTTGCGAACCACCAAGAGTATATTATAAAGCAGTAGATATGAAATTAAGGAGCGGGTCACGTTCAAATGAAAAATACTTAGGTAATTTAAAATGCGAAAGCGAAAAACGAAAAATGATAGAACTAAGGCCATCCAACGCTATTAAAAAGATTTAATGTATTTAAAGTATTTTCACAAGCTGAATTAGAAGTATTCGTGTTTAAGTCTGCTGAAGAAAAAAATATGTTAAAAGGTTGTTTTAATTGTGTTACGTATTTTAATGCAACTGCTTTGTCATATAAGCATTCATGTCTATGCCAGGGACCAATTTAAGTTATGCCAAGGCTACTTAAGTTGTCCTTGATCTAAGCATCCCTTGAAGAAACTCCAGATTCTCTTAGCTATATGCTACGACTGCAGTCTGCTACAACTTCCAAATTGAACTGATATGATAGCATTAAACATTTTTAGCATCTATAAACCTGTGGCTCGGTTAAATTCATTAGATTTCTAATGAAACAGAATTAGAACGCCAATGAACTATAGCGTGAATGTGCGTTCACGTTTCGGTGCTTAAAGCTAATAGTTGGCAAAGATGTGAATTGGCTCAGCGACTAAAGTCTTCGATATTACGAGCGTACACGTAAAATTTTAAGCGTCAATGTTTATTAGACAAAAGATTAAAAGCTAGTGCTGGATATAACAAATCTTGCAAGAGAGCAACCAGAACGCGTACGCGACGTGGCTTAAAATCATGCACCCAAGGACTTCTAGAGTGATTCGTTGTGGTCTTTGCATGCACCCCACCCAAGTACAACTTTAGCAGATACATGTACATGTACCTTAGCGTAACTTCAAGTGGTCCTTGACCCCACTACTAAAAAATTAGGTTTTTGTACACTGAGCGTCACATTTTATAGGCATAGTCGTATAGCCGTAGTCATAAGATTTAAAACATTTGAAATAAATCATCCGAGTAACTTTGGCACTAATGCATTCAATGTACAAACCGCAAGCAAGAAAAGCTTTGCTATCTTATATCTTAAATCATATAAGCTGCATTCTTAGGCGCCCTATTACTTTCTCAATTATTTGGCACTTCGTGCTTGATGATGGAATCAGCGAGAGATAGAGGCAAAATTTATACAAAAAAATAAATGTGAGCCTTATGCAATTATAATGCTCATAGAATTCAAGTACATTTATGTGCAACCGTGTACTATAACTTTGAGCTGTTCTATTAGCCAATAAGGCCGATTGTTAGCGTCGCTGTTCGCAGTCCCAGTTCAGGTCTCAAATTTATTAGCTTCACATACAGTGTATTCCAGCTTTATTGGATCTTAAGATTAAGCTGTGTGAAATGAGTTTGAATTGGACGATAAAGAATACAAAATTCGTTACATTCAGCTGAGTGACTTAAAAATCCAATATCCATCAAGTCTAACACATGGAAGCCAGAGCAGGCCGCGAAATTTTCGGCTATTGTAAATCTTAGTGACTGAGGAAAAACCAACAGCAAATTCTATTGAGTTCAAATCACACAAATTTTAATATTGAATTTCATATAATTCACTTGACACAGCACTGTATGTACTTAAAACGTTAAATGTCACTTAAAATAGAATTAATTTCACCAATTTCACATGCGTGATTCAGATCGTCAGTAGACTAACATTATCGTTTATAAAGAAAAAACGACGCGTCTCTCTAATCTACCTTACAGTCCCTACATGCTGCTTACATTACTACCTGCATGAGTACTATTGCTTGCAGTTTATTCTATCTCACACTGAGCCGAAAAAATGGTTAAGACATTCATCTTACTAAGCAGCATTTATCTGGTAAAGTCCAAGGACTTCCGATTGTTCTTTACACATTGAATTCACTTCAAAACAGAAAGCAATAGGGATTCACGTAGAATCTGTCGCATTTTAACATGGACAAATAAAATTAGATCCATTCACAAAACGCCTTCTAGTTCGCACATCTTCGATCCTCACAGCTGCCTGCGCCAGCCAACCCGCCAGCAGCGCAGGCGGCACACGAACCAGACAGCCCGCAGAGCCACGCCGAGGGCGGGCGACTGGCCCGACTGCCCTGCTGCAGCATCAGCTGCCGTCAGGAAGGCCGATTTGGAGGCGAGCCGAGCTGCTCCGCCGTCTTCAGCCAAGCTGGCCGCCTCCCCGGGAAGCAGCAGCAGCGTCAGCGAGCCGTCCGCGCAGCCGCACAGAACGCCACGGGAGTCGGCAAGACAGGCGAGAGCCAGCAACTCCGCGGCGGGCCGAAACTCGGCGAGGAGGGCGCGGTCGGCGAGTCGCACCAGCCGCAGGCTGCCGCGGGCCGCTCGGTGATGCAGCGCGTGCCGGCCGTCCGGAGTCAGCGCCGAGATGCCGACGCTGCCGACGCCATCGGCTGGCGTTCGACGCAGCAGCCAAGCGGCCGCGTCTCCTCCGGCTGGCTGGCGAAGGTCCAGCAGGTGGAGGCCGCCAGCCGCCGGCGCCGCCAGTCCGTGCCGACCGTCCGCGGTGGCAGCGCCGTCCCAGTCGGCGAAGGCGCGCAGAACTCGGCCAGAGCGGCAGTCCAGGATGAGGCTGCGCCGGGCGTCCAGCGCCACGGCCAGACAGCCCGGCCAGCCGGGCAGCGGCCGGACGGCAGCCTGTGGACTGGCCGCGGCGGACAGGCGAGGCCGGACAGTCTGGCTGACGGCGCCGGTGCGAGGATCCAGCAGGCGCAGGACGAGCTGCTGGCCGGAGACGAGCAGCGGCAGCAGCAGCGCCAGCGGCATGCGGCAGCTGTGGGCCGCGGCTTCCGGCCAGAAAGTCGGCTGAAGCGGCGTCTCCGTTTCCGGAAGCTCCGCCTGCCACAGAGGCGGGCCGTCCGACTCAGCAGCTGGCAGGCAGCGCAGCCGGAGCCGATCAACAGCAACCAGAAGCCCGCCGTCCGGGCTGAAGACCAGCGCCGACGCCTCGCTGGCCGGCCACTCGCGCAGCAGGCGGCCTTCCAGGCACAGCCAGAGCGCCAGGCGGCGCGCCTCCGCCACCGCAGCGATCGATCCGTCTGGCGTGAGAGCCGCGTGACGGACGGCCGCAGCGCTCGCTCCGACGGCAGCGGCTGCAGCTCCGGCGCAGGGCAGACGGTGTAGCAGGCGGCATCCGGCAGCGACGTCCCAGACGGTGGCGCCTCCGCGACCCCACGTCAGGGCGATTCGGCCGTCGAGGGAGACTCGGATGGCCTCGATAGGGTAGCCGGCGCGGGGGAGCGGGAACTGGCGGGCGGTGGCGGCGTCCAGGTCCCACACCTTCAGCGTGCGGTCCATGGCCGCGGTGACGGCGCGGTTCCCCGAGGCCACGGCCTCCACCGCCACGATGCGGCCGAAGTGGCCATCGAGCCGCTTGATGCAGGCGCCTGTGGCGCAGGAAAACGCCAGCAGGAGGTGCCGAACTGGCGCCAGCAGGAGGCGCCGGTCCCGGCTGAAGGCGGCGCAGGCTCGGGTCGGGTCCCGGCCAGGCAGGCAGCGGAGACCCTCGGGCAACTGGACGCGAACCCGCCGCTTCTCTGCGTGGCTCAGGTGCCAGACGATGAAGTCGGCGGGCCAGAGTGCTGCGAGGAGGCTGCCGCAGGGACTGACGAGCAGCCCGTGCGGCTGGTGCCGCTGCTGCCCATCGCGGCAGTCGAATTCGCCGACCAAGCGGAACTCGCTGTCCGCGTCCGGGCGCTCCAGCAGCCGCACGAGCTCACCACCGCGTCCAGGACTGGCCGTGTAGGACCGAAGCAGGTCGTCGGAGAAGGCCACGCAGCTGCCGACGTCAAGCGGCTGCGACCATCGTCCAGCACCGTCCCGCAGCCGCAGTTGCCGGCCGCCGCCGCCTCCACCCAGCCGGCAGACGGCGATAAAACGGCATCGGCCGCCAGACTCGGCCAGATTCGCCAGACGGATCCGCAGCAGCTGCTCGTCAGGTCCGCAGCCGAGGCTGCGCAGATCGCCGCTGGACAGTCGGCGGTCGCCCTCCCAGTCCAGCACATCCCAGCGCCTGGCGGAGAACAGCGCGCAGCAGCCGCTGGCGGCGTCCACTCCCAGCAGCGGCTCGCCGGCGCCAAGTGGAGACTGCACGCAGCGAAGGCGGCCGTCTGAGCAGCTGACGAAGACGGCCTGGCCGTGGCTGCTGACCGCAACGCATCTGCAGTGTTTTTTCATTTTACGGGTTTTGCGTAAATTGATTTCAATATTGCCTGTGTTTAAAATGGGCAGCTATATTATGAGGCTTCTGCCAGAAGCAGAAGACAGAACCTGCCCGCACCTGTCACCCCAGGCGCGCATAGCAACGCAGAGACCCTGCAGGCCGGGCACTGGGAGGCGGCGCAGCAGCTCGCCAGAGCGCAGGTCCCACTGCAGCAGCGAGTTGGACAGCGAGGCGATGCGACCCCCGTCGCTGCTGACCGCGACGCCGCAGGGCGCGAACTGGTGGCCCTCCAGCGAGTGCTCGAGCGGGCCGCAGGGCGCTGGCAGCCACTGATGCCCCGGCACGAGGGCGCAGTGGTCGGCGCCGCGCAGCCGGCAGTCGAGCAGCAGGCGGCGCAGGCTCGGATGCCGGTCGGCGAGGGGCAGCAGGCGGCCGATCAGCTGGGCGGCCAGCATGTCCGGCTGGGCCGACACGGAGCTGGCGGACAGGCGGAGGCACTCGCGCAGCAGCAGCAGCTCGCGGTCCTCGCCTGGCTCGGGAGATTCAGTTTTGGGTGGGGTTGCTTGATGAGGGAATTGGCGGGACGCAAGTTAAGCGCGTCTGCAGGGGTCACTTCAGGTGGTTCTGTCGATGGCCCTGAGGGCAATGCGCCAGGATACCCACAAAATCCCTCGAAATCGGCATCCCTAAAACTGCCTAGTTAAATCCGCCCGGCAAACATTTTCCAGCCCGGTCCGCTCACCCCCGGCCGCCTCCATGGCCTCCTGCAGGTCCGCCAGCAGGTGCCGCAGCGGGCAGGCGGCCACCTTGGCGTGCAGGAAGGCGTAGTTGAAGAGGCACTCGGAGCGGAGCTCGGCCAGCCGGCCAGCCCGCAGCAGGTGATGCGGCAGCTGGCCCAGCTTCCTCAGGTTGTAGCGGCTCAGCCGGCCAGCGGCGTCGCGCAGTTCCAACGGTTGCGGGGCGACGCGGCGGTCGCTGCGAGACTCGGCGGCTTCGGGCGGGATGCCGAAGCGCTGGCACTGCAGCTCCGAGTGGCTGAATGGCTTGGCCACCTGCAGGATCGGCAGAGTGGTCGCTTTCAGTGCCGCTTTGATTGTACGAGCGCAGCCAATACCTGAGGATTGTCCTCTGATTGTCACAGAAGCTCTCGGCAATCTCCGTTCTCTTCTGGCTTCTGACATTCCAACCATAGCCGAGCAGCCCCAGCAATACCCAATCCCCACCCCAGCAATACCCAATCCCCACCCAAGCAATACCCAATCCCCACCGCAGCAATACCTAATCCCCACCCCAGAAATACCGAATCACCACCCAGCAATACCCAATCCCCACCCAGCCATACCCCGGCCCAAAGGCCCAAGAAGTACTCCGCCAGCGCCCGGTGCACATTCGCCAGGAAGTTCAGATTGCGGAAGTAGCGCCGCTGGCAGGCGCCGCGGAACTGTCGATGGTGCCAGCGCAACACGGAGACGCCGTCGGCCTCCGCCTCGACGAGCAGGCCGGGCAACTCGGCGCGAACTCGCGACCACAGCAGAGGCGGCAGGCGGCGCACCTGGGTTTCGAATGAAGCGAACCAGCAATGCCAATTTAACTGCGCAAACTCCAGGCGCCAGAGACGCTTCGCTCACCGGCGGCAGGTGGTACTGGAACACGTCGTTTAACACTTCGTCGTCAAGCGACAGCAGATCCTCAAGTTCGGCCTCGGACAGGCCGTTCCGGCTCGCCGTGATGAGGGAGAGCGCGCGGGACACCAGCATCCGTCCGTGCCGGGCCTCCACCGACTGCAGCAGCCGGTCGATGGCGGCCTCGGCGGTGACCGGCAGCTCCGCCACCGCCTCGTAGCTGCGGAATCGCCGAGCCTCGCCGAGCAGCAGCCGGACGAACAGCGGCTCCGAGCAGGCGGCCAGAGCTCGGCGGAACGCGTCTCGCTGTCTCGGCCCGGCCAGCCGACGACCCTCGGCGGTCAGCCAGCTGTCCAGGGCGCGGGCTGCGGCCTCAGCGCCTAGCGGGCCCAGTAACAGGCGGTTGGCGGCCGGCAGCTGGCGGCGGCAGGCCGGCGAGCCGGTCAGAGCCGAGGCAACGACTTTGACGCCGGGAGGCAGCGGGTCGGGCAGCCAGGCGGCCAGCGCCTCTTCCTCCGGCAGCTCCTCGAGCGCGTCAAGCAGCAGCAGAAGCCGCCGCGGCGTCCGACTGCGGCCAACCGAGTCCAACAGCTGGTGGAATCGCTGCACCAGGCGGAGCGGCTCCTCCGAGTTGGAAGCCGCCGACGGTCCCGAATTCGCCGATGTGGCTGCCACCCCGGCGGCTTCAGACGCGTGAACCAACCGGCTGAGGTGGTCGTTGAGATCGGCCAGGAGGCCGGGCAGCGAGCTGCTGGCCGGGGAGGTGCCCAGGAAGCGCAGGACGATGCTGAGTCCGCCGTCGCCGCTCGATAGCGAGTCGGGAGCCTGCGGAACGGGGCAGAGGCCCAAAATGAGAAGCCAGCTGGGTGTTCGAACTGATGCAATACGGATTAACGGGAATAAAAAATTTACAATCGTAAGCTGTCAAGCGATTAACCGGCAAGACTTTTTGAAAATGGCAAAAAAATTATTAATAATTCCTAATCTGCGTTAAGAATGACCCCTAAAACTTTTTAGAGCGCTTCCTAAACTATCTGAAGAATTGTGCCCAAACTACATCAGAATCTTCCCTAAACTACCATTAGAATCGTGCCTAAACTACCACGAGAATTGTCCTTAGACTACCACGAGAATCATCACTAAACTGCTATGAGAATCGTCACGAAACTACCATGCGAATCTTCCCTAAACTACCATGAGAACCGTCCCTAAACTACCACGAGAATCGTCACGAAACTACCATGAGAACCGTCCCTAAACTACCACGAGAATCGTCACGAAACTACCATGAGAAGCGTGCCTAAACTACCACGAGAATCGTCCCTAAACTGCCACGAGAATCGTCCTGAAACTGCATGAGAATCGTCCCCAAAATACCACAAGAATAGTCCCTAAACCACCTGCGGAAAGTGTCCCTAAAATCTCATAGTAGTTCGTACAGCAAATTGGACCACCGATAACCCCGCTCACCGCAGCGCACAGCCGCGCCATGAGGGCCGTCTTGCCCCAGCCGGGGTCGCCCTCGACGAGGAAGATTCGGCGATTCGCACCGTCCGAGCAGTAGGCGGCCAGCGCTCGCAGCTCGCCGTCACGGCCGTGGAAATTCTGGAAGAGAATTTTCGTGTCAGCTAGCATCAGCACACCTTGACAGAACCTGCATTACATCAGCTGTAAAGTGCCACCTCGCAAAGCCGATTGCACAGGTGCATGTGATGCAGCACCTCGGCAAATAGGGGATCGTTGCTAGGCAATTTGTTCCTCTCGGCGCCAAGATCGATGAGCCGGGCTGCTTGCTGGTAGAATGACTCGCAGAATTGGTCTATGTACTCTGCGGGCATTGGCGGGTGAGTGCGGATGCGACCGAGCAGCCTGAATTTGCTACTCTTGAAGCTGCTTCTAGCCGCTGGTGCCCCGAAATCTAGCACCATGGCGATATATTCGCTCTTATAAGAGAAAGACAGGTACACACCTCGCCCACCTCACTTACAGGGCCGCCTACCTCACTGACAGGGACGCTTAACTCACTGACAGGGATGCCCAACTCACTGACAGGGGCGCCCACCTCACTGACAGGGCCGCCTACCTCACTGACAGGGACGCTTAACTCACTGACAGGGATGCCCATCTCACTGACAGGGGCGCCTACCTCACTGACAGGGATGCCCAACTCACTGACAGGGGCGCCCACCTCACTGACAGGGATGCCCACCTCACTGACAGGGGCGCCCACCTCACTGACAGGGATGCCCAACTCACTGACAGGGGCGCCCACCTCACTGACAGTGGCGCCCACCTCACTGACGGGGCACCCACCTCACTGACAGAGCCGCCCACCTCACTGACAGGGGCGCCCACCTCACTGACAGTGGCGCCCACCTCACTGACAGTGGCGCCCACCTCACTGACAGGGCCGCCCACCTCACTGACAGGGGCGCCCACCTCACTGACAGGGATGCCCAACTCACTGACAGTGGCGCCCACCTCACTGACAGGGCCGCCCACCTCACTGACAGGGATGCCCACCTCACTGACAGGGATGCCCACCTCACTCACAGGGATGCCCAACTCACTGACAGGGATGCCCACCTTACTCACAGGGATGCCCAACTCACTGACAGGGGCGCCCATCTCACTGACAGGGATGCCCAACTCAATCACAGGGGCGCCCACCTCACTTACAGGGGCGCCCACCTCACTGACAGGGGCGCCCACCTCACTGACAGGGGCGCTTAACTCACTGACAGGGGCGCCCACCTCACTGACAGGGGCGCTTAACTCACTGACAGGGGCGCCCACCTCGCTGACAGGGGCGCTTAACTCACTGACAGGGGCGCCCACCTCGCTGACAGGGGCGCTTAACTCACTGACAGGGGCGCCCACCTCGCTGACAGGGGCGCTTAACTCACTCACAGGGGCGCCCAGCTCACCTTTGTGCGTTGCCTCGCAGATGCCGTTCGGATCAATCCAGGGCTGGGCGAATTTCGCGATGGCCTCCTCCGGCAGGCAGGCCGGGATGCTGCAATCCCGCAGGCGCTCCATCAGCAGCTGAGCTTCCTCGTCCACTCCTTCACCGGCGGGCGCCATGTCGATGAAGTTGCGGGCAGCGGCGGAGTTGGCGAGGTTGATGCCGTCCAGATGCCGGATGAACGCCAGGCAGTGCAGGTGGCTGTTCTTCGCGTTCAGGATGCCGTGCAGGTTCTCGCGCTCCGTCACTGAGCGGTTGCCATGGCGGGAGGTTTGTTGCAAGGAGTGGGAAAATTCGACCTGGCTAATCCTGACTGCATCAATAAAGTCGGATGTCAGACAGCTTCTCTCAGCTCACCCGACATGAAGAAGTTGTGCCTCTCTTCCTGGCTGAAGACGCCCTCCCGGCACAGCGCGTCGGCCGCCGACCTCAGCAGTCGCTGCAGGCTGGCCATGGTGGACCACCACTCGCTCTGGTGAGCCTCCATCAGGCGCTGAATGCCCTGGAGGAGTAGTAATGTACAGATTTTGTAAGTAAAATGTCATTAATCAATGTTTTGGCTGTACGATACTCAAAGGCTCATTTGCGCTACGCTCGTAATTTCAAAGAAGATGACATGGATGTATTGATTTACCTAATAACGCTGTACTCACTTCCAAAACGGTCAATACTTGTACTTCTATATTTAAAAGTTCATTTTTATTATCTTTTCCGATAGTAATTTCTTACTTATTTCCAAAAAAGAAGGCAACTTAAATTTATTTTTGAATAGTACATCCGTACTCCAATTATAGAGGGGGAGTGCATGTGTACTTATTTTGAAAAAAGTGCACCCGGACTAATTTCCAAGAAGGCTGCATCGCAACTAGATTATTATTTTTTTTTAATTCGGCTACATGAGTTGCTTTGAGACTTCGGGACTTTTGAGGGCGTTTTTTTAATTATTGTTGTTGCGATCATTTCAATAGTAGCAAATAAAAAGTGCACAGCGATCCGCGAACTATTATTGATCGACAGCACCGGCTCACCTTGCTGGTGAAATGCACCAGCACTGAAGACACCGGCTGCAGCACGTAGACCGATGGCACCGAGTTCTCGTCCAGCAGGTACCACCGCTCGAGACTCTCGACATCCGACGTCGAGCCGCGGGATCTGTGAAACTCGAGGATGCGCTCGAACTGGCGGGCATCGACCAGAGCCGGCAGCGGCCTGTAGCCGTACTTCTGGCCAAGCAGGACCACGAAGTTCGGCCCGACGCTGACCTGCTGGCAGGCGCGCAGCTCGCGCAGACAGAGCTCCGCCGTC
This sequence comes from Macrostomum cliftonense, assembly GCA_950096795.1. Classification (NCBI taxonomy): domain Eukaryota; kingdom Metazoa; phylum Platyhelminthes; family Macrostomidae; genus Macrostomum; species Macrostomum cliftonense. The sequence continues at coordinate 476,050 of CATNEM010000226.1, forward strand.
ATGTGATCGTCAGTGGCCTCGTCCCTGACGCCCCAGCGCATGTCGACCACCTGGAATTCGAGGCCGTGCTTCTCCCGGCAGAACTCCTTGAGCCTGGGGTAGGTCCGCTCCATCAGGGCGTTGCGCTCAGCGGCGGTGTCTGAAGGAGGGCGGAGCGGTCGGGATCTTTTCGGATCCTTTGAAATATTAGAAAGTAAATAAAAAATCCAAGACCCGCCGCGCTGCCCACCCGTGAAGGTGGAGCTGGTGAAGATTCGCACAACTCGGCTGGGCAGCTGGGGAAGGCGCCGCAGGTCGCTGCCTCGCAACAGCCGGCGCAGCAGCCGGGCCGAGGCGGTGCCGCCCTGACTGCTGCTGGCGCTGCGCAGTCGGCGACGAGGTGTTGCGGGCGGCGACGGAGGCGGTGGGGGCGGCGGAGGTGGAGGCAGCGCCGGTGAATTCTCCAGTCGCTCTTCCTCATCTGATGAAGCTGCAGACTCGGCCGCTGCGAGCTGCTGCGGCAGCTCCGCCTCCGCCTTGTCCGCCTGGCTGTGCGGATGCGATAGCGGATGCGCCGGGGGCTGCCTTACCGGCCGGATGGCGTTCCGCAGCGACAATTGAGGCGGCTCTCGCGCCAGCGCGACCGGCGGGAGCTTGGGTTCGGCCGACGACTTTGCTGGCGTATCGGCCGCGGACGACGCCGCCGCTCCGGTCGCCACCGAGCCCGTGGGCAGCGAGCGCGCCCGCGCCATCGGCAGCCGCGGAAGCTGGGCCGGCTGCTGCCCGATGGAAGCCGACGCCGAGGATGCGAAGACTTCGATGTCGCTGTCGCTTCTGCGCTGGTCGGCGACGTCCTTGAGCCCCCAACTGCCGGTGCCACGCCGTGGTGGCTGACGCCGCTGCTGCAGCGGCCTTCGTGGCTGGCCGGCCGCGGTGTCTGCCGACGCTGCAGCGGTTGGTGCCAGCGGCGGCGGCGCGAAGGCCAGATGCGGCAGGCGTGGCGGCGCGGGCGTCGGATTCGAACCCGGGCTGCCCCCGCTGGGCACCCCGGAAGTCGCCGCCTGCTGACTGTCGATCACTCGAAACTCGAACTGCCGGCCCCAGAACACCACGAAGACGTCCTTGCCGAGGCGGGGCACCGCCTGCTGCAGCTGCTGCCGCTGCTCCGGCTGCTCCCTCTGCAGCAGCTCCTGGTACTGCGAGCCTGAAAGCGGCACCAAGTTGCTTCGCCGAGTCATTTCCGGGATCCGAGGACTGCACACGGGACTCAGGAGAATTTTCTTATGAACTACTCTGACTGGGAGCTGACTGCCTGATTTTTCTGCTCACTCAGCTGTTTCTTTCCAGCAAGCGGCTGCTTCCTTCCTCTTTGCCCCCCGGCTCCTCCAGTGCGCACCCCCCCCCCCGCCCAGACTCAATGAGGCAGCTTTTTGAGCGATGCTTTTTGGGTTGTGGGCCGGGCTTTCCTTGCAACGGTTTGAGCTTGACTTTCTGGGCCTCACAGTTTGGGAGCCGGGGGAAAGTGACTGGTTTTACAGCTGACGGTCTATTGAGCGATTCGACTTCTATAGGCAGTCAGCCTGCAAGCCGCATCAGCAAGCTGGATAATTGCATTCAGCCCCAAGGCCGCTGCAATCAGCGTCAATTTCGTGGCAAACTCAGCGCGCTGAACGACAGCTGGCTGAGAACCCACTTCACGTAAATTCTTCAGCTGAAAATTAATTGCTTTCCCCGTGTTGGCCAGGCATTAACCGATCAATTGGTCTCCCCAAGCCCGACACACCGCGGCAAAGCAAGCGGAGATGTTTTGCAAAAGCCTGCTCGCCAATGCGGGGGCGAAAGTGCTGGCCTGAGTTAAAGGCTCACCGGCTGTAACGACCTGCTTCACTCACCCGGCGGCGGCAGTCCATTCACGCAGAGCCTCCTCAACGCGCCCGCGGCATCCGCAGCCTGCTGGTCCATTTGGGCAAGCCTGAGGCTTATTATCCCTTCTGCCCGAGGCGGGGCATTATAACTGGGGATTTCTGCACCGATTTGGGATATTAACAGACAGCGCTGTGGCGTGGGGGAGCAATTTCAACAGCTCAATCTCCGCTTGGCTCGCAGACTGGGCCCGGGGCAACAGGCCACGGAGACAGAGAGCCTCAGCCTCGGTCAATATTTGAGACAGCACTGCGCAGCTGCAATTTCCCCTCAGCCTCCTGAGACACTGCATTGTTCCGCAGCTTCCTGGGTCGCGGCCCCCACACCCCACAGCAGGGGAAGCTCAAAAGCTCCATAGGCATTGAGCTGGGCTCCCCCAGCTGCCAGTGAGCTGCATCTTAAAACAACAGACACTGTAAGTTGGAGGGCGGACGCAGCTGCTACCACTGTGGCCCTGAGCACGCAGAGAGTCTTGACTCTTGGATTGCAGACTCTTTCCTGCTTTTTCCCAGTTAAAAAAAACTATTGAAAATTATCTTTCCACAGATTGGCAGTAGGTGGCAAGGAGCTGTGAGGGGACCCAGGCTTTCCCGGTGCTTTTTTGCCGGGCAACTCTTGGAGTCTCTTCCAGCTGTGAGGAAGGCAAGGAGCTGTGAGGGGACCCAGGCTTTCCCGGTGCTTTTTTGCCGGGCAACTCTTGGAGTCTCTTCCAGCTGTGAGGAAATAAAAGAACAGTTTAAAAAAAAGTAGAAGGCAAGAGGGGGCTTCTGGGACAAAAAATTCGACATTTTACATATATGCCTACCAATAACTAACATATCCTCGACTACTTGAAAAAAGAGGGGGGCCTCCTCTTAAAATGCTTTTCCCCCCAGGACATAAAATTTAGCCTAAATTTATTATTCCAGGCAATTAGCAAATGGGGTTTCTGGGACAGAAAAAAAATTGCTATTTTTCATATCCTCGAGATGTTTTTGACATTTTTATTAATGGGGCTTCTAGGACACTGGGATTAAAACCCTGGTTATCCACCCTAGTTATGCGCTGATCGGGGTACTCACCCAAAAATTTTTTTTTTAATTTTCAATAAAAAAAATGTTTCCGACCGTTTCTCCAGGATCTTACTACGAAAAATCTCACCCTCAGTTCAAGTCTCGGTATCGTTGCAAATGGGAATGTGAATTTTATATGAAAAAATATTGGCCTAATGTCCCACTAACTATTCCGAATCTTAATCAAGCAGTTAAGACTCACTGGTACCGTTTGCACGGGGTGATTATTGGTGATTACGACAGCTAATACAACTTCGCTGAAATTATTAATCAGTTGTAATTTGTTTTTTATTTTTTCTCACATTCTTTCAATGATAATTGTCATTGCGAACTCTTCGCCGTTAAAATCAACAGCTTCTCCATCCTCGGTCTCAAACTGTAGCAATATTTCATTAATTTCTTTGTTACAGAGCACAACTCTTTTTACTGGATTGGGCTTCTCAACAATCATCTGTCCACCAGCAACATGAGTTAGAAATATTGTACAAAATATTTGTTCGTTTTCCCTTGAAGACCCAGTCCAGACTGAGATTGCTTCGGATCAAAATGTTCAAACTTTTAACAATGTCTGCGATATTTTCTGCCATGAAATAAACCGCGAGCTGGCTGGCGGCTCAACATAACCGCCCCCGGCGAAGGAGCTGTGGGTGGAGCTGCAGGTTTCCGCCTTGTAAACTTTCTTTTCAAATCCCAACTCCCGATACCAGGTGCCATCTTTAAACTCCACCTCTGCGTCTTTATGAACTTGCATAACCACTCTCATTACAGTGAGATCATAGGACAATTTAACAGGAAATAGTTTATTCTCGGGTTTGCTAGCATCAGGAGTTTCAAAATGCCCCCTTTTGGTAAAAACGTTCTCCAGAAAGTAATTATAAGTATCCACGCTCTGTGTGCTCACAGGGAATTTAACCGGAAATTCTTTCACTTCGCCTCCAATTTGTTTCCATTTGTAATAAAACATGTTATTCTTTTCTGTCACATTGGGGACATTTGACCAGCCAGTAAAGTCATTGAGATAAACATGGTAGTTTGCCTCTGGGTCCAGACGAATGGGTTGCTCAAGTTTTTCAATAAAAGTTCCACTTGAATCTGTAAGTCGACCAGTTATTGTAATTGGGATACTTTCCTTTGAATGCGACACGATATTGTTTAGTCTTTCAGCAATCGCTTCCATTTTTTTTTACAAAAAAAAATTATTTTAAACCTTACTCGAAGAATTATTAATCATGTTCAGCTTAATTTTCCTCTCAAATGCATAAATGATAAAAAGGTCAACGGGTGTAGCCTCACTTCTGTCGATATTGGTCACAATATTCACCGGACTGTTGTCAGTAGGCATTTGCCTGGCCGACACGTCTGCACCGAAAATGGGGAAAAGAGTCTTGAACTGCCATGCCGTAATAGCGATTCCGTTGTTCTCCTTTACGGCTAAGTCAACCAGCTCGCAGTAAAATTTACTAATTTTGTTTGTTGCAAAATCTCCATTCTGTGGCATTGCCGGGTAAAGATTATCACTGATTTCATGCTGAATTGTTCGCACATCTCCATGTGCATAACGACTTATAGTTAATGGATCTCTCAAACTGACAATAATGTACCTTGGGTTGCTGCAAGAACCCTCCTTAATACAAATCTGTTGCCTTCTTTCATTGCGTTCATCCCTGCACATGTAAGCTGTGTAAGCAACATCAATGTCTTTTTCAATAGCCTTCAAATATTCAGCTTTCAGTGCTGTCTTTGGTTCAATGAGTTCCAAGTACAACTCAACTCCTGCTAGCTTAACTTCCATTCTAGTATGCTCAGCGCCTGTCCAAACACTCCTGTTGCGATCGTCCCTGGTAAGCCTAAATGTGTAGCTAAAGTTGCTGGTCAGGCGATTAAAAGTATTGCAGAACCCGCTCATGAATCTCAAAGGTACAAATATATCTACATTTCTATACTGAGGATTCTTTGCGCCATCATCATCACCCGCCAAGGCATAGTTATATCTCCCCTTTCTTTTTGCAAAACCTGAATCATTTACGTCTCCTTTCTCCTCATTAGGGATGAAGCCAGCGCCGCTACCAAGTTGAATAAAATCTGGGTTTTCAATGAGACAATGAGTGTCATACACTACACCAAAGTTGGCAATTCTCTCCAGCTCTGTACTCCCGTTCGACACGCTAAACTCCTTAAACATGTAGGCCCAGAAGTTGCTGATTAGCGTGACATCAGCGTCATGCTTGTCAGTATTAGCACCAGCAGCATTTGTACCACCTTTAGTCTTGTATTGGAATGTCATGTAAAACCCGCTCCTTAGACTGTGAACGCTGACCAGAGATGAACACCCAGTGTAAGTGAATGTTAGCGTTTGACCGGGGCCCAAATTAGTTTCATTCTGATTTTCATGACTGGGGACTCTTACTTGAGTCGCTTTGATTGTGCTGTCATCACTCAAGATAGGCTTGTTGATTTTATAGAAAACTGGCGTCAGAGGATCGTTCATTTTTTTAGTTTAAAAATTAAAATTAAAAAATGAAACGAAAAAATTCTCATTACATCTCTGACTTAGAGAAGCTCGCAGAAGCTGAAAAACGAGTCACTGGGTTAATTAACAAAGAGCAGCAGTCCTACAATGAGTTTATCCAAGCCGCCACTGAGTTTCACAAACCAGGTTACACCGAAGCAAAGAAATCCATTGAAACAGTTAAGGAAGCTGTTGATGAGATTCAAGAGAGCCAGTTTCAGAATACGCTGAATAAAATTCCATCTGGCGAAACGTCTCCTCAAGCATCTCAGCAAAAATTAAAAGTAACAGATAACTTCTTTGGGCCAGTAGAATATGAAGGCAAACTCGTCTTTGGTGTTAGTGTCTGGCGTAAAAATATTTCTACTGATCGTGTGGATTATCATCTTGAGATAACGAAAGAAAGTATTGGAGTCATCAAAGAAGGCGCGGCCGGGGAAGGAGAAAACACCTCAAAGAAAGTTGCTTTCACCCAAGTATTGCTCAACTTCATGACTAAAAATCAAGAAACTATTTCTGCGAAACAGCTACAAAATTATAAAGATCTGGTGACTTTTGCTTTACAAAGAGACATAGACATCCTTAAAGTCCCTGACATACTCAAATTTTTACATGACAATGGGGTCGACCTGAACAGCTTTAGAAAGTATAAGCACTTTAAACAATGGTTCGACCTGCCAGATCAGCTAGAAGTCATAAATTACCTCGAACAGCAAAAACAACTCTCTCAGCAACAAGAGATGCCTCAGCAACAACAAAGCCCTAAAAAATTAACAGAAGAAGATGTACTCTCTCAACTTGAGACAGCAGATCCAACTCAAGTAGCTAATTACAAAACGGGAAATCCACAAGTATGGAGGCATCTAGAACAATTCTCGCCAGATAGAATGCAGCGAATTTCAAACAGAGTTTTCACACCAAGGCAAGACATTAGATCACCAGAAACATCACCAGAGACATCACCAGAGACATCACCAGATACATCAGCTGCAAGTACCGGCACAGGGATGCCTGAAGTTTACAAGCGGCTAGTTGTTCTCCTAGGAGCAGCAAAGACAGGTTTAAAGGATGAGAATAGAAAAGAGTTTGTTCACATTCTTGATAAAATGCTACAAAAGAAGTACATCGATAAAAGAGCAAGAGAACTTTTACTTTCAAGGTTCAATAAAAAATAATTTTTTTCCCAGATAAAAAATGCCACTAATCTTCGAAAAAGACGTCCCTAAATACTACGATGAGAATGAATTAAAGCTCATTAAAAGAGGATCTGGACTTTTTCCAGCAGGTCATTATCCAAGAAAAGAGCGATCGGGTAACGGTATTGCTGATTTGATCGCCCAGGGGGCAAAGATTTTCAAAGTCATCAGTGAGAACAAGGAAAATATTAAAAATGCTGCCGAGGTCGGGGCCCAGGCGGTGGGAAGTGTAGTCACAGCTGCGAAGAAGATCAAGGACACTATAAATGACGGTCAACCACTCGCACCAAATTCATTGGCACCAAGCGCTGATAGCATTGATCCATCCGTTTATGCTAAGATGAGAGCCGATCTTAAAAAGGGCAGCGGTTTTAAATATGACTAAGGTAGGAGTTTCACGGGTGCTTTCTTGGGGTAAAAGACATGTGGGGGTACAAGACGTCTTGCAAAAAGACATATATAAGTAAAAAAAAAACACACGCACCGGTTATGGACCCAGTGCCAGAGACACTAACGTTGTTAAAGTAAATTTGGGAAGGTTTGTGTTCGAATCGCAAGACGGTCTGCCACGGTTGCCTCGTTTCAAATTTTTTATTTCGTGTAACAAAGTTGTCCAGGATTGTTTTTCATGACCATATGTCTTTATCTGTAGCGCCGATATTGCGTCCATAAGTGCAGAAAATATAAAGGCCGAATGTATTTTTACACAGTTGCTTTCTACTGCCGCGTCGGCGATGCCCTTACGGTCCGCGGCCGTGAACTCAAGGCGATTTGCCATTCGGCGTTCCAAGGCAATCGCCTTTGATTCTAGGGCATTTGTCTGCGGTTCCAGGGTATTTGTCCTTATTTCCAGGAGATTTATCTCCGATTCTAGCGTAGTGACCCTTGATTTCAATGCAGAATTCTCCGATTCTAGGGCTTGTATACGTTTTGATAGGTCACTGAGTTTTGCGTTTTGCGAAATGTCTTGTCTTGTGATTTCGTCTGTGTTGATGTACCTAGAATCTAGGAACGACAGCTTGTAAGTATTGGAAGGTTGATTTACGACGCCAGCGAAATTCATGTTGTTTTTTTTTTTTTATTTTAATTTTTATTTTTAAAATGGATTTTTCAAATGATTTCAACCCTCATTGGACTCGGAACCAAATCAAATTTAATCATAACGAGGCAATTCCTGGTCATTTCAGATGTATTGTTGTTGGAGAATCAGGCTCAGGGAAGACATTTAGAATCTTCAACATGCTTCTGAGACCAGGATTTCTTGACTATGACACACTGCACATCTACTCACCCACTCTGTATCAAGATGAGTATAAAATGTTGATTGCAGGTCTACAGAACAAACTTAAAAAGGAGCATATCATTCAGTGTTTTAATAACCAATCCAAGCTGCCAAGTGATCCAGAAATTGTCGCCAGAGAATATGCTAGCCATATCCCAGATAATGAAAAGTGGCACGACATTAAAGTGTTCACATATGGGGACCCGCAAATTGATCCTAAAACTAAACTTCTCCCTCAGCCTGATGAACTGGAAAAGGGAAGGAAGCACTTGATTGTCTTTGATGACTGCATGACAGGGCCCCAGAAGCAAATTGAAAACTATTTCACCAGGGGTCGACACAACAACTGTAATGTAATCTATATTACCCAAAACTGGTTTGAGTTGCCAAACAAAACTATTCGTGGGAACTGCAATCTGATCCTCTTGTTCCCAACCATACCGCAAGACCGACTGAAGAGGTTAAGTAACGAGGTGATTGCTCCTGCCCATTTTACTAAACCTGCATTTGATCGAAAGGTATCGCAGGAAGAATTTGTTAACCTATGCTTTGAGAAGTGGAATAAACCTTATCAGTTCGTGATGATTAACAAAGAGAAAAGAACAGTAGCGTAATTTAAAAAAAACAAACAAAAAATGTCCATAAACTTTGCTGGCGAATCTACTAGTGGCTCCACTGCACACTCGCTTGCTTTCCTTGACAGGCGCTACATTAACGTTGACGAAAAAATCCCGGAGATCGGACCAATAAAAGGCCGCTTAAAACCATTGGAACGGTCAGCACACCATCATCAAATAAACATTGAAGACTTGCGGGCAAAAATAGCAAAGCTGACCGCCATCGTTGAGACTCTAGCTCAAACTCTCAGATCGGAAATCAATGCAAAAGACATTGCTATAAGAACAGCGATTAATAAAAAGCGAGACATCCTTGATTCCTATTCACAAGCAGAGACTGATGCCTTATTTACCGCTTGGAGAACAACCATTAATCAAAATGTTGCAAAAATAAAAAAGATAGAAAGAGATGTTGCCACGCATACGCTCTATCTGGATAGAATTTATAACAAGTGGGGGAAAACTTTGAGACGAATTAGTCGCCTGGAACGACAGCACAATCTCCCTGACATTGACATTGAAGACGCCCGATCGTAAAATAGAAAAAAAAATTTTACCTATAAAAAATGGCCGAAAATGATTCTCTGTATGACCCACCTATGGCACCTAGTGCGCCAAATCTCTATCCAACAATCAAAACTTTTACCTGCAACTCTCAACAGTTCCGACTTGTAGAGATTCAGAAAATGCGAAATGACATTGAAACCGCCCTTATGAAAAACTCTAAAAAACTGAAACGCTTCAACAGCCAGTGTCAAGCTTTCGAGTATATTAATATGGTTCTCGGGTCAGTGTCAATTATAAGCGGATCTGCAGCTGCTGTTTCTACACTTCCCATTATCACCGCACCAGTCGCTGTTCCACTTGGAATTATTGGGGCCTCGTGTGGTCTCATTTCAGCGGTTACAGGAGCTCTAACTCGAAACAGACGCCAGAAGCTAAAGCATCTGCAGGAAATGCAAGCAAAACAGAAAAGCATCCAGTCGGCAGTCACCGGGTACATTTCAAAAGCAATAGAAGACAAGTTCATTTCAGAGGATGAGTTTCAAAGCATTCAAAGACTTTATGAGCAGCTTAGTGAGCAGCATGTACGTCTGAATTTGAATAGCATTGATGACATGAGCCAATTGAGAAATGATATCGAAACTGTCTTCAAAAACTATGCAATCAAACACGCTTCGAAGAAAAACTAAAAAAAAAATAAAAAAACAGAATTCAAACATTTAAACTTAAAATGATTTCCCTGTAGCTTTTTCGAGTCTTAGTCATTGCATATAAAACTGTCATACACAGCTCACCGCAGATATCACTGCTAAGCCCCTGCAGAATAAAGTCTGAGCGGTATATTTTTGGAGGTTCCTTGTTGTTATTTCCGAGTGTCGACCGAGCTTCCATATATTCCCTTAGCTCATCAGGAACAGCCGTCCCATAGCTATCAAAGTAGTAGTACTTATGCTTTCTGCTTGGATCAATCACCCAGCAAACCCAGTGAGACCCTGGTTTCTCAGCAGTGTCAAAGTTCATGATGCCACATTCTTTCAATGTGTGGGATTCAGGTAATGTATCCTTCATAAAGACGCCTCTAAAGTTTGGGATTTTTAGTTCTTTGGCCAACTGTTCCAGAAAAATATTTGTCGTCATTATTTTTTGTCATTTTTTTTAATTCAGCCTACGTTTTTAAACCTTATACTTCAACCTACGCTTTTTAGCCTCCAGTGCCCAAATGGAAGACTCGTAATATTGTCCGAGGTAAAATCTCTTATTATCTGCGCCTGACAGGCCTATTTTTTTCTGGGTTATTGTAAAAACATCATGGTTCTTAGACTGAAACTTCACAAACTCATGTGTAGTTTTCTTATTATGTAACAGGGCATCTCTGTAGGCTTCTTCATGTAGAGAGTTCTTAACTACATGTTTCGGAATTCCCTTGGACTTCTTAATTACACCGCTTTCACCACACTTTACAAAATAGGATTTGGATCTCAAACCGATGAACTCAGAGATGATGTCACCTGCCTTTTCATCTTTCATTTTACCAATTACTTTTTTATTGGATGGGTCAATCACTTGATCACCTTTCAAAGTTTTAAATGATTCTGGATACTCTGACAAATCATAAGGGTTTTGGGGGCCCCGGTTTTGTTCAAGCATGTCCTGATAGATGTCCTCAGTCTGAATGTTTAGAATTAGGGAGTCAGTGTCAGTGTAAAGAAGTTTTACGCGAGTGTCGCCTGAGCTCCGATCCCCATATTGTCGTTTCATGTCATAGAAGAAACTGTACATAAGACGCTTCGATTCATCAAGCTACAGTGAACCCCTGTAAATATAGGTTTGCAGAGTGTTGCTTTCGTTTTATAAAAGAGTATGGCCCCTAGGTTATCGTTAAAGATGTGAAGTTGTTTAAATGTCGGTTTAGAAATATTTCTCTGAATGATGTCACGCTCATGAACGGTGACGAGTTTTAGATTCGTGCGGTTGCGCTCATTTTCAAGAGTCTTGCCATATACAGAGTTGTTTGCCAGCTTGAACAGATCCTTGTCAAAGTTGTTGGTTGCTTTGGCCCTGAACTGGGTGTTCTTTTCTATGTAGGGATTTCATCCATGCTTCTTCAGTGAATTTGAGTGCCCTATGTATGTGTGTGACCCTACAGCCTAAGGATATGAAGTACTGTAGCAGCTTATAATGAATTTTGTAGCGAGTCTTGTTGTGTAGGTTTTGGGTGAGTTTAGTGGTGTGTTCATTTTCTGTAGACAGGCTCCAAGTGCCATCCATGTGTTCGATAATTTTCGGACAGTTAATATTCTCAGGGAATGGCGCAAAGTCAGAAAAATGATCATGGAGTTCATCGGGAATTGTAACGTCAACTTCATAGAAGGCGGGAGTAGAAAAGTCGGGTTCGAATTGTTGAGTCCACTTGAAATCTCTTATGGGTAAGTCTTGACTCATTGCCCATCCATAGAGATTGTTGGCGTCTAAATAAACGATATAATTTGTGGGTTTTGTTGGGTCATAAGATTCGAGATACGGATTGTTGGCTTTTGCATGTCTGTTCACGCAGATTGATATGCCGCCTCTTTTCGCTGTGTCTATAAAATTGTACATGTCAATGTCGGTTAGTAATTCGATATACCAGTCTGGGTTTTCATCCCATTTCATTTTAAGTAGCGATTCCCAGCTGGTGGCGGGCAAACTTACAAAATGCGCAGGATCAAGACCATATGCTGTGTACCAGGTGTTTCTGAAGGTTTGAAATACATCAGCCAAAAGAAAAACATCAGTGTAAAGATATATTAAGTGGTAATCAAAGAAGTTTTTGCAGTTAAAGTGTTTGTAGACTGCTTGCGCGTGCTCATATTTTTCGTCGGTGAGTTCAGTCATTTTTAAATGTGAGTAGAACTTCTCTTTTGGTGGAAGTTCGCCTTTAAAAACAGGATTTTCAGCGGTGGGCGACCCCGTCACATATTCATAAGGGTAGTAACCTTTCTTTCTGAGTAGTTTGAAAGACTCGGGATCTGAATCTTCTTTACCTAAGATTTTCGCCAGTTTTTTTGTATAGACGCATTGGTCATCTGTTAAATTTTTTGCGAGATCTTCTAGGGATAATTGAAGAAATTGATAAGTATCCTTGATTTTTACAGCGCCACTTGTGGACGTTCCATTTTCTTTAATATTGAGGCATTTAAACTTTTCCTTGTTCTCTGCTATGCAGTCAAGGTTAATGCCCTCTATTTCACCTATTCTTTCAACAATTAGGTGCAGGTCGTAATTGCGCGCATTATGTATAAAAACATTTAAGTCGTGGACATTATTTTTTAACTTTAGGTTGCAGGTGTTGTGTGCGGCACCGCGGAAATGGCCGTCAAAGTGCGAGTGGTCTCTAACTTTTGGATTCTTTAGGTTGTCATCAAATGGCTTTTTGCATATGTAACACCGGGTTGCCGATTGGTAATTGAGTTCATCTTGAGTTGACATATTTATTGGCGCAGGAGTGACTGAGCTTAATGTTTTACGCAGCTCTAACATTCTGAATATAAATTTTTTAATGCAGTCTTCACCGAAGAAATGGTTATACTCTATAATACCGGTATTTCCAAGATAATCAATATTTCCAATGCAAACGTACGCTGCTGAATTTGGGATGTGTTTGTTATTAATGAATGAGCATTCAAAGTCGGCAAATACAATAAAGGGAAGTTTTTCCATCTTGTGGTAATTTTTAAACCGTAAATACTTCTGGTTGCCCATCGGTAGAGAGCAGTTAGTTGGATGGTCCTCACAGGTAAGCTCATGCTCGGCGAGCTTAGCTTCTCGATTTTCTTTATTCCCGCGATAATACTTAAGACACAGTCTGCAGATGGAAACGGCTTCGTTGTGGCTTGTCATTTGCTTGTGGAGTAGCCTGGAAAGATCTTTTATCCAAACATAATGGGCTAAAAATTGTAAGTTCCCAATTATTAGAAGATCGATATTGGTGCTGGCGGCTGGATTTTTCTTGCTACTCCTAACAATTTCAACTTTCTCTTTGCTTTCATTCCACTCGAAGACGGTGATTCTGATTTTGTTATCAAACACTTCTTCTAGTTTTGGGATTTGAGAGACTGATAAACCACCTTTCTCAAACAATATTCCTTTACTGAGACACTTGATAAAATATCGGTCAAAATATGTTTTATAATGTGAAGTTCTTTCAGGATGTGACCGATCTTTATCGTAAAATAATGCTGATAAAACCGCCCACAAAGCACAGCAGTTATCATAGTTCTTTACGTTGACACAAGCCTTTTTACTGGCGAGCTTTGTTGGTAACTCCAGGTAAGAGGAAGCTTTAAGAGGATCAAATTTATAAATCATGACTGAGACTTTTTGAATCCCAGTAACAACCCAGCCAGAACCTCTTGATGTAAAGGCGTCAATCTTTTTAGTAATTTCTTGTAGAAAAGGGTCTGGTGAATCGGTTGGACTAAAGGGTGAAGCCTTAGTTGTCATGTAATAATCAAGATATTCGGTGGGCCTTGTAGGCATATAAAACTGTATTAAAAACGATAGTTGAAGCTTGAATGTTTTACGTGTTTTAAGCACGTGATCGATAACTGATTGAATGTCATCTCTAAAGCCATTTATGTTGTTGGTGTTGGGTTTTACAGGAATAGCATATTCTATATAGTGATCAGTAAAAGTTCTCTTTGCAAATGGAATATCTTCTTGGTTCATCTCCGATTCAATTTGGTTAACAATTCTTTCAAGTTCATCCTGTTCCTGCTTATTCTGTGGGTATTTAGACACATTTAGTCCTGTGAGAGTTTGGTACTTTTTAACTAGGGTGCGGCTTTTCTGTTGGTGCTCAGCTGCTGGGTTTTTTACTGGGATATACTGATCTGATGACTCCAGCTGTTTTATTACTTCCAATTGTTTCTCATAGCTGCCAAGATAGCCAGGATCCAAACCGAATTTTTCCCTAGTGAGTTCTTGAAGCCGTTTGCTTTTAGCTTGAAATGAAAGATTTTGAAGCTGCGGAAAATTTTCGGAAAAATATTTGTCCACAGAATTTTTTGCAAAATTTGCTTTTGGCATGTTTTTTTTATAAAAAATAAAAAAATATGTTTTAGGGTGATCACCCTTCGTGTTGCTTGAACTTCTCTGGATTAATAAATTTTGATTAATTTGAGTATCATTAATCAGATCCTGATTGTTGGTTTTTCACATCCGGAGTATTGTAAATCCCGCTTTGTGCAATGTCATAATGGCTTTAATAATGTCGGATTTTGAAATGCTTTCGGTTACCGAGGGATTAGGTTCCAAAGGGCATCCTTCACCCGCCTTAATTGTGACTCCCTTTTCTTGGGCAATTTTCTGCATCTCTAACTGGTGAGCTCTGTCATTGCCCGCTTTCACAGCCGTCGCAACCCCCCCGGCAACGCCACCGGCAGCACCAACTGCACCCGCAATGATTGGAATCAGTGCAGCGAGGGGCAGAATTCCACCTGTCTTTTCATCTGTAATGCTGCGGGGGTTGTGGGTGTGGTTATTGCAATCTTTACAATGGATTTGCTGCTGTAACGGATCGACTTTCACTTTCATGCCCTTAATAGTTACAAAACCTGGCTGTTTAGAGTCGATGATTTTGCTAATTTTATTAACTGTTCTGGTTTCGATCATTTTTTGTACATTTTTATTTTTCAATTTATTTCTGTGTCACTTGGAATGACGAGAAGTTCTGCTCTGGCAAATGATCTTGTAGGGGATTTAGGATTAAAGGCTTGAGACAGAAAATAGTAGTCACCAGTTGCTGTTGTAAAGCGCCTGTCTATTTTATGTACATCTAAACTGAAATAGGGGTCAGTTGCTCGTCTCTTGGTGTCCTTTTCTAATTCTCCCGGCAGGTAAAGGAATCGAACAAACTCAGAATTTGTGAGAATTTCCGGAGAATAAACTCCTGGGAGCTTTGGATATTTTTTTTGTTGTGGATTGGGAGATTTAAGCTGAACTTTGTCTTGTTTAATTGCAATTGAAGGTTTTAGGCCTGTCATGCGAGAAACTTCATTGTTAAGCTGACTGATTACTACTGGGAGTTGGTCTTTCCATTTCGTGTCAGTATTGTCCGCTCTTCAGTTTGAGCTCCTCTGCTGTCTGCTTAGTAAATAGTCGCTTGGCTAAAGTTAGATTAAATCTTTCTACGAAGGCTTGATCTCTGTGAAGCTCGGCTCTACCGTAACGAATTTTTGTATTATTTTTTTGCATTAGAGTTTTAACTCGACCCATGAATTCTTTACCCGGGTCTGTCATCAATGTTTGTGGGAAGGTTAAGGGTGAATTTTCGTATATGTCTTGCAGAGCGTCTGCTACAGCTTGAGACTGTTTTGTCTTCAGTGGCCTTGCTTCTTTATAACGCGAAGCTACATCAATGACAGTGAGAGCGTACTTATACCCAGAGTCGTTTGGGAGAAACAGAAGATCAGCTTGGTGCGCCTTGTTAGGCTTATAGATGTTGAAATGGGGTCTTGTAAATTTAACAGGTGGGAAATAGACTTGATAAACAGCCTGTTTAGACAGCCATTTTTCTACTATTTGTTTTGGTTCTTTACTGAGTTCTGTTAATTTGGAGACGGCATTATTTCCGATAAAATAACCGCTGTCGTTGTAATAAATTGCTTGTAATTTGTTCTCAGTCATTATTTTTTAATTTTATTTTAAATAAAAAAATAAATAAAAAAATGCCCGACATTCACGGAATAATTGAAAAGCTTCCGAAGCCAAGCAAAGGGTGGACAATCCCTGGATATAAGTATTGCGGCCCTTTGAACCCTCTTGAAATTCAATTAGATGCCAACAATGTGCCTAATCCGGGTCATGAGCCTGTGGATGAACTTGATGAGGTATGTATGGAACATGATATTAAGTATCGCGACTTCCCAAATGAAAAGCATCGGTGGGACAAGGAAATGCTTAAAAGGCTAGACAATATGGGGGCATCGAGCGGGTTTATAGAAAGTATTGCGCGTAAGTTAGTTAAAGGAATCATTTTTGGAAAGACTAAGTTAGGGCTGGGGGTTGGCGGGTGTTTATGGGAAGAGAGATCGGTGGGGGTAGGATTTATACTGCACGCGCCGGACAGGGAGTTGGGAATGCTGCTGAAAGACATGGGAATCGGGCGTGTGCATGAGGGCGTAGTGTAAAATAATGTTTGCTATTAAAATTGTTTCGTTGGCTACTATCAGTAAACGGTAAGAATTTTAATTCTAAATTTTCCTTGACAATTCAAGGAAAATTCAGAATTATTTTGCGTGCAAGCTACTGTAAATTCAGCTATTGGCAGTAAGCAAAGTATTTTATTTCTAAATTTTCCTTGACAATTCAAGGAAAATTCAGAATTATTTTGCGTGCAAGCTACTGTACAGCGGTAAGCAAAGAATCTTAATTCTTTTTTTTTATTTCTCTAATTGAACATGTTGTGTCAATGAGTAAATCGGAGACCGATATATTTGCAGGCCCAAAATGGCAGAGAAAGGTGGTGTTAGTGATCGCTTCGCGTCCGTTTATTTATAGTCCGTAGTTATGGTTCTAGAAAGTTCTTAAAATGCACGCTAATAGAAAGTTCCAGAAGTACATTGCTTATAGAAAGTTCTAGAAATACATTGCCTATGGAAAGTTCTAGAAAGAGGTCTAACTACACTACTTATAGCGGCAGTATACGTAAATTACAACCTAATAATTTCGTATTAGTTTTAGTCAATACACAACAGAACAACCATTTAAAACGCTTGGAGCAAACTGCTTTCTATTTATTTCAAGCGTTGACTTTCATCTTTGAGATTGCTGTAAATAAATTAATTCTGTGGACTTAGTTAAAAGTAATTCCAGAGATGACAAGCCTTCTTGTTTATTTGGCGAAAGTTTTATTCTCAATTTTCATAAAGATGTTAAGCATTTGCATGTATGAATCATGTTATTTAATAAAATGTAAATAATTTCAGTAACATGTTTCACTATTTAGTTCACGTCAGCTGTTACTCAGTCTTAAGGCGAAATTTCGCACAGGCAACCGCTGTCTGCTTGCGCTCTTCTTCGTAGTCAAACGAAACCGTTGGCTGTACTCCCAGCCTGGCTTCAAAATTGAGGTCACAATTCATCTCGTCGATTATGGCCGACTTATACTTAATTATGACCTCGTACGAGTAGCCGCAAAAAAGTAACATTGGGTATTGCTCGACGAAGCGGTGGAAGTTTGAAGCACGCTCCACATAGTTTAGCGGCATGTCCATTTTGCTAGCCACCTGGTAATGGAGAAAGTGAATATAAAAAATAATTCAGCATAATAAATAAAATAAGAGAGCAGTAACTATGGAGCTATAGTGACAAATTAGTGACACTCACCTGCATTAGGCTGTGTTCGAACTTCTCCTTCAGCTTGTCGATGATTTCTCCTTGCTTGAAAACAGCAATAGACTTCAAAATCTCTACATACATGATGAAGGAATGCAGATTGCCTAGTTTGGAAAACAATGTTTCCTCGTTTGCGTCATCATATCGCTGATTCAAAAGTTCATTACAATCTTGAAAATTCGTCTTGATAACGATTTCTTCATTTCTGACTAACGAAAGCCACGCTTTTAGCCTTGCGATGAACTTGGCCGCCGCTTCGTTATTTTCTTTTTTTTGTTTTTTTTCGCCTGTCTTCTTCGCATCAGCAGCCTGCGACGCCAGCTGCGAAAGTATACGCTGAAGAACGCTTTTATCTTGAGCCGACATTTTGTCCACAGCAAGCGTAAGCGAAGTTGTATCCTTACGGCGGAGCTCGCGAAGGCACTCTTGGATATTAACAACATTAGAGCTATCCATGTTTTAGACACGAACGAGTACCGAAACTCACACGATACAGAAATGTAAAGCTTTGAGCAGGGGCAGGAAGGTAGGGCAGAGGCAGAGGCACGGGCAGGGAGGTATTTGTAGCCATGGGATTCCCTTTAGAAAATTCTAGAATGTTCACAATCTCCGACGATTACGATTGTCGTTAGTACCAGTCCATATACTTAATAATTCCGGAAAATAGGTAGCGTTATAGTTGCTTGAATCATTACTGCTCCAAAAATTTTTCTGTGTGATTTTTTTATCGACTTCTGTGGGATTAACTAAATTAAATGAATCTAGATTATGTTGAATGGTTATCCAGTAAAAGTCAACGCCTAATTTTAATTATTAATGCTGGCATAATTGATTTAAAGAATCTAGATTGTGATAGACGCTTGTCCGTGAAAGTTGACCCCCCTATTTTTAACCATTTGTGTGGGCATATTAAATTTAAAGAATGTAGACTATGATGGACGCGAAAATTTCTGTCCCAGAAGCCCCCTCTTGCCTTCTACTAAAAAAATTAATAGAAATCGTAAAAAAAGCTTAGCCACTTTTATCGCCAGGAGTAGAAATCATTATTATTGGTTGCACGCGCAAGACGCATTTTTTCCATTGCTAAAAAAATATTTAAAAAAAACTGGGTTTGACAAAAAAGCTTTGCATTAATTTTACAGAACAATTGGAACTCACAAAACGTTTTTTTGTTTTCGCATAAAAAATAAGCAAGATATCACGCTCTGCTACTATCAGTAGTTCAGTAGCGTCTTGCGGTAGAAAATAATCATTAAAAAAGCATGTGACTCTCACTTTCCTTGTTAAAACTTTTTTCGGGTATCGATAAATTACTTGAAAATTGAAAAAACATGCTTGAATTAAAGATCAAAGCGACTTGATTACGCAATCGGAAGAGGAATTGACAATCAAAATCAATTTATTAAAATTCAAAGCATACGTGGGCATCCACTGTTTAATAGCAGTCTAACATTTTTCTTTGTTTTTTTTCAACTAAAAATCGACCTTTTTAAAAGAAGAAAATTTATTTTAAAAGTATTGCCTCACTAAAGTGCATTCAGTGCTTATGGAATATCCTGCAAGCCAGGAGCACCGGAGCGTCAGTATTCCCACAGGCAGGCCGGGCTCATCTCTGAGGCGTCCGCTCGCATTGTTCCGTTCTGCTCGCCGCGAACGTAGCAACCGTTGCTGGCCTGGATGGCGACGCAGGAGCGGCTGCGGAATTCCAGCACGAATTCCTCCGGCTGGTCGCCTTTGAACGAGATGCTGCCGTCGCCCTGCACGCACCAGAAGCCGTCGGAGCCTGGCGGGGTGCATCGAAATTAAATGTTTATGTCGCATTAATTTAAATTTCTGCTGGCCTATGCCGTGCCTTCCTTCTGATTGGCTGTCGTCCCTAATCGCTATGTACAGTCAAGGGTCTTGTTCTCTGTCCTACCTGTCTTTCTGATTGGCTGTAGCTTATCGTTAGCTAAGTCTATTCAACTCTGCCTATGTACTTTTGAAAGACTTGTTCTCTCTCTCTCTCTCTCTCTCTCCGACCTGTTTTTCTCATTGACTTGTCACTTATAATTTCACTTATTGGCTTTTGATTGGCTGCATCTGATAACTTCATTCTTTGATTTCCGTTCATCAAAGGACCTCGAGAAGTTTTCGCCTAGTGGCTAAGTCGGCTGATTTGTGTTGGGAAGGTCGTGGGCTCGAGCCCCAGCTATAGAATTCAACTAGCTAGTGCCCTTGGGCAAGACAACTAATCCCGCATTGCTTCAGTCCGGCAGTGTGAGTTGGGTAAATTAAGGATGAGTGTTGCGGCACCTCCAGCCCGTCAGGACGGATTTACACAGGCCTCAGACAGCCCTTAGCAACAAAAATACCCGAGCCCACCAATACAGCAGAAGCCGCCAGACTGGCTCACCCCTGATGTGGTAGAAGCCGCTCTCAGACACCTCCAAGTTGAAGGCGTCGTAGCTGACCAGGTTGCACTCCAGCCGGCCGTTCTTGACGCCTACAAAGCCGAAGTCGCAGCGGAACACCACGATTGGTCGGTTGAGCAGCACCAGCTGGAATTGCTCCTCTGACTTCACCTCGCCACCCGTGGCGTTGACCGCGCCCAGCTTCTTGGCTGACAGGTAGCTGCCGTTCGAGCATTTCAGAGCGACCCGGCCTTTCGGCTGGTACTCCATGGTGAACAGGGTCGATTGGTCGCTGGCGGGGGGAATGGCAGGGTTTGGCGGTTGAGCTGGGAGATTTTCCCATTCAAATTATCCGACTTCTCTAACTCGAACTCGAACTTCTCCAAATCTAAAAGTACATCACTAACCGAGAGTCGCCCGTAGCGCTGATGCCGCTGCCGAGGGTGGACAGCTTCCAGAACTTGTCATCCTTGGTGCGGAAGCGCCACTTGCCGCTGGCCGCTTGGAACTCCAGCTGGTAGGTCTCCGTCACGTCGATCTCGCTTTGGTTGGCGTTCAGGTCCTGGCCTGCGGGGCGACCAAGGATGTTCGTTGGGGTAATCCAGGTTGGAGGAGCATTGGGATTGCAATGAGCTAACAGGCCAACATATTGCCCTCTGCCATTCGCCTATTCCACGCAGGAAAAGGTAGCAAGGTATCAGGAATATTCTCAAGAAGTGACGGGCAAAATAGCATTAATGTGTGCAGCCACCAGTAAGAGCTGTCTCTTTTTGCCCGGCAGAAGAGAATTAAACAAGACCCTGCCAGACATCTTTATCTCTCAATGCTGCATTCCATAACGGTTGGCATTTAGTAGGCGTTGCGTGTTCCCTTAGGGGCAGCAGGCAAACAGCTTGGCGGAGACTGATAAGGCTGTGTGACTGTGTGGTTTTGTGTGTGTGTTTTCACCCTCCCGGTAAAAATGCAAAAGCCAAGAAAAAAGTGGCGCATCAGGTCGCCTCTGGATGGTCGCAAGAAAATTGTGTTAACCCAACAAGGTTAATTCAGGCCCGAATACGATGGAAGCCTGCATGAGGCATAGGTCTTCAATATAGATGATAGACAATTTATGGGACTTGGTCTCTGTCTTGTTTTCTTGGTTTTCACATTACCATTGAACCAGAATATACCATCAGCGCCCAGGCTCAGAGGGCAATAAACGGATTGCTCGGAGGGCGTCAGCTCGAAAAGTCGTTGAAGACCCAAAAATCGAATTGATTAACCAGGAAAATCTGATCTCACACTGTTTAGTTGCAGACACGGATGTGAAAGATGGTGGTGACTCATGCTTCACCCAGGAAAAATCTTTATTTGGCCCTGCACAGCGCGCCCAAGTGAAATGGATGGGGAAGCAGACAGACACAGCCAGACACGGGGCGGCAGTCAACACTGCAGGCAGCAAAGTAAATAAACTGGCTGCGAGGCTCTGCCGCATCCCCATCGCTCTGCTTTCAGTTCAGCAAGTACCGAATGCGAAAGCAAAAGCTGCGCCACAGCAGACCAGCCAATTCTAACCTTGCTTGATGCTGGCGTATTTTCCATTGAAGGCTTTCACGGCGATCTGCGGATAGCTGTCCTCCAGCACGAACAGCTCGTCTTTCGACACCGTCTGGTTCTTGGTTTTACTGGTCCCCGTGGCGCCGATGTTCGTCAGAAAGCGGCCGCTGGTGTCCTATAAAAGAGATGAAGGAAACTGCAGGAAACTGAAGCGGTGACGTGACAGAGATCGCAGAGTCTCACCTTGAAGGCCAGGCCGGGGCAGGCACCGCAGTGCACCTGGATGGAGAACAGCGACTCTTTCTCGTCCAGTCGGTCGAGAAGCTCGCCACTGCGGGCCAGATAGCGCCCGTCGGAGGCCCGGATGGCGACGCGGCCGTCGCGCTGCATCAGGGTGATGAGGCTCTCGGCGCCCCACGGGTTCACGCGGTCAGCCGAAATCTCACCGTCGCCAAGGCGGAGATAGCGACCGCGGTTCAGGTTCTTCACGTGCACCTGGGAGAGGGAATTTCGGTCAGTACTCGTATTTTAGATGAGAGAATTGTGGTGGGAAAACTACAACTCCGACTGAGAGCGACGGAGGACCCACGAGCGTTACCTGAGGATGCAGCGCCAGCTGGCAGGTCCACCAGACGGGCGTCTTGGAGAAGCACTTGACTCGGTCTTCCTCGCCTGAGAAGTACAGGCTGTGCTGTGCGCTCTTCAACGCCCACTGGACACTGTCGGGCGCGTACTCGATGATGAAGCGAGTCTCCGGGCCGGCCTCCTCGCTGGAGCAGCTGACCAGGCCGTCTTTGTCGGCGGACAGAAACCTGCGGGCAAGGACCGGAGGGAGTGAAATTGAATGCTTTTCATCGCCGATTCCCTAGTTTCAAGCAGAGTGCGAGCTCAATCGGACCTGTTGAGGTGCGACTTCAAGCAGATTGCGGACGGTTGAACAGCGTCGGGCACCAGCACCCAGGTCTGGCGCATCTTCAGCGAAGTGCCGGAGACGTTGAGCTTGAAGCCGAACGGCTCGGCCGTCAGAAACTTGCCGCCGGAGTTGCGCAGGCCGACTCGCCACTTCAGCGACTCGTCAGAGTCTCCCGACTGCTGCTGGCCGTTCAGTTTGGACAGGCCGTTGCCGTTGGTGCTGGCCACTCCGTTGCCATTGGCAACGCGGCCGGGGATCACTCCGCCATTCTGGTCCATGCTGGCTACGAACTGGGTGGCGGGGCGAACGGGGGTTCAGAGATGCGTTTTTTAATCAATCAGGCAGGCGATGATCCAATAGATGGAGAATCTGATGTATGATGATGTCTGATGATTTTGAGGTTCAGCTGCCTGAAGGACTGATAAGTGGGTCCTAAAGCAGACAGCTAGACTATTGGGTAAAAAGTTTATTAAAAAAAATCTCTGCGCCAAATTCAAAGCTTCACACCAATTTTTGGTGGGCGACAAAAATCATGCGCAGAAGAAGAAATTGGTCCTCAGGGCACATTGCTTTGATACAATCTAGCAGTTAAAACTACCCAGACTGTTGCCATAATGCATTGCATTTTTCCGCTAAATTAATTTCACAACAAACAACTGAAAGCGGAGTCAAGCAAAAAGCAAAGCCTAAATCACGCAAGGCATCAAGCGGGCCCCAGTTGTGGGACGGTTCGAATTCGAGCCTAGAAAATGCCGCCTGAGGACTTGCCTCGGCGGATGAATCATCGTGCTTAATCCTGCACCGATTGCGCCCGCACCGAACTCCAGTCTGAACAATTCTAACAATTGGAGCTGGGCAAAGCTGGGCCCAACAGGGCGTACGGGCGTGACTCAACCAGGGGAGGAGAGGAAAGGGGAGGTTGGGGATAGTTGGGCTGTTGAGACAGACCTCTAATCGGGCTTGGCGGGTTGCATGTCCACCACGTAAGCAAGGGCGGGTCCGGCAAGCCAAGAGTGACACCGGTTTGCTATTATCCCCTGTATCAGTTTCTTGCGTGAGCAATTTTAAGCAAAACCTGTGTGACTCAGCTCAGCCAACCGGGCGAGCTGCTTATCTGGCTCTGTTCGATTCGACTCAATCGAACCTCAATGGCCATCAGCTGCTCCCAACTCACGGCCTTCAGCTCCAGCTGGAATCCGTCCGGAGCCTCAGAATTGAAGTCCTCGGGGCGTTGCATTGCAACTAGTGATGGGGCTTTAGCGACTTTGCAGTGACTTCTCTGTATTGCTCTTTCTGTACTTGGTTGCAGAAATTGCCTGCTACTAGAAGGGGTTCTCGGGCATAAATCGGCTGGGCCAGGCTGCTCGCTATTCAAGAAATAATGGCAAGCTCTTTCATTAACCTCCGTCCCAAACTTTTAGAGTGAGCCTTTCAGCCGCCGCGGAGTGCTCTCTCACCGCCGCTGCAAGAAACTCGCGCTCTTCTGAAAGAAGCCTTATTGCTCAACAACAAATCTAGCTTGCTAACTTAGAAGTACGCCGCAATTTTTCCCACACTGTTGGCTCGTTCTCTCCACCTCACTGGCGCCTCTTTACCGCCTCGCCGTTGAGAATTGATCGGGAGTCCGGTGGCTTGTAAATTTTGCGCCCTAAATCCATTTCCATACTCGCGAATGCCAGCAATTTCCAGGCCACTATTTGCGAGCTCGGTCTGGGGCACGCATAAATCTCTTGAGCATGAAAGATAATAAAAAGTCTTAGAAGGCAGGAAGGAGTCTTTGCGAGCGGCCCGATTTTTCCCGAGAGAGCAAAAGCTGTATTTATATTGCTGCATATAGAATAAAAAAATTTATGCTTGACTAAAATAGTGTCTGCAAATAGCTGGTCTTTGTTGCTTCCACACCAGGGCCTAGCTGCACCGAAACAAAGACTATAAAGAGAGAAAAAATAAAATAAACGACAACCGCAAGGACAGACAATACAAGAAGTTACCTCTGGCTAAAAAAGCGCTGACAGAAGACACTCTGCGAATGCGATGCGGGCAAAATTCCGTGTCTCGAGGGAAGGGCTGCTGACGGATTTCTCCGAGACGCAAGACTTATTAAGGCACGGGGCCGGGGCTGGGCCTGCTGAATCACAGGAGGTGGGGCAGGCCGACGGGGTGAAACAGCAGAGCGAGATCGGGCCACCCCTGTTAAAACCGGCGCTGGCTGCACCCACCCCCTCCTCCACGTCCCGTTCCGGGTTGGCTGGATCTGCACTCACTCGCGCTTTCCTCACAGTCTGTCTGGACCCCTCCCTGCTTTACCGTTCATTCTTCCCCTTGTTCTCGCGCATCCCTCAAGCTGTCCACACAATCGCATGAAACCTTCTTATATATCGATTTTCTTTTCTGTTCCTTTAAAACTTATCCCCTGCAGGGGCGGAAGTCGGACGGCCCAGAAGACGATAATGTACGAGAAAATTATGTGAAGGTTGGGAATTTTTAGCCGTCAAAAAATCATCAGCTGCGTATAAAATTAATAAAAATATATCGTCAATAGATTCTGTCTTTACAACTTTTTATGTCCATCGATGTCAAGAAAATTATACAGTTATCTAAAAAAATGAAATTCGAAGACACTAGAGAGATTGCACAAGCCGGATCGATCAAAACAACAGCAACCAACAACAAAATGCGCTGTCAAGGTGGTGAAAAGCAGCGATCGATCGAAAGATATCATAAGTATCAATCCAGATGCATGGTTGAAAGGGTTTGATTGCGTTTTTAGCTCAATTTTCAAATCTAAAGTTTCAATAGTTTAAAATTAGAAAATTCATGGTTTGTACACCAAGCCCTTCATGCCTTATTTGCATAACTCATAAATTGGTGGGATTTTTGAAACAATTTTAATAATGACTGTTGAAATGTACAATTATTCAAGTTTTTAAGCGATGTGACAGCCCAAATATGCAATTATGCAATAAGTTGATGCAAAATCAAAGAAGAAAAATTAAAAAAGAGGACTCAAAGTCAAATGATTTAACTTGTACAGTACATGTAATGCATCATATTTATTCATTTGTGTACATGCACCGCTCCCTTTAGCACCCCCGTTTCTGACGTTGCGTCGCGTTTAGTAACTAACTCATCTGGTGGGCTCTAGTTAAATCTAAGAATTGCCGATATCTAACTTTCGTGATTTTTAGTGTGCCGCTGCACCAGCTGATTCCAGTGGCGCAACCAGAATTTTGTGAAGGGGGGGCGGAACCTGATGAGTTCGAACCTGATGAGTGGGGGGGGGGGGGTGGCGTGAGATTCAGTTCGAGTCCGGATGACTTTTTCGTGAAAATTCGCTTGGTCCCCCCCTTACTGCATTTTTCTTCTTTCGCCGAAAGGGGGGCGGTCGCCCCCCGCCCCCCCCCCTAGTTGCGCCACTGGCTGATTCGTAATAGTGCTTACTAGGCTAGAACATTGGCCTTGAGGTATCAAGTGACAATTAAATGAGATGGAGGATGCAAATTAGTAATAGGGAAAATTAATTGGAGAAAAAAGTTGCGTTGAAAAATAAATGGTAAGAACCAAGCATATGATGCTTCAGACCAGAAAGTCGAATTGTTGTGTATATGGCTTACGCCACCCACCCTATCAGCGCACGCGGCCTTGCTAGCCTCCGATTGGCTGGAGGGTTGTTTGTCTGTCCCACCCAAACCGGTCTGAGCCGGGCAGGGGGATTGAAGTGTCGTTTGACCAAAATAAATATTAGCGTCTGGGGCTGCTGGGGCTCACTGTTTTTCCCATTTCAAATATCGCTTACGGACCGTCCTAGTTATTTGGGCCAAGCCGCCCTACAGATCAAAACACTCACGTCTATTTAATTTTTTTAAAACACCATGAAACGACCAACAACAATCTTTTTAGGGCTGATAATGGCAAGGAAGCTGAAAATGTAGGGCATTCATATGCAAAAGGCAGGAATATATCAGAAAAATGGGCTTCTATCTCGTCAATTGGGTTTCAAGCTTAACCGTCTAACCACATCCTTGTTATTTTACGTATTTTAACGACAACTCAGCGTGTTAGCAAGTTCCTGCGATAGGGATCGAGTTGAAAAAAATTAAATTCCGAATTTTTCGCGTGATGATTCAATGCAGTATGAATATGGAATGGATGATGGCCACTTCTGGCGACTAATGTGATAAATATAAGATAGTAAATCACCATTTTTATGTTTCAAACCATAAAAATTATTTCCGTGATAATGATCACTACAACTCAATGAGAATGTGGTTATGCGATCGAAAAATGTTTTGGACTGGTGCGCCTAATTGTTGACCAATAAATGCAATCTTCACAAAAATATGTACATTTTTTTCAATTTGTACCAACCAATTAAATTTTTCATGTAAAATTTACATTCTGCATGCTATGTTAATCGAAATATTTTATTTATCATTTTAAAGATTTGTGTATTAAACAAAAACTTAGAAGGAACTATATTAATATCAGATAAATCTTTTTCATAGGAAAGTTGAATACTTTCCTTTGAAAAAGCAAATGCAGTTTATTATGCTATCATACATTGCATAGTACGAGTATATGCAAAAGCATAATTAATATAATTTCTGTACAAATAAATCTATAAAGTATAGGTAGTAGTTTTTATTAGTAGATATTTTATTTGAATAATAAATTAAAAAAGTATACCTATTATTATGATTTTGAGTAGTAAAGTAAGCATAGAAATTGCTGCAATCTAACCTTTTGCATGCTTGCTAATGGAATTATATATAAAAGGTTAAGTGAAAAAATATATAAATATATCAAGTAAAGTCATAAATATTTGACATAAATTATGATAAATAACAGTTTTTATGTGAAATTTATTAAGAGCTTCATTAGGATTTTTATTTGGAAGCATTGGTTTTTTGTTTCTACCTGGAAATCTAAATTTTACAATTGCAAATAGTTTTTTAAATGATATACTTGTAAAAATTGGGTCATTGGAATTTGGGAGCATTGTCTATTAATATAACACTATTCCATAACTATGCCACAGGAATAAATACTTCATGCTAGAATTTTAATTAGACCCGAATTGCCAAATCAATTAGCTATTTTGATATTCTGCACAAATTGCTTTTCAGTTTTAGTGGCATTGGCTTCTTTTTTGACCCAAGTTATTGGTGTACCTCATCTTTTGTTGAATTGGAATCTTATGCTGGATTGCTAGGTATCATGTTTGCAAGGAGCAAATAATTTTTATATTTATTGTTTTAACATTCTTAACAACACTGTATAGTGGGACTCTTAAATGAACTTGTCTAAAGCACAAAACCGGCACTTCAAAAACTGCTTTCAGCCACCAAGCTAAGACAAACCAACATTGCTTCCCACCTGTCCGCCAGCCGCAGCAGCCGCCGCCACTCCCTCCAGCCAGCCGATGCCCGAAGCAAATTCCGCCGCCAGCAGCAGCTCCGCCAGCGGGGAGGGCAGCGCCGCTTGGGAGGCGGCCAGGCGCCGCGCCCGCCAGTTGGAGTCGGCTCTTGACCGGCAGTTGGTGGAGCTGGCCAGCTGTCGGCGTCACGCTGATGCTGGCGCCCGGGCTGCCACCGACTCGCACGACGCCGAGGTGGAGCGGCTGCTGGCCGAGCTGGAGGCCTGCCACCAACGCATGGCCGCCGCCGCTGCCGCCGCCAACGCCGGCCCTGCCGCCACCCGCGGCAGCTGGGGACGGCACTGGCAGCTGCAGAGGCACCGCGACACCCTGGCCGAGTACCGCCGCGAGTGGCTCCGTGTCGGCCGGCGCTGCTGGGCCGCCGCAACCGCCGCCGCGGCCGCCGCTGTTGCTGCCGCATCCTCAGTTGCCACGAACGCCGGCGACTTCAGCGCCGACTCCGCCTCTCCGCCGCCCTCGCCACAGCCAGCGCCGTCGCAGGGGCCATCCAAGCTCCGCCAGGACGCTACCCTCATCGACATCGGCGTCTGTGCTGATCCTGACGATGCCACCGACTCACCGCTGATGTCGCCGCCTTCGCGCCAGCCGCTACTGCCGTGGCCCTGCCCGCAGGATCTTCTGCGTCGACTGCTCGGCTCGAGGCGGCGGCGGCTGATTCGGGGTCCACGACGTCCGCGAGATGCCACTGCAGCCTGTGTTGGAGCTGCCTGCTTGCTGATGCTGATGCTGGTGTATGTGTTCCTGTTCAGGTGATGCTCAGGCAGGGGTGTTCCTGTTCAGGTGATGCTCAGGCAGGGGTGTTCCTGTTCAAGTGATGCTCAGGCAGGGGTGTTCCTGTTCAGGTGATGCTCATGCAGGGGTGTTCCTGTTCAGGTGATGCTCATGCAGAGGTGTTTCTGTTCAGGTGATGCTTTGTATATCGATGCCCAGTTGATAGTACCAATGCTTTCTTTGCCTATTATAAAATTAATGATCAAATTCGTGGCCAGTTGATGTTTCTCAATAAATGATGTAAGCGATTTTCTGTTTACAGCACGACTTATTATTAAGCTTGGCCGAAATCAGGCGTAGAAAAATTAAGGTAATCCCACAAGGGGGTTGGTAATGTAATGATTTAGGCGCATTTTTTCATTGCCAACTTCAAGTCTTGTAAACTCAGCTTTTGAGGGTCCTGGAACTTTATTGAGTTGTTGAAATTTCCGTGAATTATTTGTGCTCACTAAAACTCAAGTTTTTAAACTTTGCAACTCCAATATATCCTTGTACATAACAATTTTCCCTACTATTGGCCTGCATGGCACAAGTAGTATTGTGCGCGTATTAATGGCGTCTAATGTCCTCTCTGTGCGTTGTCGGAGTGCAGATTGTGCCAGACCGTAGATTCGATAATGCTCAGCCTGAATCAGTCATTCTTTATGCGCAGATGCTCGCATTGAGCTTCCTATTGTCAGTGGTGTCAAAATATGATTGCACCTTAAGAATCCTCAGCAAGTACATTCGTTTAGCTCAAGTGAGCATCTGCGCTTGGGAAAATTTTTGGCCCAAACTGTGTTTCGGTAAATGTATTTTCTCTCGGTCTAAGGTCACAAAAAGATTTTTCTTGTTCTGTTGTCCCTTTGTCTAAGATTTTCTATCCACAAGTTCAACATAAAGACTAGTTTATATCATAAACCCCGAGTTTCACCAAATCTCAGCGGCCTCTCGAATTTTTTACAGAGATGCAAGTTTACATTTAAATCCGTGCATGCTTACTATGAGTAACAGTAGTGTCATTTGTATGAGCGTTATTGTATATCCTGCAGAATAAATCCATGTTTATTAGAGAACAAACCCGCGCAATTTTATTGTTATTTTCTAATTGGCGCGTTCCTGTTTCACACCTGTGCTTATTTGGTGGTGCGTTGATTGGCAAAACTCGAATAAATACAGCAAGATAATTTTGACTTGCACTTGGTCTTACTGTTGCTAGATGCAACCGGATTTTTAAGCACTAATATTGAGATTCTAATGGGATTTTTTGTAAAAACTACTCTGCTGGCTTATTAAATGCCAAATAAAAAATCTTGTTTAGGAAAGGGTAGAGACACGCCATCTGAAAGGGTAGCGAGGGTAGAGACGCTCCCTAAAGTATTTGGATCCAGTAGGAATGCTTTGTAAAGGATTTAAGCTGATGGAGACGCTTTCTGAAGGATTTAAAGTGGGCAGAGACTCTTTCTGAAGTATTTAGGGTGAACAGAGACTCTTTCTGAAGTATTTAGGGTGAACAGAGACGCTTTCTGAAGGATTTGGGGTGGTAGAGACGCTTTCTGAAGGATTTAAAGTGGGTAGAGACGCTTTTTGAAGGATTTGGGTGGGTAGAGACGCTTTCTGGAAGATTTGGGCGGTCTGAAGTTTTAAAGCATATAGGGGTCGTTCTATAAAACTTTCGTAACTTACGTTCGAACGTAACTCCTATCTCGGTAATGTAAAAAGTTCCAACTTACGATCAAACCTAAGCTACGCAAGCTTTATAGAACGACTCCATAGTCTCTAAGTAGACGAAATAAGCTTTAAAAGACCAACTAATTCAGGACTTAAACAAATAGGTCGGACTCAGGGCCCGCTCTAACTGCCCAACAGACTGGCAGCACTTGCAATGGCTCGTTTATTTAAAAAATGGCTAAATTGCTGGCACAGCGCCACTACAAAAATCATTTAAAAAAGGCGAAAATTGAAGCGCAACAGCAGGGTGATGAATCATCACTGGACTCCTAAAATACGGTTCACCGAATTTGCGCTGCGCACGTGATCACGGACATTGTGTAGCAACTCCTGGTCAACTTGGTCAACAACTTAGCATGGAAATTCTGTGCGGGAAGCTCAAGGCATCATGCGGAGCGCGCCGTCCAGCCTGATGCACTCGCCGTTGAGCATCGGGTTCGTGACGATGGCCTCGACCAGGTGGGCGTACTCGGCCGGGTCGCCGAGCCGCTGCGGGAATGGCACGTTAGAAGCCAGCAGCTTGCGGACCTTCTCCGGCAGCTTCGCCAGCAGCGGCGTGTCAAAAAGGCCTGCAGTGCCGGAGGGTCATCAATAATTAGCCGATTCGATGTGCAAAAGATCCACATTGGCATGTACACAAGACCCGCCACAGCCCACTCCATATGCACAAGACCCGCCACAGCCCACTCCATATGCACAAGACCCGCCACAGCCCACTCCATATGCACAAGACCCGCCACAGCCCACTCCATATGCACAAGACCCGCCACAGCCCACTCCATATGCACAAGACCCACCGAAGCCCACTCCATATGCACAAGACCCACCACAGCCCACTCCATATGCACAAGACCCGCCACAGCCCACTCCATATGCACAAGACCCACCACAGCCCACTCCATATGCACAAGACCCACCACAGCCCACTCCATATGCACAAGACCCGCCACAGCCCACTCCATATGCACAAGACCCACCACAGCCCACTCCATATGCACAAGACCCACCGAAGCCCACTCCATATGCACAAGACCCACCACAGCCCACTCCATATGCACAAGACCCGCCACAGCCCACTCCATATGCACAAGACCCGCCACAGCCCACTCCATATGCACAAGACCCGCCACAGCCCACTCCATATGCACAAGACCCGCCACAGCCCACTCCATATGCACAAGACCCGCCACAGCCCACTCCATATGCACAAGACCCACCGAAGCCCACTCCATATGCACAAGACCCACCACAGCCCACTCCATATGCACAAGACCCGCCACAGCCCACTCCATATGCACAAGACCCGCCACAGCCCACTCCATATGCACAAGACCCACCGAAGCCCACTCCATATGCACAAGACCCACCGAAGCCCACTCCATATGCACAAGACCCACCGAAGCCCACTCCATATGCACAAGACCCGCCACAGCCCACTCCATATGCACAAGACCCGCCACAGCCCACTCCATATGCACAAGACCCGCCACAGCCCACTCCATATGCACAAGACCCACCGAAGCCCACTCCATATG
The DNA here is from genome assembly GCA_950096795.1 of Macrostomum cliftonense. NCBI lineage: Eukaryota > Metazoa > Platyhelminthes > Macrostomidae > Macrostomum > Macrostomum cliftonense. The sequence goes on from CATNEM010000226.1 coordinate 507,783, forward strand.
CACAAGACCCACCGAAGCCCACTCCATATGCACAAGACCCACCGAAGCCCACTCCATATGCACAAGACCCACCACAGCCCACTCCATATGCACAAGACCCGCCACAGCCCACTCCATATGCACAAGACCCGCCACAGCCCACTCCATATGCACAAGACCCACCGAAGCCCACTCCATATGCACAAGACCCACCGAAGCCCACTCCATATGCACAAGACCCGCCACAGCCCACTCCATATGCACAAGACCCACCGAAGCCCACTCCATATGCACAAGACCCACCGAAGCCCACTCCATATGCACAAGACCCACCGAAGCCCACTCCATATGCACAAGACCCGCCACAGCCCACTCCATATGCACAAGACCCACCGAAGCCCACTCCATATGCACAAGACCCGCCACAGCCCACTCCATATGCACAAGACCCGCCACAGCCCACTCCATATGCACAAGACCCGCCACAGCCCACTCCATATGCACAAGACCCACCGAAGCCCACTCCATATGCACAAGACCCGCCACAGCCCACTCCATATGCACAAGACCCACCGAAGCCCACTCCATATGCACAAGACCCACCGAAGCCCACTCCATATGCACAAGACCCAACACAGCCCACTCCATATGCACAAGACCCGCCACAGCCCACTCCATATGCACAAGACCCACCGAAGCCCACTCCATATGCACAAGACCCGCCACAGCCCACTCCATATGCACAAGACCCGCCACAGCCCACTCCATATGCACAAGACCCGCCACAGCCCACTCCATATGCACAAGACCCACCGAAGCCCACTCCATATGCACAAGACCCACCACAGCCCACTCCATATGCACAAGACCCGCCACAGCCCACTCCATATGCACAAGACCCGCCACAGCCCACTCCATATGCACAAGACCCGCTACAGCCCACTCCATATGCACAAGACCCGCCACAGCCCACTCCATATGCACAAGACCCACCGAAGCCCACTCCATATGCACAAGACCCACCGAAGCCCACTCCATATGCACAAGACCCGCCACAGCCCACTCCATATGCACAAGACCCACCGAAGCCCACTCCATATGCACAAGACCCGCCACAGCCCACTCCATATGCACAAGACCCACCACAGCCCACTCCATATGCACAAGACCCGCCACAGCCCACTCCATATGCACAAGACCCACCGAAGCCCACTCCATATGCACAAGACCCGCCACAGCCCACTCCATATGCACAAGACCCGCCACAGCCCACTCCATATGCACAAGACCCACCACAGCCCACTCCATATGCACAAGACCCGCCACAGCCCACTCCATATGCACAAGACCCACCGAAGCCCACTCCATATGCACAAGACCCGCCACAGCCCACTCCATATGCACAAGACCCACCGAAGCCCACTCCATATGCACAAGACCCACCGAAGCCCACTCCATATGCACAAGACCCAACACAGCCCACTCCATATGCACAAGACCCGCCACAGCCCACTCCATATGCACAAGACCCACCGAAGCCCACTCCATATGCACAAGACCCGCCACAGCCCACTCCATATGCACAAGACCCGCCACAGCCCACTCCATATGCACAAGACCCGCCACAGCCCACTCCATATGCACAAGACCCGCCACAGCCTACTCCATATGCACAAGACCCGCCACAGCCTACTCCATATGCACAAGACCCGCCACAGCCTACTCCATATGCACAAGACCCGCCACAGCCTACTCCATATGCACAAGACCCGCCACAGCCAACTTTACATTCAGATCCAGACTACACACGAGTCCCTATGGAGGTCAACCCTCACCAGGCGCAATGGTGACAACCCGGATGCCGATGGGGCTGAGATCGCGCGCCAAGGGCAGCGTGAGGCCCACGATGGCTCCTTTACTGGCTGAGTAGGCGACCTGGCCAACCTGTCCATCGAAGGCGGCCACGGAGGCTGTGTTCACCATCACTCCGCGGCTGCCGTCCTCGTTCGGCTCGTTCTTGGCCATGAGCTGCGCCGCCAAACGGCAGACATTGAAGGTGCCACCGGCGTTGACCTCCAGCACTCGGGCGAACTCTTTTAACGGATGGACGGTGTCCTTGTTCCAGTTGTAAGTCCGCTGGGCGAGACCGATGCCGGCGCAGTTCACGACCACGTCCAGGCCGCCGAACTCCTTGTTGATGGCGGCCAGTGCGGCGCCAACCTGCTCCTCGCTGGTGACGTCGGTCTTTTGGAACTTGGCACCCTTCGGCACGCTGTCGCCCCCAGACAGATCGCAGGCCATGACGCGGGCGCCGCCTTCAAGCATCCGCTTTACCGTAGCTCCGCCAAGGCCTGAGCCACCGCCCGTCACCAGCACGCGAAGACCCTGCAAGTTTATTATTTCATTTATAGTTATATTTAAGAATCTGCATTGGCTACTAGCAGTAGCCACTTAAATTATATCACAAAAGTATTCAATAAAATTAGAAATCAAGTAAGATTATAATTCAAAGGCTCAGGAATTTGACAGCAAACTTGTGCTTACCTTTACAGAATTTACAATGTGGGCCATTTATCTTGCACGAACTGAAATCAGATACATATGATAAGCTTTAAAAGAAATTAGCAAGTCAGTAGTGCCAAAGCAATTTTTTTAAGGCAATGGTTGGTTAGTCACATTCTACCTTTCAAAAGCCAATGGAACAACCAATCTTAAAACCAATTACAAAAAATCTTACCTAGCTAGAGATAACCTAGAATAATATAATAATAATAAAATGTGTATCTTATTTTACTTTGGGATATTAATTGCCCTGTCTAGTGGCGAGCTATGCTTAACTGGGGATAGCAGCATAAACTTATTTAATTGAAAAATACTTTGCAAAAATATACTTCCTCTAAAAAAATACTATAAAAATATTCACTATTTGAATTTAAATAAAAGAATCCCAATACATTAAATCCTTGTAACCCAAACCCCTTAAGTTAGTAACAAGGCCAAAAACAAGTTATAAATTAGGTATGAAATCTATGTCTATCTATTTCATTTTATTGTTTAGAAGAGGCATTGATAAATAATAGTCTGCAAATCACATTGTTTCAAAAAATATTTATAAAGTATACAAATAAACTTTATAAGTCCATAGGTTTAGAAGAAAATGATATTATAGTCATTAAGCCTTTGTATTATATTTTTTTACCTATTGAAAATTGATAAATGATCCAAAATTTTAATGACTTATCATTATTGAATAAGGCCTACTTGAGTATTATTTTTTGTCATTATTACAAGTCAATCAATTAATTATTATCATTTTATAAACCTAAAAAATATGTTTCATTATTATTTTATTACATAATTCTGAATCAAATTTGGTAAAAGACCAATATATAACACCAAAAACAGCCCAAACATTTTAGCTAGATATTTTCCTTAGCATATAGATATAAAAATGTAGTTTTACATAAAAGGCAACCAATAAACCAGCAAGCTATCTAAATTTGCCAATCCAGATGTGGTAACTGGTAAGCTTGCTGAAGCCCAATGGGGTTCAGTAGCGTAGCCGGGGTATCAGTGTATTGGCAAATACCCCAAAATTCCAATAGCCCATTTTTGTCAATGTGTTGCATCCTTGAAAAGGGTATAATTACATTTTAATGAAATTTGAAAACTTGGGATTCTGAAATCTGGGTAAAAGAGAAAACGGATGCCCCCAAAAAATCCTCGCAATGCCCTTGATGGGGCTAAGATTAAGCAGTTAGACCCTCGAACTAAACACGTTTTCAAAGACTGAGAAAAAAGTTCTATAAATAATTTCACAAATAAACCTTATAGTAAAGTGGATTTAGGGATGCCAAAGTTAGACTTTAAGAAGTTCCCTTGAGAATTAAAGTGCAGATCTGGGTCAGTTTGTTTCTACGTAGCAGTTTGTTTCTTACTGATACAATGATACTGACTGTTGGACAGAAAAATGAAATTGTGGTGAGTTTTTGGAAATATACGATAGTGGTCCCCCCAAACCAGACGTGTGATAACAGATGCGATATCAATAGGATTTTAGAATTTACTAAATGTTGCCTAAACATTTTTGCACCTCCTCCGTAAGTATTGTACTTTTCTCTGATTCTCTTTGTTTATGTTTAAGCTAAATTTTCTTAGAAGAGTTTACCAAATATGATCACCGGAACTCATTTGTAACGGAACGGCAAGGACAACTTAAGTAGGAGGACGGGACACTTCTATTTCCTGGAATATTTGAAGTCTCTTTTTCGCGAAAAAATACACTACGGAGATAGGAAAATTTTAACTTTTTTACATAAAATTGGTGATTGTGTTTGACTCGAAGCCTACCAAACGCTCTTCTTTTAATGAAAGCTTCGTGTTTACTTGCTTCATCGACTTCAATAGACATTCAGTTGTTTTTGGATTTCGTTTTTTGGATTTTATATCTTTTATATTGAAGTCCCCCAGAAGTCGCAAAATAGTACTATGACAACTTTGAAGTTCACTGTCAAGTTTTGCTTTGTATTTTTCCCTTTCCCTTTATCATTACCTTATTTAGTATATATACGAGTATGAATACTGCAGCTAAGCAAGCTATTTGGCAGTAGGATTGCCCTATCTAACTAAGCTAAGCATATAAATTGCTATGCTGTGCAATACTACTGACCAAATAGTGAAGCATTCTGCAAGCGCAACACTTTGAATTATCATTACTTATACCAGCCAAGTAGACTTGACCCTATCCAACTATTTAATAGTGTGGAAAATATAAAGTTGATCAAGAAATACATAAATAAATGCTGTGATAATATTGGATTACACTTTCAAGTTTTATTTTTCTGTATTTTTCAATTTTGGAATGCTTGGTAATTTTTCTTTTGGACTGGGCATATTTTAACTTCTGCATTTTTTAAAGCAATTTGAAGCTATTAGCAATGGATATACCAACTATATTTGCAAGAGAGATTTCAGACCAGTTGGTAGCTCATTTACTTTTCTAGGCAAGTAGTCTAGTAGTTCCATTTTTGGTCCTTCAAACTTTGACCTGAAGTAAGTTGCAAATTTTCTTTTCACCAAGTCATTCCAGCCAACTGGATGCAAGCAATGTTGCACTTTTGTCAGAAACAATGTTGCACTGCCTGGGTAAGATTGAGCTTAGTAAATATCTATTGTCTACATTTAATTTTTCGTGTGTGCTTTTGGGTAAGTCAATTAAAATTAAGTTAAAATATTAATAGATATCACTTAGTTAGTTTTCCTCCTTATGGATGTCATGGCACCCAAAATTGAATACCCAAAATTGAACCCATAATTCAAAGTGTTGCGCTTGCAGAATGCTTCACTATTTGGTCAGTAGTATTGCACAGCATAGCAATTTATATGCTTAGCTTAGTTAGATAGGGCAATCCTACTGCCAAATAGCTTGCTTAGCTGCAGTATTCATACTCGTATATATACTAAATAAGGTAATGATAAAGGGAAAGGGAAAAATACAAAGCAAAACTTGACAGTGAACTTCAAAGTTGTCATAGTACTATTTTGCGACTTCTGGGGGACTTCAATATAAAAGATATAAAATCCAAAAAACGAAATCCAAAAACAACTGAATGTCTATTGAAGTCGATGAAGCAAGTAAACACGAAGCTTTCATTAAAAGAAGAGCGTTTGGTAGGCTTCGAGTCAAACACAATCACCAATTTTATGTAAAAAAGTTAAAATTTTCCTATCTCCGTAGTGTATTTTTTCGCGAAAAAGAGACTTCAAATATTCCAGGAAATAGAAGTGTCCCGTCCTCCTACTTAAGTTGTCCTTGCGGAACGGGTGTGTATAAAATCAGGGCTCGGCGAAAGGTCAGCGGCATATTAACAAATAGAATATCTGGCTTGTACGCAAATCGCGTTTTAAGTCACTTCTAATGCAAAGTCTTTTTTAATTCTGATTGTCAATTGTATCTTATTGAAAATTTATTGATTTCCTACTTACTCGTTTAATTTAACACCGAAAAGTGTCTTTCCAAAAAATTATTATTAACTTTAGTAATTTTTGTCACAAAAGCAAAAAGTAATGCGATCCATTGTTAGAATAATAGGCTTTGATTTTTTTCGTTCGAAAAATGTTTTAACTCGGTTGCTTACATTGTTTTTGCATTCGGGTAGAGGAAACAATTGGGTAATACATGCATAATACACGACCATTATGATTAAAACAGCATAAAAACCTCCCCTTCTTCGATACCGTCCGACCTCGAGAGGTCAAGCTCAAGTACGAGTCCTGGGGAACAGATTTTCTTTTGGTGGGTTCGAGTCCGACAACGGTCAACATTTTTTCATGCTTTGATGTAAGATTTCAATTTAGATACTTACATGTAGCATTAGTAAGTAAGTTAGTATTTAAGATGCTGTCATTTACTTTTGTGATATAGAACACTGAAATATGTTTAAGCTTGGCTACCTTTGGCTTTGCGATTAAAATAACCCGATATGTTTTGAAATAAATAAAATAGAGCAAGGCACAGACTGCACAGAAAAATAAAGCTTTATTGCCTGTTTTTGCAGTTTTTTTTCTTGTGCCATGGTTTTTTGTTCATACAAAATATTTTTTCAGACTTATTTATCTTTCCATCATAAAAATTAATGTTTTATAATTTTTTAAAGAAAAACGTGACCTTTTAATGCATTTCTTATGACCCATATTTGGTGCAGTTCATGCAACTCGTTTTCGTTTGGATGTTTGAAATATGATTTTTAGCATGTAAGGACTCAGGAGGCTAGAGTGCTACCTTGATGTTGCCGTAATCTGTAATGAATAATCTAGTTATAACGTTATTTAATTTCTAGTGTTTAATATATTTTTTAGTTTTAGTTATGTATATTGGCATATTGCTTATTAGTTGTTTTATGCAGGTATTACTATTCTTATTTTTTTAATCATTGTACCTTTATCAATTTATTAAATTCAGTAATTACTAATGAATCAATTAAAGGCAAATAGCTAGATAACTACCATAGTCAGGAAGGTGCAGCATGTGCACCAGAATAACATCAATCAAATTTTTTTTTGTGTGCCGCATGCACCGAGAAAAAATTTGGGAAGGACCTAAAAAAGTCCTGCAATCCACCCAAAAGCTTGTAATCTCCAACAAATTTTACACTTACACCACCCATCTTATACCTCACCCCTTCCATTTTTAACAATATTGCAACTTACTTTGGCAATATTGCCATAGGTGCGCAACTTGAAAAATTTGGTCGGCCTGTGCAACTTACTGAAAAAAAAATTTGCAACTTACTTTGGGTCAAAGTTCAAAGGACCAAAAAAAGGTCCTGCAAACCACTTTTGTCTGAATCTTTCCAATTCTTCTTCATTTTGCGACTTACCCCTTCACTTTATTTTTGCAACTTACCCCCTCATTTTTCATCCATTTTGCAACTTACATAGGCAATTTTGCAACTTTTATCTAAGATTTTGCAACTTACATCGGCGATTTTGCAACTTACATTGGTTAGCCATCAAATTAGTCGGCCAGATTAGCCAACTCGGCCAACTATTGTGCATGTATGGATATTGCACCAGGCTGTATGCTCAAACCCTTTGTGTGCACCATACTTTTGCACCATGTGCCAAACCATGCACCCAGCATAGTGAAGTGTGTACCATGTGCCTGGCAAATAGCTAATTTGTGCTGGAAACTTCCAGGGATTCTATTGCCTTCCTGGCTATGGTATAACTAGATAGATAGCCATTGTGATATTTATCTAGTAAACCAGATGGATAGTACTAACAAAAATGTGGAATGGTGCAAAATAATGCAGGTTGTAAATTTTAAAAAATGCTTTATAACAACAAGCTTTATTTCATTCATTGATTTGATCAAAATATATTTGAGTAAATAGGCATTAGACTTAGAGTTATTACAAATTGCATAGTGTTAAATATGCCTATGGAATGAGTTCTAGCAAATATACTAGTAGTATAGAATCTATTTCCATATCCATTGTGCATTTTAGTCTATACTCAGATGGATAGCCATTTTGACTATCTGAGTTAATTGTCTAGTTAAAGTTAGATTATTTGTACATTCCATAAAAAATACATAAGCCTGTCAATTTTATTTTCCATTGTTTGTTGTACTTTGTAATATATTGCAAATGCAATAACTAAGATATGTCTTTCAAATTACTGTTTAATTAGAAACATTGATTATCCAATTAAACTTCACACATTGATTTTAGGGACCATATCTATGTTCTTACTAAAATGTCAAATGCTGCAAAATGATGAAGATAGAAATTATCTTGAAAAATTCTTTATTTTAAAATTCTCAAATTTTACCTTCTAATAAATAGTAATATGCTTTATTAATCATTTAATCCAAAAGTGTTTGACTAAACAGACATTAGAGCCAAAATTAGCTATTATGTATTTTGAACAAAAAAGTATACACATAATCTAGATTTAATGAATTTTTTGTGTTTTTAACTAAAATCAGAAAATTTCTAATTTATTTATTTATTGAATAAAAACTCAAAATCAATATTAAGATTAACTCTATTTAGAAAGAATCATTTATTAGGATGCTAGCCACTGCTACTAACTGCAAGTTCTTCAAAGGGGTTAGGTTGGGATAGAACCTATTGTTATTTATTTTTAAACCAATAACTTACAAAATAAATGAAACTAGGTAGCTTCAATTTCAAAAAAATCTGTTGGTCACTAACTGTCTTCTTATCTGCTAATAATGCTATAAAAAATTTATTGTTAACCTTTTTAATGCACCCATTGAACATTAATTTGATATCTTTTACAAATAGTGACTAGGACTCAAGCCGAAGCCCAAGCCAATTTTAAATTGATCTTTTGAATACTTGCCAAAAATGATGCACTCTTAGTCTGCTCTGGACCAGTCATCAAAGCATCATGATGGGGCCATTCGTGCGAGCACAATAGTGCACCAGAAATGCTGCAAATGGTTTTTCAACATCAGTCACATCAGCTGGCAAGCATCTTTAACCCTGCATTTCAGAATCCCCGTCAGAAATTGTTGGAAAATTCTAGTCTAAGCAGAGCTGCACCAAGCATTAAGAAAGTAATTATTCAGAAATGAACCCCAGCGACTGCGATAACTCCAGCAGCAACTGCTCCCTACCCGATGGCGGCGGCGGCATCCCATTTCACCTTTCCTATGGCGACGCTTGGCTGCAGGTGCTGTGCACCTACTCCATTCCCGTCATTATCATCCTGGGTATCCTAGGCAACGCGTGCGCCTTTGTTATCCTGAAGGAGTCGGCCACGCGGGTGTCCAGCCACTTCTACCTGTGCTGCCTGTCCATCATGGACTCCGTCACGCTGCTGTCAATCATCTTCAGCTTCTGGTTAGCCGTCATTTTGCCTGGCTACTACTATGTGCTGTTTGGCCAGGTGGCCCCCTGGCTGCGCTCCGTCACCAGCAACTGCCAGGTGAGTCTTGGTCCACTTCCTCTCTTGGGTGTCTTTGTGAGGCAATTTGGGCTTTTCGGATGACTCGGCAGGCCAGCGCTGTTTAACTTTGCAGTTAAGTTTTTGTTCCGTAAAATCTTGAAAATCCTTTTGAAGTGTCTGGACGATTCTGAAGGAACTTTAGGGGCGATTTTTACGTCGGCTTCTGAAGATTGTCAGCTATTTTTGGCGATATTTTCAGCTTATGCAGCAATGACGATGACGTACAGGTCGATTTCTGGGGCGATTCTCAGGATATTTAAGGGACATTTTTTAGAAATAATAGAGGCGACTCTCCGGACATTTTTGGTGCAATTTTTAGGAATATTTAAAGGCGATTCTCTGCAAAATTTGGAGCTCATTCTTAGAGTAAATTTTAGGTTTGATCCACTGGTCATTTTAGGGGGCGATTCTCATGAAGAATTGAGCCATTTTTTGGAAAATTTAGAGTGATTTGCAAGCCAAATCAGATTCGATTTTTAGGACAAATTGATGGGCCATTCTTGGAGGGGCGATTCTCAATAATTTTTTTCGGCACTGGGGATCGGCAAATCCGCCAAGCAACAACCCATACGGTCTCATCCAATGATTCTCCACCGCCAGGTGAGCCGGTTCCGCGTGTACATCTCCTTCTACTGCCGCATGGTGGCGGTGTGGACCGTTGTGATCCTGTCTGTCGAGCGCTGCATCGCCGTCACCAGCCCGCTGCGCTGGGGCACCCGGCTTTGCACGGTGCGCAACGGCGTGTGGGCGGTGGGCGCGCTGGTCCTCCTGGCCGCGCCATTCAGCATCTACAACGTGTTCGGCTTCGACTTCAACGAGAGGTACCAGACCTGTCGGCCTAACGACCACTTCTTTATTGGTGAGCGGATTTCTAGATAGGCATTTATTTTCCTAGCAATCGCTGTCAATCCAGAGGCCCCTTCGCCCTGCAGGCAATATCCTGAGCAACGTGCTGCTGTCCGTGGTGCCCTGGATCATCATCTGCGTCTCCAACATCATCCTGGTGCTGGTGCTGCGCAAGCGCAATCGGCGCACCTCCCAGGTTGACCGCAAAACCCTGCGCCAGGAGAACAGCGTCACCACCCGGCTGCTGGTGGTGTCGGTCGCATTCCTCTGCTTCACCCTGCCTCTGGCCATCACCAGCGCCATCAACAGCTACTATGAGCTGCAGGATCTCAAAGTGAGCTCTCCGCGCTACTGCAACACCTGGCACCCCTGCGGCTCCTGTCACACCTGGCACCCCTGCTGTTCCTGTCACACCTGGCACCCCTGCTGTTCCTGTCACACCTGGCACCCCTGCTGTTCCTGTCACACCTGTTACCCCTGCTGTTCCTGTCACACCTGTTACCCCTGCTGTTCCTGTCACACCTGTTACCCCTGCTGTTCCTGTCACACCTGTTACCCCTGCTGTTTCTGTCACACCTGGCACCCCTGCTATCCCTGTCACACCTGGCACCCCTGCTGTTCCTGTCACATCTGTTACCCCTGCTGTTTCTGTCACACCTGGCACCCCTGCTGTTCCTGTCACACCTGTTACCCCTGCTGTTCCTGTCACACCTGTTACCCCTGCTGTTTCTGTCACACCTGGCACCCCTGCTGTTCCTGTCACACCTGTTACCCCTGCTGTTCCTGTCACACCTGTTACCCCTGCTGTTTCTGTCACACCTGTTACCCCTGCTGTTCCTGTCACACCTGTTACCCCTGCTGTTCCTGTCACACCTGTTACCCCTGCTGTTTCTGTCACACCTGGCACCCCTGCTGTTCCTGTCACACCTGTTACCCCTGCTGTTCCTGTCACACCTGTTACCCCTGCTGTTTCTGTCACACCTGGCACCCCTGCTGTTCCTGTCACACCTGGCACCCCTGCTGTTCCTGTCACACCTGTTACCCCTGCTGTTTCTGTCACACCTGTTACCCCTGCTGTTCCTGTCACACCTGTTACCCCTGCTGTTCCTGTCACACCTGTTACCCCTGCTGTTCCTGTCACACCTGTTACCCCTGCTGTTTCTGTCACACCTGGCACCCCTGCTGTTCCTGTCACACCTGTTACCCCTGCTGTTTCTGTCACACCTGGCACCCCTGCTATCCCTGTCACACCTGGCACCCCTGCTGTTCCTGTCACACCTGTTACCCCTGCTGTTTCTGTCACACCTGGCACCCCTGCTGTTCCTGTCACACCTGTTACCCCTGCTGCTCCTGTCACATCTGTTACCCCTGCTGCTCCTGTCGCAGCTGGCAATCAGCACCTGAGAGATTCTGAACCCGCATCTCCCGCCGCAGACGCACAAGACGGGCATCGTGGCCGACCTGTGGATGATCAGCTTCGTGCTGTTCACCATGAACTTCGCCTCCAACTTCTTCCTCTACTGCCTGACTGGCCAAAATTTCCGCCGTGCCGCCGCCGCCCTGCTCACCTGCCGGCTGGACAGCATGCGCCAACTCCGTCGCCGGCTGGACCGCGGCGCCAGCGACTCGGCGACTGCAGAGCCCCCCTCATCGAAGCTGACAGCCGTCGGCAGCCTCACCGGCCAGGACGTGACGGCCAAGCAGTCGGCGGCGCTGCTGCCGCACCGGCTGGACGGTCAGCGGAAGCTGCGGCAGGAGACGAACATCTGAAACGCCAGGCCGAGGGTTTTGGGGTTGGGGAGTTTCTGAGAAACATGCCTAGGAAGACGCGGCTGGCAGCAGCCAGCCAGAGCCACTGTTTATCCAATAAGTAAGCACGCCCGGGTGCGGCCTCCTGTGTCAATAATATTCCTATCGCCCCGCCGTATTTTGTTGTCAATTCCCCTCAATTGTCAATCATATTTGTTGTGCATCAACATTTTAATCAACTGTTTTCGCTTCTATCAGGCTGTTATTTTTTTTATTTAATGTCGATTTTTTCTCAGTACCGATGGTTGCACAGCTACTGCTAGTAGTAGTAGGCGCCCTCCTGGCCAGTAAAAAATCCTATGCCGCTATTTTTACTCATTCGATTCCCTTGTTTTTCTTAGCGAGCCCGTGCCGTCTGTGCAAACTATTTTTTGTCTGCATGCGTATTTCCGGGTCGAGAGGCCCAGTGTATTCCAATTGATATTTTTTATTGCGTAGCGCATATCGAACTCGATGGAGCGCAGTCGATGCCTCTAGTGAGGTTTTTTTACCAATACTAATGATTGATATGCTGTTGTTCTGCTCCTGTTGTACAATACATTTTAGGCTTATTGCTGCTTCCGGCCTACTTGGACGTATTTTGCGAATCAAAGCAGGCTTTTCTGCACAGCCCGGCTCACTGGCGTTTTTTGTCATTCATTCTTTTTTTCTAAATTCTCGCCTCTCCCAATCTGATTGACGCCTCCAGTTGTCGGCCGGATGTCAGCTCAGCGAGTTCGGATTTCATTTGGGCTGCCGGGTTTATCAGCACCAGGGGCCGGGCTTGGGAGTTTGTGTCCCTGACAGCGGCGGCTGGGGGGCTCATGATTGACTCGGTGCGCTTATCTCCGCGGCTGGCTGGCATCCGCAACTGGCGGCCTCAATTGACAGGAGGAAGCTGCGGAGTTCCGGTGCAAATATTTGAGCAGCATGCCGCTCGGGGGGGGGGGGTTCGTCTGTGCGAGCCCGCCAAAGTTTGACTTGAGATGCGAGCTCCCGCTGCAAGTATTTTTAGGAACGGGAGCTGCGAACGGCAAACGAAACTAATTTGACACAGGCTGTCACGGCAGCCGGTGCCGAGTGACGCCTGGTCTGATGGGCGGCGAGTTTTTAAAGCCCGTAGCTGGGACTTTTGCCGAAGGCGATGGAGGCCTTGCCCAACCGGTTCAAGGCAGCGAGAAAATCTCGTCGCTTCATAAATTTTGCGTCCAACTTAAAAAGCACCGAACTTTACAACTTGCAAGCCCTAAAGGAAATGACACATAGCATGCATGGCTCCTAATTTATTATGGGAGACCTAAAGAATTTAGGACTCGGGGAAAACATGTCTTAGAAAGTATGAAGTTTTAAGTTGTGGTAGCCACCCTGTGCGGCTGACTGCAGATTTTGCTTTTGCTTTTGACTTCATGGGGAAGTCATCGCATCTCAGCTTTAATGCGAGTCTAATTACACAGCTGCCTCGCCAGGAATCACTGGCGCATGGCTTGGAAGGCTGGTGTACCGCAGACGGCTTGCGCAAGCAAACCGGATTCTGCGCTGGCTTCTGCAAGGATCGGCCAGAGCCGCGAAAAATCCGTTCCGACTTCAGCAACGGACCTGCGGAGCATCTGGCGCCAATGTGCATGGCTGACTGACTTATCCTGAGATCCCGCAGGGATTACAACAGCAACTGCTTCGGTGGCTGCAGATGTGGGTTTTGATTCGCATTGGCAGCTCTCAGCTCGCACTAGTGCACATGGAGGGCGTACAGGAGGGACTCGAACGGAGCCAAGGTGGACAGCTCGGACCCGGAAATTGCTGAATGCGTCATGGACTTATTCACTGTGGCAGGTTTAGTTTGAAAATATTTCGGTTAAATTGGCATCTCATGAGAACTCGCTTCTGGAAGTCTTAAAATCAATTCAATGCATTTCAAGCTATTGACTAAACACGCACTTCGTTGCCGGAATTCAAGTAAAAGTCCCAGCACTTTTCCTCACTCACTAGTTCGAAAACTGATTCGCTAATGGCTTGATTTAACACAGTTATCCCGCATGGGAAACTTCATGCAGCATCTTGCTCTGACTGACTCTTCTGACATCCCTTTGCCAGCCTCTGCAACGCAATCGGAGGCACGCTGGTCTTGTTTTGCCAGCCTTCATACCCTCGGGGATGGATGATTTTTGCAAGTTGTTTTCCTTCTTTTATTGAGCCCTCGGTAACGAAGATCAGTGCCGGCTCTCGGGCACGCAGCGATGCGGATTGGGCGATCCGTGTTCTTTTGCTCGGTGACAGGCACGGAGCGAATGGGGCAATTCAGGGCAGCCAGAGGCAATGCGTGAGCTACGCAGTGAGGAGGAGGGGTGGTTGAGCAGTAAAGAAGTGTGACGGCAGCGCGGATTCGAAGATTTTGCCCACGAGCTTAAACTGGCTGCTTGCTTGTCTCCTAGTTAAAAAAATTTCAAGCAGAAAATAGAAGAAAAATGGCTGCCCATGTCAACATTAGCCTGCTGAGCCCTTATGGACTGCAGGATTTCATTGAAATCGTTACGGCGCACGAGGTCACTAAGAGCCACATCGCTCTGCTGAACTTCTACTCACTCATCGGCCTGGTCTCCATTGTGGGCAACGGTCTGCTGCTCTTCGCCATCCTGCGGACCCATCGCGTGTCCGAGAAATATTTCTTGCTGAATCTGGTGCTCACCGACCTGCTCATCACTGTCATCTGCATCCCCGGCACCTGCCACAAGTTTTTCTCCAACGTGTGGCTGCTGGGCGACGGGCTCTGCCGTCTGCTGAACGCTGCGATGGTGTCCACAGCGGCAGCCGCCATCTTCAACCACACGGCCATGATTCTGGAGCGCTCTCTGGGCGTTAACGCCAGCCGCATCGCCACCAACAGCCGCGCCACCCGCGCCACGTCTCTGAAGATGATCGGCGCCGTCTGGCTGTTGGCCATCGCCTACGGCTCGCCTGTTGTCGTGCTGACCAGCGTCTCGGACATGAGCTCCCTGCTGCGCCTGGGCAGCCTGAACATGAGCAACCTGCCGCCCATGTGCACCAACAGCATCAGCAGCCCGATGGCCAGCGTGGCCTACGACGCCGCTGGAATGCTGCTGCTCTACGTCGTGCCCCTCTGCGTCATCATCGCCGCCTACGCGCGCATCGTGCGCACCGTGCGCGAGGTCAACTCGCAGCTGGTGAAGTTCAACAACAGCGTCACCAACCGGAGCAAGAAGATCGTCCGTCTAGCCGTCACCATGGCGGTGATGTTCGCCGTCTCTTGGCTGCCGCTGCACCTCAGCATGCAGGTGAAGAACCTCGACATTCTGGTCAGCAGTGCGTCGGGTCGCACTCTTCTGGTGTACAGCGCCGACAGCATGTTCTCCGTGCTGCAGGACATCTTCAACTGTCTGGGCCTGTCCAACTGCGCCGCCAACCCGGTTTATTTGTTTCTGTCTTGCCCGAACTTTCGCAAAACTCTCGTCCGAGCTTGCCGGGGCGGCGGTGGCGGTGGAGCCGGCATCGGTGGCGGTGCCGGCAGCGCCTCCGTGAGAGTTGGCAGATCGTCGCTGAATCGCCACAACTCCGCCAACTGCGGCAGCCGCAGGGCCTTCGGAGACGCCACCGTTACCTGTTGCGAGAGTCAGCTTTGATAAGCTGCATGCGCGATACTGGCTACTCATCCAGTAGACTAAGCGACATATTTTAGTCCGACTAAATTTGTTAGTTTCGGTTGGAAGCTTGACCGAGAGATCATCCAACTTCTTTGTGTTTGCGCTGCAATCAAACTCTATAATTTAGCTATATCTTTACGGTTAAACTTAGATCTATCAATTTTGTTGTCTCTGTGCCGCTATTTTTTTATCCTTCGATGGCTTTATATTTTTATTCCTAATCTTATGTGAATCCCAGTTTTATGATTAAGATATTTTCAATCTCTATATTTGAAGTTATTATCCCAAGCTTTCCTTAAACGCAACACCGAACCCCTGCTTGCACACATTGTGCCGCAAAAAAATTGTCGCTCTTTTTTCAGCGACAATTTTGAGCGACTCTTTTTTGATCTACTTTTATCAATATCCTATCGAAACCATCATGTGCGCTTTTCGCCCCAAAAATATTGACGCATAATTAAACAATAAATAAACTGTGAACCTTCGTAACAACTTTATGGTCTGTCCGGCCGACAGTTTTGGTCGCAGCACATGCCGTTTCTGAAGTGAGAGTTCATGTAAAGGGACTGATATTTTTGTGTCATCAATGTTACTAAATGGCAGATGAAAGCAGGGTCGATTTCCTTTCAATGCCTCAATTTCTATGCCTAAGGTAGCGAAGCAATGATTAAAATAATTAAGTTGCATTCATTACCAGCAGGACAATAATTCACAACAAGAGTCCTAAAGACCCTTAGAGTCATAACGGCGTGAGAATCCACAGGCGAGGCCGTGTCTGCGCCTGACCTCGCTGTTATAAAGGCCCTGCAGCGCGAGCAGGCAGCAGCCAAGGACCACTAGTACCTCGTCCACCGGCTCGTTTGAGACCCAATCGTAGCCTCGAGCTGCAAGTCGACGCGGCGCACGCTGCATTGTCTGCTGTGCGCCGACTTCAAGATCGGCTACCGGTACGAGCGGGTTACTGAAAGTAGTCTTTAATCAATGATCGCTTCATAAGTATTTTCGTATCTAGATAATATTCATATGCATGGTATAGTCTCTAAACTTGCTTGGCGTTTTCCAATAAAAGCATTCGGTATATTTATTTTTTAGAAACCTACTCTGACAGCCTTAATTCAGCATATGGTAGCCACGCAGAATAGAAGACCTCATATACGGCTGAGCAAGCTGCGACAGACAAGACAATCCTTATAGCATCTCCAGTTTCCCCTCTAACGCTTTGAAATGAAAGGCGGCCACTCGAGCAGAGCAGGAAAGGAATAATGGATAGACGCTCGATGGTATTTTTAGGCTAGTGTGTCAGGGAATAATTAATAAGCAAGTGCAAAAGGCGTCATAAAAATGCCATTGTCTGGAACAGATTCCACGTAAACATCTAGAATTTTCTGGAAAATATCATACTAATTATATTGTGTAATTTCCACTCAGGTGGTATTTCCACTTTGTATTGATATTCTCGTGCACTGCGAACTTTCATTATGTAATCCAGGGACAATGTACGTGTACTATTTGTATTATGCAAGTTCAGCTCGCAAGATATTTCTCTCCCAACAAATGTGGCCTTACTGATGCGAATCGAAAAAACGGATGAATTATGACAGGCCGAATTTTAATAAATTCCCTATGCTGCCAATGTGAATGGTAATGAACAACACGAATAAGTTACCAATTTTTCCAATATGCAAAAAAGATTCCGAAAGTTGGCAAAACCTATTTGTGGTTTTACAGGCTGCTTTTTTCGGCTATAGAAAGTCCTATAAAAATGTTTGCAGGAGCCGTTTGGCTTAAATTGACTGCAATTGTTTTTGCTTTTAACTTCATTTGGGCAATAAAAAGATCATAATTGAAACTCGTCGGTTGCTCTCTAGAAACTGCGTGCTTTGATTTTTTGCGCATGGCAGATGCCAAATCAGAGCTTTCAGCATGCGGCCTGAGCCCCAACATGTCACTCCCCTGCATTCGCACTCAAAAGCGCCGCTGTCCTAAGTTAACACGGGTGCATGTCGTCTTTATCAGAGGCCGCAGCGGACCGGACAAAACCAGTTACGGCCGTAGAGCAAACCAGTTGGGAAATCTGGTCCATTCGTTTTGGAAAGTCTAATTTTACTCCGACTGGTTGCTCAGAAAACTCAAATTTCGGATTTACAGCGCCTGTTTCATAGCGCTTAGTGCCTTAGAGCCAGTTATGGCCTGCACCGTGTCCAGACCGGCGTCACATGACCAAACTATTGCACACCTTGCTCTCGGAGTTGTTTGTGTCGGAAATTGCAAAATAAATAAATAGTAGGCGAGCGCTCCGAAAAATTGCATGATTACGTTAAGCAATTCAGCTTTTGGCTTCATCAAATATAATTCCGTAATTCCGGTACACGCTTGCAGACATGGCCGCAACTGGTAAGTGCAGTGAGAGACCTCAACTTATATACACCTGGCCTACCCGTTATCACAGCCTTTCCTGCTCGCCGTCTGCTGCAGTAGCCACGCGAAGCCACACGCAAAGGTCCTTGGTTTTTTCCACTGACCAGGCCAATGCGATTGAGGGGGTAACACAGGGGTTTATTCCAGCCTGATTTTTATGACAGCTGGATAATGTGCAGTTGGGTTTCTTCCATCAGCGGAAAACTCTCCGTCATTCTCGCAATGCATGGAGGGTTTCGCAGTCCGGGCCTCAGTGTACAGGGTCGGTAAATCGCAGGAGGGGGGACTTGGATTTTCCTTTCCTCTGTACGCAAGCGCGGCTGCCCACGCGCTCCTCGCCTCCATTTCCTATAAAACCCTTGGCCAGGCCGTACACTTGTGTGAGAGCTGGCGATCTATTTTTAGCCTAGTGCTCTCAAAAGATATTCGCGATCAGACCTGACACGGCTTTGGACCCATAATGAACGCTAACATAATCGGTAAGGATTTCTTATCATGCCAATTAGCACAATTAAGTGACTGCAATAAATTTGACACGCGATAGGGGTGCAGGTAGGCTCCTGGGTAGCGTGCCGATGGTATATATTGGCTGCAAAGTTGAAATTTTTTGTTGCTTAATTACGCAAAAGTTGACGATTAAGTTCCTGCTCTCTTGGTTTGAAGAATCCTAAAGGAACGTTAAGTTATCAAAATTGATGAATAACATCATTCAATATAATAACATTTCTGATGAGATCGG
This sequence comes from Macrostomum cliftonense, assembly GCA_950096795.1. Taxonomy (NCBI): domain Eukaryota; kingdom Metazoa; phylum Platyhelminthes; family Macrostomidae; genus Macrostomum; species Macrostomum cliftonense. The sequence goes on from CATNEM010000226.1 coordinate 526,689, forward strand.
ATGTCTTTTCAATGGTATATTTGCAAGGATAACGCGAATTTTGATTTATAATTGTCGATTTTTTCAGAAACCAGGACGTGCATGACCAACTACTGGAAGCAGCATGGCCAGGCAACAGTGGAGATGATGATGCTCGATGAGAATGCATCAATCATCGCTGAGAAAGAGGCTTTGGAAGTTATTGGCATGCTGCCGCCGCTTGAAGGCATGTCGGTGGTGGAGCTGGGGGCCGGTATCGGCAGGTTCACCCAATTCCTGGCGCCCAAGGTCGCCCACCTACAGGCCTATGACTTCATGCCGAACTTTATTGATAAGAATCGCGAACTCAATGGTCACCATAGCAACGTTGAATTCGGTGTTGCTGATGTGACCAAGCTATTTCTCAAACAGGAAGGATTTGACTTTGTGTTCTCCAACTGGCTGTTCATGTACCTGGACGACTCAGAGGTTACAGGTGTATTCAGAAAGGTGCTCAACTGGCTGCGACCCAGCGGCTATTTCTTCTTTCGCGAGTCCTGCTTCCACAAGTCGGGCTCCGTGGCGCGGACTGACAACCCCACGCGCTACCGCACGCCCCAGCAGTACAACGAGCTTCTGCTTGAAGCGGCCACCGGCAGCACCTATAAGTTCAGCCTGCTGTACGCCCGGCCCAGCAGAACTTACATCAGCTACAAGCAGAACCGCAACCAGATGTGCTGGCTAGTCCAGAAGGTCCCAGCCGCTGTCGACGAGGTCAGGCGCCAGCGCAAATCTGAGCGCCTGTTCTCGGAGGAAAATATCGGCAAACTCGAGGGCATATTCGGCAAGAGCTTCTTGTCAGACGGTGGCATCTCCAGCACGCGCGAGCTGTGCGAAAAGCTCGGCGTGAAATCCGGAGAGCGGGTGCTGGATGTTGGCTGCGGACTTGGCGACACCTCCATGCACCTGGTGCAGGAATACGGCGCCAATGTCATCGGTATTGACATCTCGGCTCCCATGATCAGCATCGCACTGCAACGGGCCAATCAGCTGAGTGTGCCCAATGTGAGTTTCTTGTAGCAGCTTCAGCCCCTTACTTACTGTAGCTTCCCATAACTGTCTCCCACAACTCTGCCTGCGGCAGGTCTTGTTTGAAGTGGCAGACATCGAGACCTACGCACTGTACGAAGAGTCCTCCTTCGACGTAATCTACAGCAGAGATGTTCTGCAATACGTCGGCGCCAAGGACAAGGTGCTCGCCAAATACTTTGTAAGGATTCCAACGCTTTGTTGTGCGTTATAAGCCATTAAAACATTTTATAACATTTTTTTCTCGGCTTGCAATCAACAATTGCAGAAGTGGCTGAAGCCAGGCGGCCGCCTGCTCATTTCCGACTACTGCCTGCAGAGGGGCAGCAATCCGGAGCAGTCCGGCCTCGATAGCTTCTGGTCGCGACGTCCGCACCGGCTGTGCACGGTGGAGGATTATGCGAGCATGCTGACGGAGAACCAGTTCACAACGCTGGCCACGGAGGACATCACGCCATGGTGCCAGCAGAACACTATGATGGAGCTCAGTCTGTTGGAGAAGAACAAAAAGCTATTTTTGGATGTGAGTTACTCCGGCTCTTGGGTCTTGGGTGAAGGCTGTTAGTCTTCAGTCTTACTACTCTGGATACAAAATGCCTTCTTTCCGACAGGAGTTCGGCGAGAAACGTTTCGAGCAGACCAGATCGAACTGGCGGCGCCGGCTGACGATGTGCATGAACCAGCAGCTGCTGTGGATCCTGTTCAGCGCCATCAAGCGTGAGGAATGAGGGCAGCCGGCACCAACTGACAGGTTCCAATGCGACTTTGGTAGCGGATTTGACTTCTCTAAGTTGACCTCACTAATTCCCATCAGTGCATAGTGGATCATTTTCATTCTTTTGCCATCTAAGCTGAAAGATTTTTTGCAGTCTCCGTGCGTCAACTTTGCTTTGATTTATTATTATCTGCTTGATTGAACGAAACCTTCAAATTGTTTTTGGAGCCTTAATGAACAGCGCTTCAAACTATTTCAGACTAGTTTATAGGAAAAGCGATTGCGCACTAATTAGTTGTACAAAAACAAGATTTATTTTTGCCCAAGTTTTTGTATAAAAGTTCGTTACTTTGCAATCTAATATGATTGAGAGGCCATTTACGTGATTTATAACGCTTTCTTGGTAAGTTGGTATTCGAATCTGCGCTTCAAAGTGCATAACTATTTTTTCTATTCTATTTCCAGCAATAACTTTTAATTTTGATATGTGTAAAAATGATTTGAAAGCCATTCGTACAAAAATTAATAAAGAATTGCGCCGTTTAAGCTTCGCTTCGCGTGCAGTTTTACATGCAGCTCATTCATTCTGAATTGCGTTTGCACTGCGTTTATCTCGCTGGAGGAATTTATAACAAACTGATACGGTATGAATAATTGAAGAAAAAAATTGGAACTATCGAAAAAAATTTTTCTAATTATTTGCCTTTGGCATACGTATTGCAAGTGCCATGAAAAAACGAATGAATTTTTTGTTATTTTAATTGAGGTGAGACAGCTATTGTACTTGTTGCTAAGTAGTATGCTCGAAATTTTATTTGGATGTCAGTCTCGTCACACATTTTTAATATCTGTCAAAAATTTACATGCTTGTGTTTCAAATGTAATCCTTTTTGCCTTAAAGTCGCTCTGAAAAGTTTAAATGTAACATATAATTTACAAAGTTTAAAAGTTTAAACACCAGGGAAATTGTCAAGGGCCCAATTATGGCACAAAAAACACCAAGGGACAAATTATCATAAGTAAGGTTTCATTCTCTAAGCCTAGAGCCGATATCAGCGCAACCAATCAGGATGGATCTAGGCCAGAACTGATGAATAGAATAACCCTTTTCAATATTAAAATTAGATTTGGGACTAAACAGGTCAAAGAGCTTATTTAAAGCAGTTTTCTCGCTGCTGCGCCCCCGTGCAGTTTCAGTCCTCTGTTGAAGTGAGGGAGCAGGCCGCTAGGCCGCCAGCCACAGCCGCTGTGAGGCTGGCCAGCACGCTGCAGATGAATCCGGAGCTGAGCACCTCGGATGTTTCGCCATGACGCAGCACCGCGTTGTACATGGTGCCAAGAAACACTGACCAGGCTATGATGGACAGCACAGCTGAGGGTTGCGCAGAGGGAATAAGCTATTGATTATAGATTTAGCTGGAGCCACGCGAGATTTGCTTACCGACTCCCGCGCACAGGCCGGTCACAGTGGCAGCCAACGCCCGCTCCTTGTACCGGTGCCGGACCAGCCCGCGCTCGCCGCACGCGTCAATCACCAGCTTGATGGCGGCCGTCAAGCCCAGCGCCAGGCAGGCGAACAGCAGCACCCGGGCCGCCACCAGCGCCCCGCTATTCGCCTGCGTCAGCCGTTTCAGAGCGACCTCCGACACGACCGGGTGGTCGACACCGGTGCGCCAGTTGGCCCGCAGGCCGGTGCTGTTGACCGGTGCTTCCGGCGTCTCCAAACCGATGGACCGGCGGTCGGCAAGTACGGTTTCATGATAGACCAGAACCTCGTGCGGTCGATGGTGGTAGTAGAAGTGATAGAATGCAACTCCTGGTGGAACGGTGCGATACAGGGTAAGAAGTTTTCTCAAAACCGAGCATCATCTCAACTCGAACTCACTCTTCGTCTCCCACAGCCCGACAGCTACGAAGGTGGTTGCTGAGGCGTTCCTACGCGCGCCTGGTCGGGGCACGGAGGCTTCGACCAGCATCCAGCGGTCGCTGAACAAGCCGATGGTGGTCAGGCTGATGCAGGCGCAGAGGAAGAAAACAAGGACGCAGCTGTGCAGCATAGTGCTTGGGCTGGCAAATTTCGCTTGGATAATTATCCCACTTGCTTGCTGGAATAGCCATGCAGGCTTTCAGTCATCTGCTCTGTTCAGCTATCTGAAGGGCCAATTTTGAATGCAACACACTGGAGCCACAGCTGCGCCACGTACAGAGAGGTATTCTAAAAAATTCTGAATCGATATCGAAGCGTGAGAAGCGATCGACTGCCTTAGCTACAAGCAGTTGGATCATTCTGCCGGCTCGAGTGGAAGGGGCAAATCGAACGGCTTTAAGGGGAAGTGATATTTCACTTTGATATGAAATTATTCTCACCCCTCTGGGGGCAGTACAGAAATGGCTACAGAGATTAGTATCCCGATTACCCAAAATTAAGTAGCCACGTAGGTTTGCATTAATTAAAAAATCAAGAGATGCATTTTAGAAACTTCAGAAGCTACAAATAATGGATAAGTTTTCAAGGCTGAAGTATATTTAGGGCTCGTGCATGCCATCAACATAAAGGGCCTCAGTACAAAGACCTTTATACAGCTTTGCAGCCTAAAAAGAAATGGGCAACTCGAACTGTCAACGAATAGTCAAAATCCTACCAAAAGCATTGCAAAACTAATGACTTGAGTACTCGTACACTTTAATACAGAGAGAAACTTTTAGAATGCAAAAAACCATGAATGTCAATATGAATTTCCTACTATTTAATAAACTAGCTATGAAGCGGATAAAATAAACAATTCATGAATTAATTCAAAAAAGCAAGCACTGAAAAACTTAAGTACTGCAGCTGTACTGTAAACTACAGATTCTCGCAGCAGCTTGTTTAACTCTCCAGAAGAAACTGCGTTAAGTCGAACGTCAATTAGCCATACCAGTTTGACCGAATAACGAATTAAATACATACCTTCAAAAAGCATCCGCTGATTGATACTTGGCGAATCGGATGAAAATCTGCACGATAAAAATCAGTTTTATGCTCTTGTATGACAATTTGCCTTTGCTGCAATGGTAGCAACAGGCATGGGAAAAAAAGTAAAAATAACTCATACCTGGTCGAGCGTGGTCTGGTTGACGCTGTAGTCGAGTACCAGACCGCTGTCCTTGAGCCTCTGCACGTTCTCGAAGATGTCCCTGAGCCGCACAGTCTGCTTCAGCTGGTACTGCAGCACAGCCGCGTGGTTCTCGCACAGCACAGCGTCCGGAAACACCGACATGAACGCTTCGTGAGCTCTCTCCAGGTGGCCCTCCGTCTCGTCCGAGCTGCTGCTGGAAGAGGCCGACTGCGAAGGCTGACGAACGCGCAGGAAGATGGTGAATCCTTGGCCGAACTTGTTCTTCAGGTGCTGAGGACTGCCGATGCACTGCAGTCTGCCATTCACCTGTGCAACACAGTTGTGACAAACGCGGCAACATGGGCTGTCTGCTGCACTGAGTCACGCACACACAGGTGCAGAGAACTGCAAACACACAGCAGGTCTTACCATGATGGTGAGTCTGTGGCACAGGGCCTGGCAGTCCTCCATGCTGTGGGTTGTGAGAATGACACACGAGCCTGCACTGACCATGCGCTGGATGCAGCGCCACAGGAACCTGCGAGCGCCGGGGTCCATGCCGGCAGTCGGCTCGTCCAGGAACACGATCGGCGGGCTGCCGATGAAAGCGATGCCGCAGGAGAGCTTGCGCTTGTTGCCTCCGCTGTACTCCTGGGTGGTCTTGTCCAGGTGCACCTCAATTCCCACTCTGAGGTGCCAAGTAAAAACAGCTCAGAACAGTTATGGAGTAGGTTGTAACTCGAAGGTAAAAAGGTCGTTCGAAACCGAGTGGCAAAAAATACGAACCTCTTTGAGATGGTCTCGACTAGCTGGTCAATATCCTCCTCCTCGACGCCTCGAATCCTGGCGTACAGCTGCAGCGTCTCCCTGCCGGTCAGCAGTGGCAGCAGCGCATCGAACTGGGGACAATATCCCAGCTGCTTGTGCACCTCGAGAGCCTCGGTCAGGATGGAGAAGCCACCGACTCGAGCGTCTCCGCTCGTTGGTGTGATGTCACCTAATACGATAGAGATCGCATGGTAAGCACGTCGAAATCATTGAAGGCAAAGGAATGGTTAAATCGCAGTGGTTAAACTCTTACCAGTCAGCATCTTGAACGTGGTCGTCTTTCCCGCGCCGTTGACGCCCAGGAAACCGAAGCACTCATGTGACTTAACTCCTAAGTTGATTCCCTTCACAGCAGCTTTAGGTCCGGAGCTGGTGTTGAATATCTTGACCAGTCGGCGCATTTCAAGTAGGTGCTCATCGTTGCTCGCGCCATCGATCTTAGCAGCTTCAGCGCGAACATCATCGTCAACCTCGGCTGCTTCTGTTTCCTGCTGCAATCGCATGTACTCGGATCGGTATAATATGCGGTAGAATCGTGACAACAAGAAGCCCTGCTTGCAGAAGCAGTTGTACTCCAGCAGCAGCACCAGTAAAAAATAAATGACGCTGTGCAATGCCATGCAGATCAAGTAACGCCCTGTAGCGTCCCATGCACTCCGATGCACGTCAAATCCCATGAACCGCTTTAACGGAGCTGCTTTCATGCTGTTATCCCTGAGAAGTGCACCAAGTTTAATCGAAATCTGTGGGAATATTGGGCAGCGCATCTAGAATTTTTAACTCAATACTGGCAGAGAAGCATTTGACCGAACAATTATCGCAGTAAAAGGTAGCTTTGCTAAAGATAATTGAGCTTAGACCAACTGACCTGATAGTGAATGTTCAATTCCATTAGCGACTGTCCCAGGCAAAAGTGAGGAAGGGGCAGAAACGCTACTTTTAGTACGTCCGCAATGTAAAGAGCGGTTTTATCATTATTTTCGAGGCCAACCATGCGTACGATTGCGACAGACATGGTTGTAGTGAAGCCGATTCCCAGGTTCAGGCAGGACAGCATTGTGAACGCCTTGCTTGGCACCGACATCACCCAACTGAACGGGTACATCAGCGGCGCGCTCGCGAACCCGAACAGAATCATCGTCAGCAAGAACGGCCCGATGGTCTGCGAGCCGACGAACTCATAATTCCTGAATGCCACGAACAGCAAAATCACGATGGTCAGCGGCACCATGTAGTTGAGCAGGTTCCACGTGTGGTTCACAACCCAGTACAGAGTCGGGTTGATGCCGGACACGAACTGCAGGTGCTTGGCGTTGGTGGTGCGCTCGGAGATGAGGAAGAGCACGAAGCTGGCGGGAATGAAGGACACGGCGAAGATGATAGAGACAACAGTTAGTGCAGAAACCATGGTACTTGAGTTAAGCACGTTCTGGACGTATGTAGCTCGATAAATTATTGGGTGAGTCCAGCCCGACACGCCAATCTCTTCAGGTGTTCCGACGCTTCTATTGGCCAGCGATCGCATGATGGCATTGTTGAGCGTGTTGAGATAGGCAGGACCCGAGACGTAGCCCCGGTTGTCGTACCATATTTGGTTGACCATCGGTGCATAGTCTTTAGGCTGACGAATGCTGTTTAGCCATGACGATAGCTGAAGGTAAAATCTAAATGGTGGGTAAAATTTACGTCAGCAAATAGTCGCTTTAGGCGGCATATAAAAAAACTGTTGATTTTCAGTCACTTTTGGGTAAAAATATTATTTCAAACAAAATTTCAATTGGCAACAAATCATTTTTTAATGATCGGAGTCTTTTTTGAAGCAGCTCATTATTAAATCTGATGATTTTGTGACGCTTTAGCGGACGAACAAAGACTCCTATTTACGAGCTAGAATCCAAGTGAATATTTACGACGCAATAAATCGCTTATAAAATGGCTCACCCCTCCATTGGCTTTTCGCTAAAGCTGCCCAAACTTAGTAGCAACTTTTGAGCCTCCAAATTCGCGCTGTCTTCAGCTCCACCGAAGGGCTGGGTGTCGTTCACGAACAGCGTGTAGCCTCCGAATCTTTTCCGGTAGTACTCCATCACAGTTGACTGGATGTTGTTTGTGAGGTTGTAGCCCTGCATGCTCTCCAGAATGTCCGAGCTCATCAACTCCTTTCGAGCTGGTCTTGGCCAGTCAACGCACTTCGCACTGTTCGGATAGTCCGCGTACGAGCACTGGCACCACGACGTGTTGCTAGGCAAGCTGCTGGGCGTCTGGGACCACGCTGAGCCTCGACGCTCTGTCTTGCACGGGAAATGCGGGTTGCTGAACACGTCCTGTCGCATGCATCGAGTCCCCAGGAAGTCGGTGGTGTTCATGTGCAGCATCAGCCGGTTAGACAGGTCCGTCAGACTGGCATTGTTGGGGAAGGCGGTCAGGCTGCGGCTTTGGAACACTGACAGGTCCTTGAGGCGAGATCGCTCCGGCTTGCCAAGCATGTACCAGGGCGCCAGTTCCATCGGCGGGCTGTCACCGTCTTTGGGTACAATCTGGAGCAGGGCCAGGGACAGCAGGATGAAGAGAGCGGGAAGCACGAACTCGGCCAGGAATCCGATTTTGGAGCGACGTAAAATGTGAAAGCGCTTGAGCCAGAGGGCCTTGACCTGCTGCCACAGAGGTCTTTTAGTCCGACGCAAACTCTTCAGTGACATGACATCTAATGCTGTTTTCCGGGATGATTTTCGAAGTTCACCCGAAGATAAAAATCCCTTTTTTTCTCCGAAATCATTGCTTCCTCCGATTGATGCTGGTATCTCAACTAGGGATGACGTGCTCGGGATTTGGCTATCCTGTTCGGCATTGTAGCCGGTCACAGAGAGGAAAATCTCCTCAAGCGAGCTGTCTTCTATTCCGTAGGCCGCGATATTTAGATCTGTCGTTTGCTTTTCTAAATCACCGAAAAGAGAAGCCAGTTTTTTCTCGGAACTGTAGGGAAGCTTCACGTTGATTTCGCTAGATGTACATTCTCCAAGAAAAGCATCTGGCACCTTGGACTGAACAACACTCAGCACTTTTTCAGCATCGCACTCCAATGATGCTTTTACGAGAGTCAGGGTGTAGCCCTCGCCGAATACCCTCTTGAGAAACGTGGGAGAGCCTGAGCACATCAGACGGCCCTTGTTGATGATACAGATCCGGTCGCCCAGAATGTCGGCCTCGTCCATGTGGTGGGTGGTGAGGATGATGGTGCGGCCTTGCCGGAACTTGGTCAGAACGTCCCAAATGGCGCGACGAGCGTGGGGGTCAACGCCTGGATTTCAAGTTCAAGTAAAAATGTGAAGGAATTCAAGCAGGTCATTTTTATTCGGTATCCAACTTACCAGCAGTTGGTTCATCCAGCACAACTACTTTCGACCCGCCGACAAATGCCATGGCAACCGACAGCTTTCGCTTCATTCCGCCTGAAAGATTCTTGCTGATTTCATTTTTCTTATTTTGAAGGCCAACGTCGGCGATGAAGGCATCGATTTGCTTAGCTACTTCCGCCTTGGTGAGCCCCTTGAGCATGCCGTAGAAGTAGATGTGGTCCTCCACGGTCAGCGAGTCAAACAGCACGTTGTGCTGCGGACACAGGCCGAGGTGCTTGCGAATCTCGTCCATCTCGGTGCGAATGTCGTGCCCGGCGATGAAGGCGGTGCCGGATGTCGGCGTGTACAGACCGGTCAGCACGGATATTGTTGTCGTCTTGCCTTTAGCGCAAAAACACGCGAGTACATGTCAATCACAAACGCTTTTATCCAATAAAGGTCATTAATAAATTAAATCGTCTGATTTTAATTAACTTTACGTCTAAAAGATCTATTTTCTACGGCTTACCAGCCCCATTGTGACCCAAGAAGGACGTCACTTGACCCTCGAAAAAGTTGTAACTCAGGTCGTCGATTGCAATAATTGCCTGTCCTTTTTGACAGGCCCAGTTTCGATACTGGAACACTTTGGTCAAGTTTTTGACAGCGATTCCAACTGATAATTGTTTCGGCTCCTCTTCAAAGTGCTCCGGTTTGGGATCGCGAACTGCTTCACCAGTCAGGGAAAATCCTGGACCTGACGCGTCGTAGAAGGTGGCTGAGTTGGATGCAAGGCTCGCCTGTGTCGTATCGTTTAGCTTGCTAGCGCGCTTCGCTGACTTTGAATTTTTTCCACACCAGAATGACGGTTGAAATGGAAAGTACCACGGCTTGGGCACCCCGAACTCGCCGGGAAACACTTTCTCTAGGTACCAAGTCAGCAGCATAAAAATAGCTGAGTCTATCCAGAGCATAAGAACTACCTGGAATGCAAAAATAGGCGGAGAAGGTGATTTTTCCCCTCAAGATAAGTCAGTTACATTGTGTAAGTTGTGCCCTTTTTGTTCGCATAGTGTTTTAGGATTTGATAAAAATCCTCTGGATCATTAAAAATAAGGCAGTCACGAATGCATAATACGGAATTCAAGCAAGGAATACACTTGGAGTGCTTTACTAGTTTAGATTTATCGCAAAAGTCAACACAATGCTAAATTTGCTTACCAAACCGAAAGACAGCTCGCCATTGGCTCCTGAATACTGGAAAAAGTTGTCGTACTGCAGCCCGACTGAGGCCAGCTCCCAGTTGCTGATGAACTTGCAGCCGACGCCGAAGGCTACCTGGGGGATGAGGCAGCCCAGCAAGTAGTGCGTCCGCGTCATGCTGTAGCTGAAGGTCTCAACCAGGCTATAAGGCAGGTAGCCGGCAAAGTAAATCACTCTAGCGAAGGCGGCCGCCACGCTCGAGTTGGAGAAGAAGATCGAGATGAAGAAGGCCTCACATATAGTGCTCACAACGAATGAGACGATAAAGAAGAACAGGAGAGTAGGGTTTGAGTAGCTAATGATGCCTCCCGATGACAGCAGAAACGTCATGAGGGCACTCGCGATTGACATGATGACTAATGACGAGATGAACCACGAGATCCAGTGCACTCCGTCGGACAAGCCCATGACCTTCATCACTTCTTTTAGACGGATCTCCTTCTCGTAGACGATGGCGTTCACCAACAGAGAGACGTTGTAAATCCAGGACACGGTCATCAGCATCGGTAGGAACGAGCCCATCGCGCTAACGAATTTGTCGTCGATGAAGCAGGCAGAAGGGAACATGGACAGGTAGTTTTGAATTGGAGCCTCCACGCCAGTGATAGCCACCTGAATTCCCTGCTCAAGGAGCTCCTGTGATAATAATTAAGTTTAAGGTTTCCTTACTATCCTAGCGATAAGAAAGATCCAGCTCGAAATGTTAACACCTGAATGTATGTTAATGAAAAGCAACTTATACAAGCTAAGGCAAGCCTATTTGGTATGCGAGTCTCACCTGGATGTGCAGAAAGAACGAGGTGAAGTATTTGAAGTCACTGGGAAATTTCGTCCTGGACGTCTCTGTGTACTTGTCATCGAGAACGTGAAAGTACTGCGTATCGTCCACGTCGCCCTCGAGAAATCGCAGCCTGTACTTCACGAAGCCGGCAGTTTGGTTGTCAAATAGCAACGATGCAATCAAGAGCGGTTTTTCAGCGTCTTCGTACTTGTCGAACTCATCAATCAGGTAGCTGGTGTAGTTCTGCAGAGCCTCCTGGCTGGAAAATCCGGGCAGCTTGTCCAGCCGGAAGCAGGCGGTCACATAGTAGAGCCGGCGCATCAACGAGCCCGCCAACTCAAGCAGGCCCAGCCAGCTGCCGGAGCCGGTCGCGGGATCAGGCTCGGGTGCTAGGAACTTCAAAAGGCTGAGGCAGATGGGGCCGCTCGACTTGCTGCCCAGAGTTCCATGGCAGGCCAGTAGGGCAGCCTGCGGTTTTCGGGGTCTCATATCGCGCAAATTGCTCAAATATTGAGGCAGACACCCAGCCCCATGCTAAGTGACTAATAGGGATTCTTCGAAGCTAATAATGAGAAGGAACTGAGGGAGCAGTATTCCAGAGCTGTGTAAGCTGTAAGAAACCGCGGAGCTTTAAAATACGCCGAAAAGTTTTTTGAGTAGACTTCAAGCGATTACAATCGAGGTTATGAACGAAAATTCCTTAATCAGCTATTCAGGTCAGCGAACTCACCCTGATAAAACGCATCCTGTCGCTCTTGGTAACGAATTCAAACAAACTGGGGCTGAACACATCGTTAAAGCTCTCAGCCAGGTACGATAACCTGCTCAAGCCTTGCAGAGTCTGGTTCAACTATTGGGTGAGTGAATACCAACAATGTTCGAGCTCTAACTACTTTAGATTGTACCGTCCGACCAACCCATGAACAAAGTGCCCTACCTTTTCGAGAAACTTTCTCGTCCTTGGAGTGTCCGGATAGAACGGTATGACGCCGAAGATGATTTTGATGATACCACCGAGTCCAATTTCCGGCAGCACCCAGCGCAGTGGTCCGAATATGGCAGAGCGAAAATGTCGGTCGTGACAGACTGCGGGAGTCGGGCACCGATTTGAACTTACAATTCAGTTTCACGCATGTGGATCAAAGTCCCGCTCTTACATAGCTCCGGTGGAACGATTTCGTCCGTGTGCGCTTCCACTGTGCGGTATTCGATACCCACAGCCTCTCTTCGTCGTCGATGCTGACTCGATGCGTTCTGAGGTTTTGTAGCCGCTGAAGCGAGCTGCTGCACTGGCAGCATCATCAGGGGCAGCAGATGCTTTCGGATCCGGTCACTCATCTGGCTGAACACGGTGCTGCCGCTGCCGCAGAGCACCCGGCTGAGACGGAGCAGCGCCTGCAGGGTCTTGTTCGGATTTCTGCCGAATCCGCCAGTCATGGAGGCTGTCAGGTTCCACAGTTCGTTGAGAGCCGTCAGCCGGCCGCCAAGCATCAGCTGCTTCAGCTGGCAAGTAGCGATGGGGCTTTCAATGAGATTCGAGAAAGTGGACAATCCATGGTCTCGCCCCCCGTCCATGATGAATTCAAATCAAAGCGATTATTATTGAGCAGTTATAAATATTTTTGCACGGCTTCGAATTCGTCAGAACATAATAAAGTGCAGCGATACTTGCCTCTGAAAGCAGTGCCTTTAGATTTTTCATGTCGTTGAGCTCAAGTTCGACAATGTGTCGATCGGATTCAGTGGATGACATCTGCGGCGAGGGAGATGCAAGCAGAGCGTATGGTTTTACAGCTTCCTAGGTGTATTTTGACAATCAAACAATGCCATGAGCCACAATTTACCTGCTGTAGCGCGGCATCGATGTCGAACTGAGACTTCAAATTCTCTCTGAATGCCTCCTGCTCGCATAGCGCCGCTACGGCCAGCCAGCTTTCTTCGGGTCCGTCAGCGCCGCCACCGAGGCTGCTACCGCAAACCACGGCCGGTAGAGCTTCAGTTAGCCGAAGAAGCGGCTCAAGTAGCACCATTCTCTGGACTGCACCCACGGACAAGTGCCATCGCTGGTAGATTTTTATTAGGGGGGGGGGGGTTTAGTGCCCTGGACTCGAGCACGCATGTCTTTGCCGGTGCAAATGCGTCTATTGTGGCCCAGAATTTCGACAGCTCACCTTTGGAAATCGAAACGTCGCGTCAGCAAAGCCCTTCCTCTGAGCTTCCGTCGCGTCGACCCCTTTGAAAAGGGCTGAATGGTCATCAAACACGGAGCCTAGCTTTATTGTCTTCATCTCTGTGGATCAAATATGAATAATGTATTACGAGTATTTTGCACATACAGAAACCTTGCTCCAGACCACTAGGCGGCTCGCTTCTCACCACTCCGATTGCTGGCTCCCGCCGGCACAACCAGCAGGGCCTCGGTGAACTTCCTGACCGTGGGATTGCTCAGCACAAGATTTGCAGCTCGCAGCACTTGGGTTAGGTTCCTATATCTGAAGTCAGTGGGAGTTAAGAGAAAGTGGGGAATACAACAGCCCCTTTAAAATCGCACTCAGTTGCTCACTCTGTATCGTTAAACAATCCCGCGTCCGAGCTGAAGTTCTGGTCGCCTTGGTGACAGACACCCAGATGGCAGAAGGCCCGCAGCGCCTCCAGCGGCCCTTTCGAAGCGAGCGCCACCGGTTTGAACTGGCAGGCTGGCGAGCTGTGCCGGAAGTCACGCGAGTGCCGGACGATCAGCAGGAGCAGAAACGACAGCAGCGGGGCGAGGATCTCCAGCACTGTGGAGCCCTGGTAGCAGGAGGGATAGTCGTCCATTACTCAGCTTCGAGTTATTATTTGTCTGATTGGAATACGCATGAGAATTTCAAACTAACAGATGTGAAAAGTGTGACCTGGTGATCGCTTGAGTCAAGAGGAAGATCGTAATGTCGAAGCTTGTACGTAAAAACATAATGTTGAGTGAACGCTTGGTGAGGTTGGAATTTTGCAAAATTTATCTGTGCGAGAGCAGCCCTGTTAACTGGTGAGCATTGAGTCGGATTGTGGTTGTGATTTGGAGCAGATAACTGCTCCAAGAAAGCTGCGGACATCAGTCTGACCATTAAAGTCGGAGACAGCTCGCACTATTACTTAATCTCATCCGCACACTTAAGAATCAAAATCTTATTAGAAAATTAAAATTAATAAACGCAGCAAAACACAGCAATAATTCAGAGCGACGCTGATTCATTGCAGAATGGGCCGCGAACTCACCAGATTGCGCTGCTTCAGCTTGAAGTTCTTCCACTGCAGGAGGCAGATATTCCTGAAAAAGGCCACCATTGCAGCTACTTGGGGCTGTGGAATTCCGGGCCTATGAGTTCATTTTACTCATACAGTCTTTCTCCCATTGCCCATTTGTACCGGTTCTGCAGACCACATGCAAGATTAGAGGAGTTGCTAGAGCGCATTAGTTAGCGAAAATTATGGGAATTAAAAATGATATACGCATTTCGATGCACTTTATGCGTTGCATTTAGTCTTGGACCATAGATATTCGTGAAGAATAACTTTCATAATCCTCCCAAAATTATAATGATGCTAATAAATCCCAGATTGCATCCACTCAGACCGCATCCTTAACCTACGGAACGTAACGCAAAAAGCTGACACCGCTTTGAGCAATGCGCAACCACGGCAGTTAATTTGTTCGGCTTTCTGAAATTCGAAAACTCAGTGCCATTAACGCACAAACCGGACTACACAATGGTTTGCGTTGCATCGCATTTTATTAAGATGTTAAAACGTGATAAAATTTTCGTTGGCGTTGGTTTCTAATGCTCGCAAATCAGAAGCCGCTCAGTAACCAGAACAGAGCCGCGTTTCTGTTTACTCGCTTTATTGAATTTTGTGTGGTGGTAACGGTCTAGAGGTTCTCGCACCACTCGCGCAGAAGTGACAAAGAATGCTGATTCGAATTTTGCACAAAGAACCTCAATATCAGCGAATTGCACATGATGGTTACAAGATGCCACTAATTGACCGTTGCAACATTTAAAAAACTTTTTTTTCGTGAAAAAAACTCATAAAGTAACCTTCCAAAGTCTTGGCATTCAGTTTATTCATTATTTCTCTTTAGTACTCAATGTTCACAAAAGTCTCCCAGCGGCAGCACCAGCCGAATGATCACGTGACCGTGCTGACTGCCTCCTCCGCCTGTGACGCCGCTGCAGCCGCTGCCGGAGCAGAAGGAGCCGCCGCCGCCTCCGGCCTGGCTGGTTGGGAAACCGGCTCCGCCCCCGCTGTAGCCGCCGCCGGCTCCGGAAGCGCCCCAGTTCGGATTGGTGGTTCCGCTGCCTCCGCCGCCGCCGAATCCGCCGTGGCCGGTGTTGGAGCCTCCGGCCGCGCCTCCGATCCAGCCCTCGGCCCGACTGCCGCCTCCTTCGCCGTCGTCGGGTCCGCGCCTGGGGTTCACGGGCTTCCCGAGCCAGCCGGCCCCGCAGCCGCCGTGGTTGTGGCTGGTGGGCATCGCGCTGGGGTTGTTGAAGCCGGGCTGGCCGTTGCTGCCCCCGTAGCTGGAAGGCCTGGTGGTCGGTGGGTCGGTGCCGTCCGAGCCGTTGACGCCGGCCTCGCCTGGCAGACCTGCGGTGTAAATTTTAGGCACCTCAGACTCTGTGCACGAAGACTCTCCGGCTAAGCAACTTTACTCTGATCAAAGAACCACCGCAGAAATCAAGGCTTTCGCAACACAGTCCCATGGCACACCCCAGCCCCTCACCATCGATGTGGTAGGTCCCAGCACCGCCGCCTCCAGCCGCAATCAGCAGAAACTCGTCCGCAGTCCTGTACACGAAGCTTCCGCCTCCGCCGCCACCTCCTCTGTACATTGAGGACGGCGGGCCGCCTGCCTGTCCGACCACGACACTCAGCTGGGTGCCGGCCGTCAGGTTGAACCTCCCGGACACGAAGGCGCCCCTGCCGCCGGCCTTGCCAGAGAAGGAGTTGGTGCCGCCTCTGGCGCCAGAGACTTCGATGCGGTAGCAACCGGTCGAGGGGATCGTCACGGACTGGACGGAGCCGCTTCTGCCATTGTTGCTTCCTGCAAAAAGTGCATCTGACAAGTTTTTTCCTCAAGCCTGGCGGATTTTACTCTAACAATTCTCACTTATTAGGCTGATGTTGATGTTCAGCATCTGCTTTTCGATCTGCTCCAAGAAGTCCTCAGACGTCCACAGCCTGGCGTCGGCCTCGGAGCCCACAGCTCTCTCCACGTGAGTCTCCACCACGTCAGGCCCCTCACCCTGGGACGCGTCGTTCATCAGCAGCAGCTGGCAGACCCGTGAGCTGGGAATGAGCGAGGCCAGCAGGCAGCCCCTGCGCTGGCAGGCCGCCAGGCACTCGATCGGGGTCCGGACGCCAGTCAAATTGGCGAGCTCGCTGCTCGAGGCGTTGCCGATTAGGATGGGCCCGAAGACTGAGGTGAAGCGGCTCTCACTGTGGCACAGCGAACCTTGTATGAAAAGTTTTATTTAATTTTTGTCGGTTTCAAAAATAATTTCTTATTGCATTCTGTTCAGTAACTGTACTCAAAGTGACTTCTAGTGGTCCTTAGAGGATTCCTGCTGCCTCAGCTGGAGTCGCTGCCAACAGCCAGCCAACAAGAACAGTAACTGGAGTTGGACTCATGAAGCCTGCAAAGCATTTGATGGCGATGAGTTTTGGTCGCACTACTCTTTGCGAATATTTATAGTACATTCATGAGTCAGCTCCCGGCCACCACAGCTGACTCATCATTGGCTAGAATCTTAGCCTGAGGCTGCAGCCTGTTCGATTGCTGGGACGCTTGTAAAGCTTGTTTTGGCTTAAAAAAAGGGTCAGACGGGCTCGGATTTTTTATCAACGCTTCGAAACACAGTCAAGTGTGGCACAATAACAAGTTTGCGTGACTACCTGGTTGCCATGTGCTACGTTTGGCTTCACCAGTTTTGAGGATAACAGACAGATAGAGCCACCTGGATTGCTGAAGCCAAAGTCTCACTTGCGGTAAACTATCCCTGTGTTTGCTGTTTACCCAGATACGGAATGCAGCGTTTTAAAAAATCTGCAGACAGATGCGGATTTTTTTTAACCTAAAGCTGACCTTAACCTTGCTTGTTCACCTTTACTATCAGATTTTTGTCAGATCCGGAGGGTCCACCATTTCCTGAGCGATACGGACTTTGCCGATCCTTGTGGGAGTAGCAGCAATGTTAAATGCCGATCGGCAATGAACAATCCTGAACCATGCATGGACAGCTAACAACGCTATTGCAGTAGGATAATTGTCTTAGGTTTATGTAGCCTCTCTGCTGGAATTCCAACGGAGGTAGTGGCTGCAGGGATTCACCCTGAATGGGCTAGAGATACCTCGAGCTGCCGACATTTGGGCTCAACTAATCCCAATAATGGGTTGCGTTATTATTATCTCATTATTACTGCGCACCTTTTGCGACGCATAAATGCTCATAAAAAAATTTGCATTTTTTCGAACCCCACTTTTTTGTAAATCCTTTAGCATTTTTAATTGATTATTTTAGTACCAAACTTTAAGTGAACTTGCTACATTAAATTTGAAATCTCAGCTTAATTTCATGAAGCAGGCTTTATGGCAACAAATTCTTATGAATTATTAAGCTTATTATGGCTTCATATTTGTATATTGCAGACTGGTTAAACAGAATAAGCTTGACGTAGTGAGAATTTAATTGGTTTTCTAGCTGTTGTAATGCGTGGGTGATAATGTAGGCTGCAGGCGCCCTACCGGCGAGGACAAGCGCGAACTCGGCGTTTCATCGATTGCCTGCTGGCTGACGCCGGCGCCCCGGACTCTGCCAGCGGCACGACCTTCGGCCTTGAGGCGCGACCTGTGACGCTGCTACTATGCTACTATTCTCAGCGTACTATTTTGTTGTTGTTGTATAAAATACAAATGCATGTTTAAGGTTCAATTCATATGCTTAAATATATCTACGGAAACCAGTCTAAGAGATGATAAATGAGTGGTCAAGGCACAATCACTTGCACTGGTTTCGGGAGTGCAAGCTGCAAAGCAGCAATATGTAGCCGTATAAAAACCGCATGCGTGCAATGTAATTACAACTAAAAAAGCGCGCGTATTTAATGCGATTTGAATGCTCAGCCTAAAGTAATATGCATAGGCTTCGCGTATACGATTTCGAAGCGTATTTCGTGTGCGTAACACGTGTGTAAAAATACGCACGTTTACGCTATAATAAAAACCACGTATCGCGCAGGAATCCAAGCGCGTGGTACGCGCGCAGTTAATGCACGGGATACGCGCTGAATACGCGCGAACACGGAGACTGGGAAATTACCATCACATTAATTGCGGAAGCCAACTTCTCGATCTGGCCAGATCTAAATAGTTAGCACTGTGCGAAGCGAGGATTTTAAACTGAGCGGAAGAACTTTGCGCATCATGAGTATCCTGTGCCAAGTTTAGCAGAAAGCAGGCGTTTCGCCAAGCCATATTGCCTGACCTTTGTGGTTTAGTTGATCAGAAATTTTTACTAGCTTCCTGCTATTGAATAAATTTTCGCCTTATTGGGAATTCCTTAGATTAATATATCATTCTAGTGAAAAAAAATTTTCAGGCTTTGGGTTATTCTATGAGCATTAGTTTCATTAACAAATTTGTAAAAAAGGACGATAAAAAATGTTTGATTACTACTGAAAAATATTTCACCATATTCTGTCTAACTTCTAGCTAGTACCCAAAGCAATCAAACCCTGCAACATAAACTCCGTATAGAAAGTTTGTTTTAACGTGAGCGATAATATTTAGAGTGTTTAAACACAAATGAGTTTATCATAGAAACTTTTATTATCGCGCTGATCTGGATCTGGTTCAGTCAGTCAGCCGAATCGATTCGATTCAGTTATTTTGCTGGGTCTTAGTCAACAAGGGGGCAGGACAGAATCGCAGTATTTTAGCCAGTAGGCGTGCAACAAACTTTTAGCAGTACTACTAAGACTGTTGTAGTCTGCTACCAAAGGTCTACTTCTGTAAGTTTTATTCAAAAATATGAATAATTACACTCCTGTCATTTTACTGTTTCAAAAATTTGCTTGTTATTTTTAAAGAAAATTCCTTTATTGGCAATATTGTATCAAGCAAAAAGTTCAAAATTGATAAAATTGTATTGCTAAAATAATATTTTTAGTCTTTTAGTTAACTTTCATATGTTCAGCTTTCGTGGTATATGCTAGAACACATTTTTCATTAGATTAGTTTGATTTAATGGATTTAGCTCTAGAATTTAAATGGTTTGTCACTTTTAAATTTCATGAGCTTTATAATCTTCATGTTTGAATTTGAATTCATTGGTTGTTTTGATAGTAAAAATTGTTGCATTTTCTGATCTACCAAATCTTACAGAATAAATATTTTTTTCGAATATAATTTTTATTATCAAAAATATTATAGCTGCTTTTTATATTTTTTTCATATCATATGAATAAAATTTTTTGTATTTTAAATCTGTTAAATATATCTGAATGAGTTTAGTGCAACATATTACAATATTTTAATTACTTGCACTTCAATAATTCGTTTAGTGATTTTAAAGCTCAATATTTTTTATTTTCCTGAATACTTTCCCATGATTTTTTGCCTTTCTTCTTGAAGAATCAATTTATGAATGTTCATAATTTTCTAATTATCAACAGCTTTAATTCAATTCAGCTTGAACAAAACTAACCTCAGACCATATTTATGTTTGTTTTTTAAGATTTAGTTTTCTCTAGCTTAAAATAGGTTTGAATCCCTTGGAAGGTCACAGATTTCAAAACCTATTTCAGGCTCGAGATGAAAGCCTTTTTCCGGCACATCTACCTGCTGCAGTGGAAGAATGCCAAGCTGAAGCAGCGCAACAAGGTAATGTTCTAATGATTGGCGCCATTTTTTTTCCATCGAAGTTCAAAATGGGATTGTAGTTTATCGAGTTCTTTGAGTAGCCAACTAACAGTTTGTATGAGCAATAAATTTCTCGCCACTTTGCCGGAGTCCACAACGCCTGACCCGCCCGCAGGTGCGCACCCTGTTCGAGGTGATCGCCCCGCTGTTCTCCTTCCTGATCCTCATAGCCGTCCGTCAGTCGCAGGATTTCTACCAGCGCTCCCCGGACTGCCAGTTCAAGCCCGCCGCCCTGGCCTCGAAGGGCCCGCTGGCCGCGCTGCGCTCCTTCTGCTTCCTGGGCGTCTGTCGCCAGGGTAACCAGTCCTTTGGAATCGAATCCAGCCTGCTGAACGACACAGAGTGAGCTGTTCGATGTGTCTTTGCAGTTTTGCTCCTGCGCATCAAGAATTGATCCTGTATTAGAAAAGACTTTGGCGAACTAAAAACCCTTGCGCAACTAGTTCAACAATTAGTGCACGAGTTTTGCTCTCGTCAACCCGACTACTGTGACCTCCACCTCTCTCTCTACCCCCTGTCTCCGCTCAGCCCCAAGCTTTTGTTCTTGCAGCCCCCAGCAAACTTTTAAGTTCGCAGGCAACCGCATTTGTCTGCCTGCCTTGTCACCGCTGCCTGCTGCTCTTTGCCCCCCCCCCCATGCTTAGATAATGCGGGGCGGGCATCGCACTTGTTGGCTCCGACTGTGCGCGAGCAAATCTACCTGTAACAGGCTGATGCCATCTGCCTGGCTTATCTGCAATCTCCGCTCACTGGGGACATTTATTAGTTAAATATTTCTTCATATTGGATCCACGCCAACTGGATTATTGCTGTTGGACTTCTGTTCAGCATCTCCGCATCCGGGTTTCCTCTGGTAACAGGATGGGGCTGTCAGGCAATTTGCATGCCGTATTTATTAGTATCTTTAGAACTATAAATTCTGGTTTTTTTTTCTCTTCACAAAATCCAGTCTCGGCTCGCCCAACCTTGAGCCACCCCCTCTCTGGTTGCTATTGCAGCCGCTGAGACCAACGAGTGCTAAATGGTTTTGACCAGGCCGCCTCTGCCTTATGCAGCTCTCTATTAGAGAATTCTAGGGGGTGGGTCGGCCGCCTGCCTTCCCGCTCTTATCTACAATGATATTTTTCAGCCGCTCTGCCCCCCCCCGCTGCGCCTGGGACAGACAGGGGCGGCCTGGCGTGCTGCCCTGCTCGTGACTGTGGCTAGAGACCCCCCTCTCCAGCGTGCGAACTTGCTTTGGCGAGAGGCTGCTAAGAAGTAGTTTTAGAAGTTTAGCGGTCTAGTCAATAACAAGCTTTGATGCCAGCTGGGGATTGATTACATCATCTTATTGGGCACTTTAAGCACACATCTATCAATGCTACGCACCATCCCTGTGCAGATACCGGAACCTGTCAAAAGCTCTGCACTTTGTCAATGGCGCTCTGACCAATCCCACCGTTCAGAAGATCACGGGCGCCCTCAGCTCTCTGCCGACAAACTGGAGCGATCCGAACCGTGAGCGCCTTCGTCTGGCCATGCATTGCTGCAGTAGATATTGCAGCTTTAAAGTATTTTTTTCTGGCTGTTTTTTGTCTGTCACTGACTGTCTTTGTCTGTTACTGGCTGTGTCTGTCTGTCACTGGCTGTCTTTTTCTGGTACTGGCTGTCTTTGTCTGTCACTGATTATGTCTGTCTGTCATTGGCTGTCTGTCTGTCACTGGCTGTGTCTTACTGTCACTGGCTGTCACTGTCCACCATTGGCTGTGTCTGTCTGTCACTGGTTGTGTCTGTCTATCATTGGCTGTTACTGTCCACCATTGGCTGTGTCTGTCTGTCATTGGCTGTGTCTGTCTGTCACTGGCTGTGTCTGTCTGTCACTGGCTGTGTCTGTCTGTCACTGGCTGTGTCTGTCTGTCACTGGCTGTGTCTGTCTGTCACTGGCTGTGTCTGTCTGTCTGTCATTGGCTGTCACTGTCCACCATTGGCTGTTCTCCAGAGGCCAAGCGCATCCTGCTGGGCTCCATGTTTGAGGCCAACTCCAGCCGGCTGTTCAACGGCGTGAACTCCACGATGGAGCAGCGGCAGGCGGTCTACGCCGCCAGTTTTCCCTTCCCTGCGGTGAGCGCGCCGTCCTGCCTATGCTAAATCACTGAGTGAATGAATTTTTTTGTTTAATGCTATAAAAAAATCACCGGTTCAACAGCGCTGGGACATCTCAGCCAGCTTTGAAGTTCGCGTCAGCTTGACGGCGCTGCTGAAGACAGTGGATATCGTGCCCAGCTTGCTCTGCTCGGGCGCCAGCAGCGGCGCCACCGGCTGGGCGGAGGTCCGGGCGCTGTGCAACCAGACCGCATTCAGGGACAACCTCAAGAACGAATTCTCGGTGGACAACGCGCTGAACCAGGTATCTGATCTGAGGATTTAGCGAGCTAATTTTCTCGGCGCTAAAAGTGCAGTTTTCCTGAGGAATAAGTACAAGCAAAATCGTCGCCATTTCAGATGACGTCAACCAAGCCGAACAAGCACTCAATCCATCTGGATTTGTCTGACGGCCCAAATCTTGTCAAACTTTTTAACGAGGTAAAAAAATCTTAAACTTGCCTCTATGCCAGCCATTTTGTGAATATTGTGCAATGCATTTAGCAGGCAAAATAGTTTGTATTTGCCCTACTAATTAGACTACTGACATCAGTAGAACAGTTCGCGTGCGATTGTGAACTTTTAATTTGAGTAATTTTTCAGGCTTTAGAGTAGAATGTACTTTTAGCATTTATTAAAATAAAAGCGACCTTCTCCGCCCATCAGTTCATCGACCTCAACAAGGATGGCACGTTGAATGTGTTCAGCGACATTTACAAAAAGTTAAGAGCCTTGATTAGCGGCTTTAGTGCTGGTGGTGACAGCGGCAGTGGCACCGTCTCGCAACTGTTGGACATGATTGACAGCCTCAGCCAGCTGGTGTGCGGCAGCGGGCCGACCATCTTCACCAAGTACGCCGACCAGCTGCGCGAGCAGATGGGAAACGGGACTGGCGGGGACGCCACCCTGCCGCCCACCACCGTGGCTCCCGGCACCAACTCGTCCGGCCCCGACCTGAGCGTCCTGATCCCGCCTGAGGATTGTGAGATTGCTGAGCAGCTCTTGCTTGCTTGGGATTCTGGGCCAGGGGTTGGGCTCAGGTGGTCCTGTTGATCAGGGTTGAGTTCAGGTGGTCCTGTTGATCAGGGTTGGGTTCAGGTGATCCTGTTGATCAGGGTTGGGTTCAGGTGATCCTGTTGATCAGGGTTGGGTTCAGGTGATCCTGTTGATCAGGGGTGTGGGTTCAGGTGATCCTGTTGATCAGGGTTGGGTTCAGGTGATCCGGTTGATCAGGGTTGGGTTCAGGTGATCCGGTTGATCAGGGTTGGGTTCAGGTGATCCTGTTGATCAGGGTTGGGTTCAGGTGATCCGGTTGATCAGGGGTTGGGCTCAGGTGATCCTGTTGATCAGGGGTGTGGGTTCAGGTGATCCGGTTGATCAGGGGTTGGGCTCAGGTGATCCTGTTGATCAGGGGTGTGGGTTCAGGTGATCCTGTTGATCAGGGTTGGGTTCAGGTGATCCTGTTGATCAGGGTTGAGTTCAGGTGGTCCTGTTGATCAGGGTTAAGTTCAGGTGGTCCTGTTGATCAGGGTTGGGTTCAGGTTATCCTGTTGATCAGGGTTGGGTTCAGGTGGTCCTGTTGATCAGGGGTGTGGGTTCAGGTGATCCGGTTGATCAGGGGTTGGGCTCAGGTGATCCTGTTGATCAGGGGTGTGGGTTCAGGTGATCCTGTTGATCAGGGGTTGGGTTCAGGTGATCCTGTTGATCAGGGGTGGTTGGGTTCACGTGATCCTGTTGATCAGGGGTGTGGGTTCACGTGATCCGGTTGATCAGGGGTTGGGCTCAGGTGATCCTGTTGATCAGGGTTGGGTTCAGGTGATCCTGTTGATCAGGGTTGGGTTCAGGTGATCCTGTTGATCAGGGGTGTGGGTTCAGGTGGTCCTGTTGATCAGGGTTGGGTTCAGGTGATCCTGTTGATCAGGGGTGGTTGGGTTCACGTGATCCTGTTGATCAGGGGTGTGGGTTCAGGTGATCCGGTTGATCAGGGGTTGGGCTCAGGTGATCCTGTTGATCAGGGTTGGGCTCAGGTGATCCTGTTGATCAGGGTTTGGGCTCAGGTGATCCTGTTGATCAGGGTTGGGTTCAGGTGATCCTGTTGATCAGGGTTGGGCTCAGGTGATCCTGTTGATCAGGGTTGGGTTCAGGTGGTCCTGTTGATCAGGGTTGTGGGTTCAGGTTATCCTGTTGATCAGGGTTGGGTTCAGGTGATCCTGTTGATCAGGGTTGGGCTCAGGTGATGCTGTTGATCAGGGTTGGGTTCAGGTGTTCCTGTTGATCAGGGTTGTGGGTTCAGGTTATCCTGTTGATCAGGGTTGGGTTCAGGTGATCCTGTTGATCAGGGTTGGGTTCAGGTGATGTGTTGGTGTAAAGAAATCTCAATTTAAGCTCCACCCACTAATCCCCCGCAGTCTGCTACGACAAGGCGTACCAGAATGCCATTCTGGGCCCGCTCAGGCCGCTGATCTCTGCTGTAGGATTTGGCAACATCATCAACGTTATGTTCGGCGTTATCCCCTATTATCCTGACAATGTCCAGGCGAGATCATATCTGGCCAAGGTAAGGCCTGGCTGCTTCATTGCCTTAAGTTGAGAATAGCTGGCGCAGTCAAACAGCTTCATTGCTTCATCAAATTGCAGCTTAACGACACGCTGACGAGTTTGAGCTTAACGTCGTACACGGCGGCGAATTTCACTCTGACCGAGAGCCCGCGCATTGCCGACTTCTTTGTCAACAGCAGCCAGATGGAGTCCATCAGGGTGAGCTGAGCCGCGCGCTTTGATTTTTAATGATAATTTAGACAGCCGACCTTTCATCTAAAACTCCAAAGGCACTAGAGGAGTTGCAGTGCGCTTTGAGCATGGCTGTGTGCTCGCCCTGATGTCACTGGCGCCACCCCCCTCTCCGCTCCCTGTTGCAG
This sequence comes from Macrostomum cliftonense, assembly GCA_950096795.1. Taxonomy (NCBI): domain Eukaryota; kingdom Metazoa; phylum Platyhelminthes; family Macrostomidae; genus Macrostomum; species Macrostomum cliftonense. The sequence continues at coordinate 551,751 of CATNEM010000226.1, forward strand.
ACCGTCCTGGCCGCGTGCGCCACCCTGCGGGCCAACGCCTCGTACGGGCCGGCCTGCCGCAGTCTGGCATCGTTTCTGGCCCCGTACCCTGACATCGAGCCGCCGTCTGGCGGGATGGGCAACTGGCGCGACCTGCTGGACGCGGCCGACTCGCTGATGCGCCGCCTGTACTTCGCCACCGCCTGCTTCCGCATGAACAAGCTGCAGGGCTTCGAGAGCGAGGCGCTGCTGGACAACTACACCAGCTTCCTCATTGACGAGTTCGGCGCCTACAAGGCCGTGAAGAAGCCCCGGCTGGTGGCCGCGCTGCTGTTCGACGAACTGAAGACGAGCTTCGCCAAGTACCGCCTGCGCTACGAGGAGCGGGCGGTGGACGGCACGCGCGACTTCAAAGTGCTGGACCGGACCTTCCGGCCCGGCCCGAGGGGCAACTTTCCCAACGATTTCAAATACTTCACGTCCTTCTTCATTCACATTCAGGTGAGCTGTTGCACTAGGGTAGCGCGCGCCGTTTTCACACGCACACATTCACACACACACACACACACACACACACATTCACACGCACACATTCACACACACACATACGCACACGCACATTCACACACACACATTCACACACACACACATTCACACACACACACACATTCACACACACACACACATTCACACACGCACATTCACACACACATAAACATACACACATACACACACGCACATACACACACGCACATACACACACGCACATACACACACGCACATACACACACACATTCACACGCACACATTCACACACACACACACACACGCATTCACACACACATTCACACACGCACATTCACACACACATAAACATACACACATACACACACGCACATTCACACACACATATTCACACACACACACACATTCACACACGCACATTCACAAACACATAAACATACACACATACACACACGCACATACACACACATATTCACACACACACACACCCTCACACACACATTCACACACACACACACATTCACACACACATTCACACACACACATATTCACACACACATTCACACACGCACATTCACAAACACATAAACATACACACATACACACACGCACATACACACACATATTCACACACACACACACCCTCACACACACATTCACACACACATTCACACACACACATATTCACACACACATTCACACACGCACATTTACAAACACATAAACATACACACGCACATACACACACATATTCACACACACACACACCCTCACACACACATTCACGCACACACATTCACACACACACATTCACACACACACATACACCCACATTCACACGTACTCATTCACTCACACCCACATTCACACACATTCACACACACACACGCACATTCACGCACACACATTCACACACACACACATTCACACATACACATTCACATACACAAACACACACACAACCACATACGCACGCACATTCACACACACATGCACACACACACATTCACACACAACTTCACACACACACATTCACACACACATACACACACACACATTCACACACACACACATTCACACACACATGCACACACACACATTCACACACACACACATTCACACACAACTTCACACGCACACATTCACACACACATACACACAAATTCGCAGACAAACATACACACACATAAATACACAGAACCTCGGCCTTCATCGCCGGCTTTTGCCCGCTTGCAGGAGCTTCTGGAGCAGGGAATTCAGGCGGCCGTCACGGGCGTGGACGCGCCGTTCCAGACCTACCTCAGCATGTTCCCCGCCGCCTGCTTCCAGCAAGACAACTTCGCCAACGTGATGGGCTCCTTCCTGCCCATGATCATGACCATCTCCTGGATCTACAACGTCGCCCTGCTCGTGAACGCCATCGTGTACGAGAAGGAGACCCGGCTGAAGGAAATGATGAAGATCATGGGACTGTCCGACGGGGTGCACTGGGTGTCCTGGTTCATTACCTCGCTCATCATCATGGTCATCGCCAGCGTCCTCATGACCCTGCTGCTGAAAACTGGCCAGCTGGTGGTGTACTCCAACCCGCTGCTGGTGTTCCTCTTCATCGTCTCCTTCGTTGTGAGCACCATCTGCGAGGCCTTCTTCATCTCGATCTTCTTCTCCAACTCGAGCGTGGCGGCCGCCTTCGCCGGCGTGATTTACTTCATCGGCTACGTGCCCTACAGCGTGGTTGACGGCTTCTCGGACAGCATGACCCAGCCGCAGTACCTGCTGAGCTGCCTAATCCCCCAGCTGGCCTTCGGCGTCGGCTGCAAGTTCATCGGCAGCTGGGAGCTGGCCTCGGTGGGGCTGCAGACCAGCAACTTCTACGACTCGCCGCTGGCCACTGGCGAGTTCAGCTTCAACCAGGTGGGCTTCTGCTGTTTCCGTCGTTGATTTCATTCCGTTCCAATGACAGGTGCTGACGCGCTCGTCCGCTTTGATCCCGCAGGTGATCGTGATGCTGTGGATCGACTCGGGCATCCTCATGCTGCTCACCTGGTACATTGAGAAAGTGTTCCCAGGCGCCTACGGAGTCCCGAAGCCCTGGTACTTCCCGTTCTTGCCATCCTACTGGTGCGGCCAGTCCAAGAAGCCGCTGCCAGTTGATGTTGAAGGCGGCGGCATCGACAATCTGGCCGCTTCGGCCTCGTCCTTGGCGTCGTCGCCGGTGTCCGACTCGTCCGGCTCGTCGCAGGAGAAGCCGGCCTCGAACGGCGCCACGGCTGGCGTCGAGTTGAACGGCCGCAACCCGTCGCACTTCGAGGAGGAGCCGCGGCACCTCAGCGTCGGTATCAGCGTCAGGAACCTGAGCAAGGTCTACCAGCCGGGCCTGTGCGCCTGCAAGAAGAACGCGAAGCCTTTCACCGCCGTGGACAACCTGAGCTACAATTTCTACGAAGGCCAGGTCACCTCCTTCCTGGGGCACAATGGCGCTGGTGAGTGATCTGCCGCCTTTCCATGCCTAATGCTTCTGCATTTACTTATTAAAATTGCGCCATTCTGTGAGCAGGCAAGAGCACAACCATGTCCGTGCTGACCGGTCTGTACACGCCGACATCCGGCACCGCCTTCATCGCCGGGCACGACATTCGCACCGAGATGGACGAGATTCGCAAGCACCTCGGCCTGTGTCCGCAGCACAACGTGCTGTTTGACTCGCTGACCGTGGAAGACCACATCTACTTCTACGGCATGCTCAAGGGGCTCACCAAGGCGGAAGTGGCCTCGCAGGTTGACTCCTTCATCGCCGATGTCGGCCTCCAGAAGAAGAAGTATGAAATCAGCAAGAATCTTTCAGGCGGAATGAAGCGAAAGCTGTCGGTTGCCATGGCATTTGTCGGCGGGTCGAAAGTAGTTGTGCTGGATGAACCAACTGCTGGTAAGTTGGATACCGAATAAAAATGACCTGCTTGAATTCCTTCACATTTTTACTTGAACTTGAAATCCAGGCGTTGACCCCCACGCTCGTCGCGCCATTTGGGACGTTCTGACCAAGTTCCGGCAAGGCCGCACCATCATCCTCACCACCCACCACATGGACGAGGCCGACATTCTGGGCGACCGGATCTGCATCATCAACAAGGGCCGTCTGGTGTGCTCAGGCTCTCCCATGTTTCTCAAGAGGGTGTTCGGCGAGGGCTACACCCTGACTCTCGTGAAGGCGTCTCAGGAATGCAAACTCGACAATGTCCTGAAAGCGGTGCAAACCCAGGTCCCGGAAGCGAGTCTGGCCGAGTGCACGTCCAGTGAGATCAACATAAAGCTGCCATACAGCTCGGTGCCGCAGCTGGCCGCGCTGTTCGCAACACTCGACACGCAGATGAGCGACTTGAGCGTCGCAACTTACGGCATTGAAGACAGCTCCCTGGAAGAAATCTTTCTGGCTGTCACCGGGTGCAGCCTTGAGGACAGCGAGGAGCTGCTGGACGATCCCTCTGTGGTCGGCTTCCGGCCGGCTCTGCGTGACAGCGTCCGTCGGAGGCAGCTTCAGCGCGCGATGCTCGGCAGGGCGAGTCCCACCGACAGCGGACTTGGCGCTGCGTCGGATGACGCGTCCAGCGAGCTGCCCATCAACTCCAGCACCGAGTGCATCTGGCCGGCCACTGCCGCCGACGATGTTGTGGCATCCGTAGCTCCTGCAGTCCCATCGGTGCCATCCTCGATGGGGAATAAGCAACCGAGGCGCACCAACCGACCTCTGTGGCAGCAGGTCAAGGCCCTCTGGCTCAAGCGCTTTCACATTTTACGTCGCTCCAAAATCGGATTCCTGGCCGAGTTCGTGCTGCCCGCTCTCTTCATCCTGCTGTCCCTGGCCCTGCTCCAGATTGTACCCAAAGACGGTGACAGCCCGCCGATGGAACTGGCGCCCTGGTACATGCTTGGCAAGCCGGAGCGATCTCGCCTCAAGGACCTGTCAGTGTTCCAGAGCCGCAGCCTGACCGCCTTCCCCAACAATGCCAGTCTGACGGACCTGTCTAACCGGCTGATGCTGCACATGAACACCACCGACTTCCTGGGGACTCGATGCATGCGACAGGACGTGTTCAGCAACCCGCATTTCCCGTGCAAGACAGAGCGTCGAGGCTCAGCGTGGTCCCAGACGCCCAGCAGCTTGCCTAGCAACACGTCGTGGTGCCAGTGCTCGTACGCGGACTATCCGAACAGTGCGAAGTGCGTTGACTGGCCAAGACCAGCTCGAAAGGAGTTGATGAGCTCGGACATTCTGGAGAGCATGCAGGGCTACAACCTCACAAACTACATCCAGTCAACTGTGATGGAGTACTACCGGAAAAGATTCGGAGGCTACACGCTGTTCGTGAACGACACCCAGCCAGTGAGCTCCGAGGCTCAAAGCGCCAACGTTGAGGCCCAGAGCCTGCTGAGGACGTTGGCGAACCTGACGAACGGCAATTCGACTGACCAGTAAGTCTGTTATATGGGCAGTGAATATATGCGCTTTGCGGGCTTCTCATACTTGTAAACCACCGCTTCAGGTTCATTGAGCAGCTGCTGTCCTACCTGGAGAGCGCCAGCTGGCCCGAGAACCTGTCGGCCATCGTGAACCAGGTCTGGTTCGACAACCGTGGCTACGTGTCGGGCCCTGCCTACCTCAACACCCTCAGCAACGCGATCATGCGGGCCCTCGCCAACAAGTCCGTCGGCTCGCCTGACCAGATCGGCGTGTCCGGCTGGACGCATCCCATCACGTCGCGGACAACTTACGTGAAAAATGTTCTCAACGCCAACACCGTCGTATCAGCAATGACCGTCGTGTCAATCATCTTCGCCCTGTCCTTCATTCCCGCCAGCTTCGTGCTCTTCCTCATCTCCGAGCGCACCACCAACGCCAAGCACCTGCAGTTCGTGTCCGGCATCAACCCGACTCTGTACTGGGTTGTGAACCACACGTGGAACCTGCTCAACTACATGGTGCCGCTGACCATCGTGATTTTGCTGTTCGTGGCATTCAGGAATTATGAGTTCGTCGGCTCGCAGACCATCGGGCCGTTCTTGCTGACGATGATTCTGTTCGGGTTCGCGAGCGCGCCGCTGATGTACCCGTTCAGCTGGGTGATGTCAGTGCCAAGCAAGGCGTTCACAATGCTGTCCTGCCTGAACCTGGGAATCGGCTTCACTACAACCATGTCCGTCACCATTGTGAGAATGATCGGCGAGCAGAACAAAGACCAGAACATGATCAACACGGCTGACACGCTGAAGACTGTCTTCCTGCTGTTTCCCCACTTCTGCCTGGGCCAGTCGCTCATGGAGCTGAACATCTACTATCAGGTATTGCTATGTGCAGTCTGTATTATTAACTTGAGGATTGGGAGCAGGCGGGTCTGTAAAATCAACAAATCAGTGCAACTAAGCTTAATTTCAAATTCTACCGATTCCCATCGCAGATTTCCGTACGCCTGGCCGACCTGATGAAAGAGACTGGCGCCAGCGCCTCAGCTCTGAGCAGGTACGTGGAAGGCTTCGATGTTTATGACAACGCCTGGAGCGCCACAGGCCGCTACCTGGCCTGCCTGGTTGCGCACAGCGTCATCTACTTTGTGCTGGTGCTGCTCCTCGAGTACAACTGCTGCTGCAAGCAGGGCTTCGTGTCCTCGCGCTTCTTCCGCATCTTCTACAAATCCGAGTACGAACGCTCGCTGCAGCAGCCGGACGCAGTTGAGATCGACGATGACGTACGCGCTGAAGCCGCAAAGGTCGAAGGAGATGAGAACAACTCGTACCTGCTGGAACTGCAGCGCCTTGTGAAAATATTCAACACCAGCTCAGGGCCCAAAGCGGCCGTGAAGGGCATCAGCTTGGGCGTGAAGTCGCACGAGTGCTTCGGCTTCTTAGGCGTCAACGGCGCGGGAAAGACGACCACCTTTAAGATGCTGACTGGTAAGCGCTTTGTCAGGTTGCGTTGATCTTCGCGTTTGACATCGGACCGTCCTCAAACTGCAGGTGACCTCACACCAACGAGCGGAGACGCTCGAGTCGGCGGCTTCTCCATCCTGACCGAGGCTCTTGAGGTGCACAAGCAGCTGGGATATTGTCCACAGTTCGATGCACTGCTGCCACTGCTGACCGGCAGGGAGACGCTGCAGCTGTACGCCAGGATTCGAGGCGTCGACGAGGAGGACATCGAGCAGTTGGTGGAGAGCATTTCCAAGAGGTTGGCGGATTCATATTCTAATTCAGTTACATTAGCAGTCCTGATTGTTATCACTCTCGTGTGATAAATTTGTGATGCAAATCAAATCAGAGTGGGAATCGAGGCGCACATGGACAAGACCACCCAGGAGTACAGCGGAGGCAACAAGCGCAAGCTCTCCTGCGGCATCGCTTTCATCGGCAGTCCGCCGATCGTGTTCCTGGACGAGCCGACTGCCGGCATGGACCCCGGCGCTCGCAGGTTCCTGTGGCGCTGCATCCAGCGCATGGTCAGTGCTGGCTCGTGCGTCATTCTCACAACCCACAGCATGGAGGACTGCCAGGCCCTGTGCCACAGACTCACCATCATGGTAAGACCTGCTGTGTGTTTGCAGTTCTCTGCACCTGTGTGTGCGTGACTCAGTGCAGCAGACAGCCCATGTTGCCGCGTGTCACAACTGTGTTGCACAGGTGAATGGCAGACTGCAGTGCATCGGCAGTCCTCAGCACCTGAAGAACAAGTTCGGCCAAGGATTCACCATCTTCCTGCGCGTTCGTCAGCCTTCGCAGTCGGCCTCTTCCAGCAGCAGTTCGGACGAGACGGAGGGCCACCTGGAGAGAGCTCACGAAGCGTTCATGTCGGTGTTTCCGGACGCTGTGCTGTGCGAGAACCACGCGGCTGTGCTGCAGTACCAGCTGAAGCAGACTGTGCGGCTCAGGGACATCTTCGAGAACGTGCAGAGGCTCAAGGACAGCGGTCTGGTACTCGACTACAGCGTCAACCAGACCACGCTCGACCAGGTGAGGATGAAATCGCGCCATGAATTGTCGCAAGCATCCTGAGCCCCCTGCGATGCTGCAGTGTGCTCTATGCTTCCCACTGTTTTCACTGCAGGTGTTCATCAACTTCGCCAAGAACCAGACGGAGACTTCCAAGGAGACCAGCGGCAAGGAGAAGGGCCTTTTGAGGCGACTGAAAAGTGAGTCCTATTTTCAGTGCAACTACTGACTATTGAGTAGTATTCGGGGATTTTCTCTTTGGTTTATTCTGCCCCTGTCAGAGTGCAAAATAGCGCACCGCGAGGGCCTGTCCTGAAACGCAGCCTCCCTCACTCACCCAGACTGCATGAGCCCCGGCAAGGTCAGCCACACGGGATCCTCCGCCAATGTTGATGAGGTTGATGCTGATGCTGTCAGCGAGTGGTCACGTGAGGCAAAGGCCGCATTGGCTGACCCGGTGCCCAGTAGTGGCCAGATTAATTTTAAATCGATGGAAATGGCGGCGAATTAACTTGGCTACTAATTTTTTTTATCAATCAAGTATTGATTTTTAAATGATTGGAAGAGAAATGTTGAAATAATGATCTCCTGATTCAGTCGATAAAAAGCCGATCAAGTGCGTGATTGCGCGTCCCGCATCCAGCCTGATTTTTGCATCACCTCCTTTAGTGCAGAATAATTGTGGGCGGGCGTTCTCTTGATCGTTCGCGTCCTTGATCTGCCAACCATACTAGTTCCCCAATCTGATTTTTGGAGAACCTGTCGAACTGATCGCTCTGTCACTGAGCGCTGATCAACCCGCCGTCCCTGCGGCCACCCCTCGTTGCAGAGCTCGGCCGCAAGAAGCCCGGCGGAGCCGGCAGTCGCTACCAGACCTTCAGCCCGCGCCCAGCTGCAGAGGCGGCCAGCGGCGACAGCGGAGGCCTGGCCGGTGTGACCGGCGCCTGCGACCAGGGTGAGCGCGATGTGGGGTGGACGGGCCATCTATTGACGATTGATGGGCATCTGTGTGGGATTGATGGGCCATCCGTGTGGGATTGGTGGGCCATCCGTGTGGGATTGATGGGCCATCCGTGTGGGATTGATGGGCCATCCGTGTGGGATTGGTGAGCCATCCGTGTGGGATTGGTGGGCCATCCGTGTGGGATTGATGGGCATCTGTGTGGATTGGTGGGCCATCCGTGTGGGATTGATGGGCCATCCGTGTGGGATTGATGGGCCATCCGTGTGGGATTGATGGGCCATCCGTGTGGGATTGGATGGGCCATCCGTGTGGGATTGATGGGCATCTGTGTGGATTGGTGGGCCATCCGTGTGGGATTGATGGGCCATCCGTGTGGGATTGATGGGCCATCCGTGTGGGATTGATGGGCCATCCGTGTGGGATTGGTGAGCCATCCGTGTGGGATTGATGGGCATCTGTGTGGATTGGTGGGCCATCCGTGTGGGATTGATGGGCCATCCGTGTGGGATTGATGGGCCATCCGTGTGGGATTGATGGGCCATCCGTGTGGGATTGATGGGCATCTGTGTGGATTGGTGGGCCATCCGTGTGGGATTGATGGGCCATCCGTGTGGGATTGATGGGCCATCCGTGTGGGATTGATGGGCCATCCGTGTGGGATTGATGGGCCATCCGTGTGGGATTGATGGGCCATCCGTGTGGGATTGGTGGGCCATCCGTGTGGGATTGGTGGGCCATCCGTGTGGGATTGATGGGCCATCCGTGTGGGATTGATGGGCCATCCGTGTGGGATTGGTGGGCCATCTGTGTGGGATTGGTGGGCCATCCGTGTGGGATTGGTGGGCCATCCGTGTGGGATTGATGGGCCGTTCGTTTGGGGTAGATTCGCCATCCGTGTAGGATAGATAAGCCATTCAACGCCTTCATCCTTGATGCGCAGCTGAGGGCCGCCAGAACGAGGCCTCCGACAGCGAGGAGCAGCCAGCGGAGCCCCCAGCCCCCCAGTGGGTGAGCTTCAACGAAGACTCGGTGGCCTGAAGCGGACTGCGGCACTCTGACTGGCTGACACTCCGCGACTTTTTGAACCATTCGCTCGCATCCCGATGAATGCAAGGCTTTAAAACAAATATTTTACTTCAGCACCTCTTGCGCCGGCCTCATCCGATGTTTTATTGTGGCTTATTTTTGCGAAGCAGATTATTTTTTGCTACAAGAGAAATTCTAAATATTTTTGTCACAACGTTTTATGCTTTTTTAATTATTAATTTTTGTATGCACTTGTACTCGCAACTTGCTAACTACGGCCCCTCACAGTTTGAAGTGTAACCGCACCTGTAGCTGTCGTTTAAAAAATCCCAGATTTGTTGATACAACGAAACCCAAAATGCCTTAATCCAGACATTCGCCTCTCTATTTGGCGAGCTTCACCAATGATGTTTCTCTTCTTTCTCTTTGCTTTTTTTATTTTTAACTAAATCTCTGTGATATCCATGTTAAAGCGCGCGTTTTTTACTAATTCCCTTGTGTTTGCCAAACAAATTTATTCTCCATCTGGCCTATTTTTGCCACTCTGTGCCACTAAACTACTCATAGTAGATAATGGTTGAATATTTCAAGAATATGAAATGTTTTTTGCCGCCTGCACACACAAATTGTCAAAATTCACAAAATTTGATGACTTCACAATCGCTTTGGCTTGGTTTGCTTGCCTCGTTTTTGCCTTGGGCCTAGCACTTCGAGGTGCAAGGAGCTGCATTTTAGCTGCAAGGATTTTATTCCTGGTGAAATTATTGCACACAGCTACTGTTTCTTTGCAGGCGGAGATTGACAGTATATCAGAGTTAAATCAAGCATCTGCTTGAGTTCATTGCACAAGCTTTTAAAGTTAAATTCCGTGTGGGAATCGACTTTTCCTGCTTGCGGATTCACTTTCAGTGCTCGCAAAAGCCTGCCAGCGGCAGCACCAGCCGAATGGTCACGTGACCGTGCTGATTGCCTCCTCCGCCTGTGAAGCCGCTGCAGCCGCTGCCGGAGCAGAAGGAGCCGCCGCCGCCTCCGGCCTGGCTGGTTGGGAAACCGGCTCCGCCCCCGCTGTAGCCGCCGCCGGCTCCAGCAGCTCCATAATTCGGATTGGTTGTGCCACCACCTCCGCCGCCGCCGAATCCGCCGTGGCCGGTGTTGGAGCCTCCGGCCGCGCCTCCGATCCAGCCCTCGGCCCGACTGCCGCCTCCTTCGCCATCGTCCGGTCCGCGCCTGGGGTTCACGGGCTTCCCGAGCCAGCCGGCCCCGCAGCCGCCGTGGTTGTGGCTGGTGGGCATCGCGCTGGGGTTGTTGAAGCGGGGCTGGCCGTTGATGCCCCCGTAGCTGGCAGGCCTGGTGGTCGGTGGGTCGGTGCCGTCCGAGCCGTTGACGCCGGCCTCGCCTGGCAGACCTGTAGAGAGAATTTTAGGCACCTCAGACTCTGTGCACGAAGACTCTCCGGCTAAGCAACTTTACTCTGATCAAAGAACCACCGCAGAAATCAAGGCTTTCGCAACACAGTCCCATGGCACACCCCAGCCCCTCACCATCGATGTGGTAGGTCCCAGCACCGCCGCCTCCAGCCGCAATCAGCAGAAACTCGTCCGCAGTCCTGTACACGAAGCTTCCGCCTCCGCCGCCACCTCCTCTGTACATTGAGGACGGCGGGCCGCCTGCCTGCCCGACCACGACACTCAGCTGGGTGCCGGCCGTCAGGTTGAACCTCCCGGACACGAAGGCGCCCCTGCCGCCGGCCTTGCCAGAGAAGGAGTTGGTGCCGCCTCTGGCGCCGGAGACTTCGATGCGGTAGCAACCGGTCGAGGGGATCGTCACGGACTGGACGGAGCCGCTTCTGCCGTGCTGCTGTCTGGAACGCGTTTGATGAAAAAATATTGTAGGAAATATGGGAAAACTGCTTCGAGGCAGGGCCTCCCATCGTCCTCCCAATCAGAAAGAGAGGCAGCTGGCGGCCTGAACTGCAACTTGCCACTGGGGACTTCAAAGCAGCAGCAGCTTTGGCGAGCTCTGTTTCACTGATGGGATCACGCGCTCCGACAAAAAACGAAGTGTGAGGAAAATTTTTTAAGGTGGTCCCTAACTGTTTATTGACCAACTTATGGCCACTCAAGTTGAGCAACCTTGCAGCCTCTACTCACTCGTTAGGCTGATGTTGATGTTCAGCGTCTGCTTTTCGATCTGCTCCAAGAAGTCCTCAGACGTCCACAGCCTGGCGCCGGCCTCGGAGCCCACAGCTCTCTCCACGTGAGTCTCCACCACGTCAGGCCCCTCACCCTGGGACGCGTCGTTCATCAGCAGCAGCTGGCAGACCCGCGAGCTCGGAATGAGCGAAGCCAGCAGGCAGCCCCTGCGCTGGCAGGCCGCCAGGCACTCGATCGGGGTCCGGAATCCGGTCAAATTGGCGAGCTCGCTGCTCGAGGCGTTGCCGATTAGGATGGGCCCGGTGACTGAGGTGAAGCGGCTCTGTAGGTCGCACCGGGCGACTGCGGATGAAATAGAAAAAATCGCTGGGTTGTGTCATTCATCATTCTGAGTAGTGTGAGCTGATCTTTTTAAACGCTAAATTCCTATAATTTAATTATAGGAAGCTAGTAAAAGTATATTTATTGCCTTTAAAGTTGAAATTATCTACGCTCGTAAAAGTCCTTACCTGAAACCGATGCCAAAAATAAGCAAAGAAAATCAATCACTTGAGATTGATTCATGAGTTCGGCAGTTTCAGTTGCGGTGCAATAATCAAGTAACGCACTTGCTGATGAGTGACATCCACACTAACTTCCCGATATTTATAGAGGCAGAAAGGACCAGCTCACAGCAAGCCCAGCTGGCTCACCATTGTCTGGCAATATTTTCACTGTTAGCTGCAGCTGCTTGGTCTGTTGCGTGACGGACGCATAGGACGTGGGGTGCTTCATCATCACTCTAAGCACATCTATCTGAAGCACCAAAAGTTTTCGTCATTGTAAGATTCAGCGCTCATCGCCAACTGTGGCGTGCATGAGTGCTCACCCTGACTGCATAAAAACTTCTACTCCATTTAAACAAGCTAACGAAAGTATGATTTTTAAATAAAAACTCAAACGGAATTTTACAACTGATTGAAAAACACACGAAAAAGACACCTGCCATTGTCAGGATTCCAGGATGGCAAGCTTGCGTGACTGCGACATTCGACTGCATGGCAGCGCTGAGGGGGTGAGTCACCATCAAAAGTTGAGTCAGCTTTTGCTCCGCTAAAAAGCTGATGTTGCTGAGATTCAATGCAGTTGTCATGCATTTTTTCGCTAAAACGGCATCCAAATAGAAACAACTGCTTGTCAATCTCTTCAATCCAACTAAAAGCAAGCAAATTTTTTAAGCCTTGGAAACTGACCTGTGACGGACCAGGGTGAAGCCCCCTCAGGTGGTTTAACCTGTGAAAATCCGCAGCCTGTATAAAAGCTAGTTTTAAAGTACATTTTGTTTTGATCCTCACATTGCCCCGTTATCTTCCCAGGCCAGTACTTGCCGGTATGATAAAGCAGCAGGATTTGCTGAATTAAAATTAACTACATTTGCATAGAGCTCCCCTGGAGCTGCAGCTAAATTCCCCATATACTAAATCTCTAATGTCTGTTTGTTTGTTGGTTTGTTCGTTTCACAACTCCGCCTGAATGCCTCAACCAATTTTGATCGCGTTTTTTGCAAAAGATGCCAAATTTCCTGGAATCGGTATGGCTAAAATTTCTTTTATCTGCTTCAATTCTAAAGGGATTAAATATTCGAAAAACGAGTTTTTCCTATCCATTTAATGCTTTGAAAACAAAGGTCAAAAGCCTAGCGTGGTAAAATGAATTTCAAAAAGCATTGCATCATAGCTGCTGTTTGATTTTCTCTGTCTAGAGTACACTGTTCCAACACTGAATGAATGAGCTTGGCGGAGAGGGCATAGATGAAAAATGCTCAAGTGTTCTAGCGTGTGTACATTTATCACGCTTTTCTGTCCGGTGTCTGACTGCTGCCTAGAGCTGAAAATTAAAGCTAAATCAAGTGCACATAGCCACTTTGTCGGACACTGTACAAATCGCTTAGTCTGTCTTTTGACGGCTCCAATTGAATTCTTTAATTTATAAAGCTGATTTTTGCAAACTTAAAGCACCTGGCGGAATAGCCGCGATGCTAGGCACTAGGTTTAGTTTTATGCTAGGCAGTAGGTCCCCAGTTCGAGTCAGCGTCGAGGCCATATAAAATTGCTCCATTAATCCAATAAGACCCATGACTGATAACTGCATCACGTTATCGCTTTTGCCTGATGCAAAATTTAAAGCAAAATGAATCTTAAATGGGGCAAGTACTTCATTTTCGTATTTTTTGTTCAGGCCTAAATTTAGTACTTGCCGATATGTATCGAAAATTATATAACAATTAATTGTCGGGATTACAATTGGCAAACAGCTGCTGTAAAGTTTACAAATAAATTTAGATAGCATGAAAATAATTATTGCAGTCTTTATTATACCTCTTTATTAAAAAAGTGGAGTTATGCGTCGAAGACTAAATCATGATACTATGCTAAAGCTAGCTTTATCATATTGCTCATTGCTCACTTGCTGAATGCTGTTACCATGCTTACTACTGATTTCTTTTTTGCTAAAGATGGATTTTTAACACTCTGAAGGCTGAATGCTTATCTGCGAAGATAAGGCTGAGTGTGCAGCTTGCCGTGGGGGATTTTTAACATGCTGAAGGGTGATTGCCCACTTGCAGGGGGATTTTTTAAAAATTCGAAGGCTTATTGCTCATTTGGTGAACTGGGATTTCTTAACACAAGCTAACTTGCAAAGAGGTATATTCATGAGTAGAACACTGAAGGCTGGTTGCTCATTTGCAGAAGAGGATTTTTACTGTGCTGAAGGCTGATTGCTCACTTTTAGAGTTTAAGAAATGGAATTAGAATTAGCTTTGCCAACACAAAATGAAAAATTATTTTATCCTCATTAAAAATTGATCTCAAGTTTCGCAAGCTAAGCCCTGTTATCAAGTATTAGTGTTCTTTAATGACTAAATGTGGTGCTGCATGCTCTGAGAAGGTCGCAAATTGATGAGAAATTTGTTAGCTTGCTGACAGAAAACTTTTAGCATGCCGAATGCTGATTGCTTGCTTGCAAGGTGGATTTTTTAAGTGCTGAAGGCTAAATCCCACTGCAGATTTTTAACCCGCCAAAGGCTGCTTGCTCATTTGCAGGGTATTGTTAACATGCTGAAGGCTGAAGGGATTATTAAAATATTTAAAGCTGACTCCTCACTTACTGCGGGGGACTTTTAACACGCTAAAGGCCAATCCTCACTTGTAGGGGGATTATCTGAATGCTGATTGCTCTTTTGTTTGTTTGTTTGGGACTTTTAACACTATGGAAGTTGACAGCTCACCTTCACCAGCAGAGAGGATTATTAAAATGCTGATTGCTGAATCCTACTTGCAGAAAGGGTTATTAAAATGCTAAAGGCTGATTGCTCACTGGCAGGGGGATTACTAAAATGCTGAAGGCTTCTTAGCTACATGTACTTGCAGGGGAATTACTAAAATGCTGAAGGCTTCTTAGCTACATGTACTTGCAGGGGAATCACTAAAATGCTGAAGGCTGATTGCTCACTTGCAGAAGGGGGCTATTAGCATGCTGAAGGCTTTGCTGAGGTGCTGTGCTGAGCCAACTAAGCTATTAACCAAGCAAGCATAGAAATCGATGCTAGAATTTTGTGACACTCAGGGAACTTAAATTGGATAAATTTAAATGAAAGCTACCTAAAAAGCATGTCCATAGCCAACAGTTACGGTAAATCGCAAATTTCTAAAGAGTGCGGCTTGGATTAATTAAATTCATTAAATTTTTGTCTGGCTTGGGTTCGTAAATATTTCATAAAACTTATTTTTCTTTTTTTGCATTAAAAATATTTTAATTTGCTCATAAGCTCAGAATTGCTACTAATTATAAAAAATACAAATAAAAATCATGCCTATGACTTTGTAGCGAAATAAAGACTCTCTAAGGGCTCCCCAGCGAGGGGGCTAAATGGCCGATTGCTAACTTGCAGGGGGGGTATTTTTAACATACTGAAGGCCGATTGCTCACTTGCTGAACTGGTACTTTTGACACGCTGAAAGTTGACTGGTCACCTTCACTAGCAGAGGGGATTGTTAAAATGCTGATTGCTAAATCCTACTTGCAGGGGGCTATTAAAATGCTAAAGATTGATTGCTCACTTGCAGGGGGGATTACTAAAATGCAAAAGGCTAATTGCTCATTTGCCGAAGGGGGATTACTAACATGCAAAAGGCTAATTGCTCACTTGCTGAAGGGCTACTATTAGCATGCTAAAGTCTAATTTCTCGTATTCGGAAGGGGATTTTTATAAAACAGAAGGCTGATTGCACACTAGCTGAAGAGGGATCGTTTTTATGCTAAAGGTCGTGCGGAAGCAGGTTTTTAATATAATGAAAAGCTATTTTTAAATTGCCATGTGGGGTTGCTTAGAGCTCCCCAGCGGGGGGCTAAATGGCTAGTCTACTATACTAAATGTCTAATGTCTGTCTGTGGCAGCTTTCTCCGTAACGATGTAGAGCTCGAACGGCTCAACCGATTTTGATCTTATTTCGCCAAAAGATTGCAAATTCTTCGAGGATGAGACGGTGAAAGTTTGCAAGCTCTGCTCCTAGTGGAAGGGGATTAAATATTCGAAAAACGAGTTTTTCCTATGCTTTCAATGTGAGGCCAACAAAGGTCAAAGTCGGCCCTGGCAGAATGATGATTTTATTTTTGATGATTTTATTCTGTCTATGCTCCAACCCTCTATGACATTAGCGTAGTCTGTCTGTCCCTTTCTTTTTGCGCGGCATGCGTTTTATTGAGAAGTAAAAGAGGAACCCCTCTTGAGCGCGAACTTCGAATCTTTAATAAACGAGTAGATAACTCTTCTTGCGAGCTGCGGGGCTTCAAAGCCCGGATCTTACTGAAGGGGAATGCGCAGCCGAGCTATTTTGAGGCGCGTCAGGTGCCGATCCACATGAAGCCGCTGGTGATTGAGAAGCTGCGGAAGATGGTGCAGAGTGGGATTCTGGAGCCCGTGCCGTCCGGCGGCAGCCGCTGGGCGTCGCCGATCGTCGTGGTGCGAAAGCCGAACGGCGACCTCCGCATCTGCTCGGACTACAAGGTGGGGTGTCAACCCGAAGATCTGTGCCGACTCCTACCCACTGCCCAACATCGAGTCCGCCTTCTGCGCCCTGGCCGGCATGACCCACTTCGCCACCGTCGACTTGACGAATGCCTACAACCAGATCGAGCTGGACGACAGCGCCAGAGAGGTGCTCACCATCAACACGCCGATTGGCCTGCTGCGGTGGACGCGGATGCCCTACGGAGTCAAGACGGCCAGCGCCCAGT
The DNA here is from genome assembly GCA_950096795.1 of Macrostomum cliftonense. Taxonomy (NCBI): domain Eukaryota; kingdom Metazoa; phylum Platyhelminthes; family Macrostomidae; genus Macrostomum; species Macrostomum cliftonense. Next base: position 568,653 of record CATNEM010000226.1, read on the forward strand.
TCCAGGCAGCCATGGAGGCCACCATCGGCGACGCGGTCTCCAACATGGTGATCTACCAGGACGACATCTGCGTGGGCGCTCCGTCGGAAGCCGAGCTGGACGCCAAGGTTGTCCGACTGTTAAGCAAGCTGAAGAACGCCGGCATGGAGATTAACCCCGAGAAGTGCGTTTTTAGAAGCACCGAAATCTCCTTCCTCGGGTATCGCATCTCCGCAGACGGAGTTCGACCTGACAAGAAGCTTGTGGAAAAGATCCAGAAAGTCAAGCCGCCGAGCACAAAGAAAGAGCTGGAGTCATTCCTGGGCCTCACCAACTACTATGCGCGCTACATCGAGGCCTACTCGGAAAAGATTGAGCCTTTGACTGCACTGAGGAGCCAGAAAACCTGCTTCGTGTGGGGCTCGGAGCAGCAGAAATCTTTTGAGGACCTCAAGCGCGCTTTGGCAGTGTACCCGGTGATTCGCATCTTCGACCCCAGGAAGACAACGACTCTGACGACAGACGCCAGTGAGTTCGCAGTGTCGGGCATCCTCACCCAGGACGGCCATCCGGTGCTGTACCTGTCCAGGCGCCTCACACCCGCTGAGCGCAACTACTCCAACATCGAGCGGGAGGCCCTGGCGGTTGTCTGGGCGACTCAGCGGGCAAAGCATTTTCTGCTGGGTAAGAAATTTCTGCTCCAATGCGATCACCAGCCACTCGAATTTATCTTCGGACCGAGCCGGGAGCTGCCCAAGGTGACTTCAGCGCGGATCATGCGGTGGGCGATCCAGCTGGCTGCGTTCGACTTCGACATCGCCTACGTCAAGGGCAGCTGCATCCCGCACGTGGACGCCCTGTCAAGGATGACCTTCGAGAACGACGACAGCGAGCACTCTAGTGGCGATGACGGCTTCATTCACTGGACCGAGACTGACTTGCTGCAGCTGGACGAGATCCGCCGGGACACGGAAAGCGACCCGGTGCTCACCAAGATCAAGCGGCGGATCCAACGGAACGTATGGTCCAACTGTTCGGCTGCGGAGCGACCGTACAAGGCGGTGAGACATCAGCTGACGATTGAGAACGGCATCGTATGCCTCGGCGACTTGCTGGTTCCGCCAGCCACTGTCCGCAGCAAGATCCTGCAGGCGGCTCATGGGGTAACTCACAGCGGAGCTCTGGCAACCCGGAACCGACTCAAACGTGAGGCGTGGTGGCCAGGTTATTGCGACGATGTTGAGAGGTACGTGAAGCAGTGCTCGACCTGTACTAGCATTCGGCCGCAGCCAGCCCGCACTCTGCACACCTGGCCTGCTGAGCAGACTCCTTGGAAGCGGGTGCACATGGACCATGCGCACGTGCCCGGGGTCGGCCTGATCCTGGTGCTGGTTGACGCTTTCTCTGGCTGGCCAGAAGCTGTGCATGTGGCCGACAAGAGCGCAAGAACGGTGATCCGGGTGCTGCGGGCGATCTTCTCTAGGCAAGGCGTGCCGCAGACGCTGGTGTCTGACAATGCGCCGGAATTTCATGACCAGGAGCTCCACGGTTGGCTCAAGCGGATCGGCTGCACCCAGCTATTCACACCGCCGTACCATCCGCAGTCCAACGGCTGTGCGGAACGGATGGTGCAGACCGTCAAGCGAGGACTCAAGGCATTCGCGGCTCATCAAGGATCATTTGAAGCGTATTTAGCCAAGCTGCTGCTGAACTACAGAGCGACTCCACGGAGCGACGGCCGGGGCAGCCCCTCGGCGCTGATGGGTCGTCAGCTGAGGAGCCCGCTGACGCTGACTTTTGAGACGGATGCTCCGGTCGCCTACCAGGCTCGTCAAGGCGCTCCAAAGGAGCTTCGCCCGGTTCGTGGTGCAGGCCGGCCACAACACGGCGATCATCACCCGGACCGAGGCGGACCGGCCCGTCTTGGCGCACCGGGATCAGTTTGCGGCTTCTGACAGCCGCGGCCGGGGCCGAGGCTGACGACGGTGGCCCGGAGTCTGAGTTTCTGGAGACACCGACAAGCGACCCAGCCGAGCCAACAGCCGAGGAACGACCTCAAGTGGCTCGACCTGAGGTGACTGACCCGCAGCCAAGAAGAAGCGAGAGGAACAACAAGGGTGTCCCTCCTGATCGCCTGTCCGCTCGTTGGTGACCGGGGGGATGTGGTGCCGAAGCAACAAACTGTCTATGCTCCAACCCTCTATGACATTAGCGTAGTCTGTCTGTCCCTTTCTTTTGCGCGGCATGCGTTTTATTGAAGAAGTAAAAAGAGGAACCCCTCTTGAGCGCGAACTTCGAATCTTTAATAAACGAGTAGATAACTCTTCTTGCGTTACGAGAGACACGACAATTTTAGATATGCGTCAGAAAGTTTTGTGCTCAGTTAGTGAGTGAGTAATGCTTAAAACCTGCGCTGTCTAATTTGTGATTTGAAAAGGT
>CATNEM010000227.1:0-105000 GCA_950096795.1 Macrostomum cliftonense
GTGTATTTGTTGGGTTTCGGCTTTGTCGTTTTACCGACGCGGCCTCAGAGCGCCGATCTTATTGCCTATATCGACAACTCTGGCCTCCCATTCCCGATCTCGAGGTCAGCCCCAGGGGTAGCATGATGGATGTGGCGAGCGGCTAGGTCCTATGCTAGGAGAAGACAGCGAGAGACAGACACGGAGATAAAGAAAGGTAGAGAGCCGCCAGCCCCAAAGGGAAGCTGACAGCCCCGCCGGCCACCAACTTGTGTGGACTGCATCACCAAACAGCCCTGACGAAACCAAGTTCCCGACTAATTGAGGGCCTGATTTCCACCTACAACTAGTGTCTTTTAGCTGTCAATCTCGAAGTCATAGCCGACTAAGGGACACTGCAGGGACCAGATCGCATGACCAAGGCAGGCTCAGAGAGGACTTGTGCAGGGGGTTTCTTGCATGGATCGGATTATGTGGACTCGGAAATGCACTGTTATATTACTAAGAGGGGTGGATAGGGAATATCCCAGCTTTTAGCCTCGATGCTTCAACTAACTGCCGCAAAGCGATGAAATGACCTAATCAGCCCCTTCCGAAAGCGCGCCCTAACTACTCTAAAGATTACATTAAAGTTACATTAATAATTTGGCTGCCGCTGCGCCCCGAACTGCACTAAAGTACAGCCGAAGCTGAGTCCTCAATCTGGACTCTGATCGCATGAATTACTGACTGACTGACTGCATGACTGTGTCCGCCTTTGGTCCACCATGGCCGGCGCCAGCTAATTTAGCTGCTCATCCGAGCCAGCATGGCGAATAAATAAGGAGATCAAAAAGCGATTAACTGAATGATTTAGCTTTCACACCTAATCACTTGACCGCCTATGATATTGGAGCACTTTAACTACTATTGGCAATATATTATGATTTAAACTCTTACTGCCTCAAGTTAGCACAAAATAAGCAATAAGCAAATACGCAAATCCCTATTAAGACGCTAAGATGGGGACCGATAGAGACTATTCCCAATAAGTGCAAAGTCACGCGATCTCTCACCAAAACCAATCAGATTAATGCACTTTCGATGCCTTCGAACTCCAAAGTGGCCGAGGGTAGATCTCGTACTCGACCGTTAGTACTTGTCGATCTCGCAGGCAAGGGCCTCTGATGACCTGTCGCTTCTCGATAACTCTTAGCTGATGCTGACACTAAGGCTGATGTTATTCGCCGATGACTTAGGGGGAGGTTCGCATCTAAAGGGGAAGATACTTGTAGAACTAGGGGCCGTTTGCCTCAGTCTCACTGAGGTTCCGGGGACGACAAATACGTGTCCGAGACAGCAAAGCGGTCTGAAGATGGAGCGCGCTCGACGGCGCCTTTAAATAGGCGCGAGAGGCGCCGATTGTTAGAATGATCGCCGAAATTTTGCGATTGGTCCAGCCGCATTTGTTAAACGATCGTGCATTTTTCTGATTGGCTGGCAAGCTAGTCACGTGACCAACCCCACCAGGTGGTCTCACCAGTCTACCCGGGATCATAAAAAAGATGACAGGTGGGGTCGTAAATCAGCGCAGATGGGGAGAATTTACGAGCAAAATGATTTATGGGTTTTCGCAGCAGGAGGTCCTATGACTTAATAAAAATATGCGCGCAAATCAGCATGAAGAGCAGAAAGTGAAGAAAGTGAAGAGGAAAAGATAATCCTAAATCCCAAGGTACTTTTAGGGGTCGGAAGCTGAGCTGTCAAGAGTTGACAGGAAAAAAGCAAAAATAGAACAATAGGCGGGCTTCCTGAACCCCTCCAGATGTCATAAAAAGAGGCATAAAAAAAAGTGGCAGACACGTGACTCACGGGCGCCATCTGGTGCCTAAAACTGTCAGTGGCAAAAGTCAGACAGTCCTGGCGCAGAAGATTTATAGCCTAAAAATACCTAGGTACGCGCGTACGGGGGGAACTTTAGAAGCCAGCTAAGATGAGAAAAATTCCCTGCAGGAGCGTCATACTACTCCTGGATAGTAGAGGAAAGAATCTGCTGTGGGGGAATCTGCGGAGTGAGCGACAAGTGCGTCCCCATCATAGCCCCCCCTTTCTTCTGAGTCGAGCGTAGCTCGGCTCATAGAAAAAAGAGACAAGGGTGCACTTGAGTTGCGAACGTAGCAGAGATCCCTTTAGCTCACATTTAGCATTATTAGGGGACCTAAGACCGATTAGATTAAAAGTACCATTAGAAATACATTGGGGACATCTACAAAAACAGATTATTTTTTAGAAGGAATTTAGAACAAAACTTGCAAAGTTTAGACCCAAGAAAAGAAGACCCAAAGTGAAGAGAAATTGGAAAGGGAAATAAAAAAGGTGAAGAAAACTGAGAAGTTAAAAACGAGATAAAAGATTGGACTTTAAACAGCAGGGGGGCCTGCGCAAAAAGATCCTAAATCAGTTTTCGCACGTGGTGCGCGGGATCGGACTGCCGCAGGGTACCAAGCGTTTACTGGGGCTAGAGACAGCATAGACAGTTCTTATCAGTCAGTTGGGAAAACAAATTGCGCAATAGTTCAACTCATCCGGGATGGCATCCAGTCTCGCTCGAGGCCTCGGGCGTCCACGCGCGCAGCAGGGGGGCGAGGAGATCCGGGAATGCGTACCGCACCCCTCTCTCACTCCAGCCCTCCCATAGTAGACCTCGGGATCCTCGCCAAACGGGGAGGGGCCTCTCCAGAGCAAATCGGAAGCCCCCTATCGACACTGGGGATGATCTCCTCTGGGCCGATGATCCTATGGCCAGTTTGGCGTCGTGCTGAGCTGGGGTCCAAAATCCTGATCCGAGCGGGGTGCAGGAGCGCCACCTCAACCGCCGGAGGCGGAGGCTGGGCCGAAGGGCTACTTAACTTGATACACTGTCCGGCGAAGAAAAAGAACAAGTTCGCTGCGCTCATTGCCCGCCTCCACTGCACCTCGCTACCGACGCCAGGTCTGCCTCGTGCCACCTCCGAATCCGAAGACACCTCCAGGTAAGAACCTTTCATGATTCTTGGCAATCAACCGCAATAACCTCGACCGCATCGGGCTTCGCCTCTCTCATTTCCTTTCTCCCAACAGTCCCTCGAGGAACTCTTGCATCCGCCATATACTCATAAAGTGCTAACTTCGGACAAGATCCATTTGGATCCTGACAGAAACTGACGAACATATTAGCATGAATTTGGAAAAATGAGGCAGCAACTGCACTTAATTACTATGGTGAAGTTTTTTTAAGACAAATAGTTAAAATGCTCCGCCATCACATTCCTACTGCCGAATTTAAAACTTACTAAGCCAAGGTTTTATTTATACATAAGACGCTACTACTTTAGTCTGGTGAAGTAGGCAGAATTGCGCATGGCTACACTAGTTTCACCTTAACGACAAGTTCCTAAACCGTCCGACATGTAGTGAAATATTAGTTCAGATACGAAAATACATTAGTTATTACGTTAATCCTGATTAATAATTAGATTTTTAATCCTAATATAAATTAGAGATTTAATTGAAATTATTTAGTTATAAATTTTAGTTACTTAATTTAGGATTCAAATGGCACTTCACACAGATCTTAATTCATCACTAACCATCGCCAGAGAGAAAACAGAGACTCAATCACTTCATTCGATCACACTCACGTTCAAAGTCACTTATGCGATCGTTTATTGTGAAATCAAATCATTCACCAAAAGAAATAAAAAGTACAAACACACAAAAAAAAGGGGCACAGGAAACACACCAGAAATTATAAGCAGAAAAATACAACACTAAGGGAATAAAATATTTTAAAACGCAGAGGATAATAAATTCACAACACCAAAATTAGCTATGTACAGGTTCAGCAGCATATTGATAAACAAGCATACAACCATACAAATAGTTAGCAGCACAATGAAAAGAAATGAAAGGAACAGTAAGCCATACACACACACCTACAGTATTAACGCATTAAGGGAATTAGAATATTTACACAAAAAAAGAGGAAAATACGGTATGCTAGTAATGAAAATAATAGGGACATAAACACTCGAGGAACTACTACAAGTATGCATATAGAGGGTAACGCTAGCGAAAATAAACATGAAGGAAAATTGACAAAAAGGAAAAGAAGAGAAAAACGCACCTTCAGCGCCTATCTCCACCTTGATATCAGTCTTTGTCCTCTCTCCGACTCTTTCACATGTTGAATCGCTCATGTAGCAACTACGCCAGCTCGCCAGCCGCGCAGATATCCACCTGCCTCCTTGAGCGTGGCGGCCGCCAGCTTCGCTCGAACTGCAGTCATCGCACGGTATTCAGTAGCTGTGATTCCTGCCTTGAAGAGGTCGTCGTGCTGATGAGGGAGCCGGCTGTCGAGCTGCGCCAGCGCGGCGCTCGGCTCTCGACACGCCGAGGCAAGCCGTGTAGGCGCAGCGTGGCTAGCTGATTAGCAGGCGAGACTGTGACTTCGTGCGAGGGCGATGGTCGGTGTGAGGATGCAGGTGTGTCAGTAGCGAGATCGGTGCTGATGGGTGGTGAGCCGGAGCTGCCAGTCGTGGTCGGAGCTCGCGCACCACAGCAGTCGCGAACGCAACAGCTCGTAGGCGAGAGCGGCAGCCACCTCGTCAGGCGAGCTCGTTGCGCCGGAGGCAGCCCTCAGCGACTGTTGGCCGTCACCGCCTGGCGGGCATTGTCTGGCAGAGCGTAGTGGGATTCACCTTCCTCTCGAAACCTCGTCGTCCTCATCGCCCAGATCTTCGCCCTCTTGGCCAGTGACATATCATCCAGCCGCTCGAGCTTCACTCTCGGCTCCAAATGCTTCCTACATTCCAGATTGTCGCCGATGTCTAGGCGCACCGCACTGCCAAGCCCGCCGAAGCTGGTTGGACTCCGCGCCCCGACGACTCAGGTTGGTCCTCACTGATATGATTCACTTTGCATGATGCCATTTTACTCGATGTAAACAAAACTTCTTGATTGTTGAGTTTGGTCGCTAATTTAGTCGTCGCGTAGCAGTTGGTTATTAAACACACCCGGGCTCAAGGGCCGCGCAAGTATATATTACAACGGGGCGGGGGGAGGCACCACTACGGACAGGTACATCCTAGGGCACCAACCCCGATCCACCAAAAACTTACGACAAATGAACAAGCCTTCATGTCGCCAAAACGCAAAGGGGGGGTTACACTGAGGTTGTCAAATTGACAAGGACCAAGAGTCAGGTGGGTTGAGAGGGGAGGGAGAGATTGGGGCGAACAGACTGAGAAAAGGAGGGGGGGAGGGATAGAGGGTTGACAGGGGGGAGGAGGGGAGAAGGCGCGCGAGGGGATAGGGAGGGGGATAGGAGATTCTCCCAGACTGGCAGGCGTTCCAAAATAGCCTGACTCGAAATGCCTAATCCTCAGGTTCCCGCTAAGGCTTTGACGCCAAACAGTACAAGGCTGAAAATCAGATGATCCACAACCCCGCTGAAACAAGAAGGTCCCGAAAAGCTAACCCCTAGAATTTTAATCCCTTTTTTTTTTAAATTCTTTCTATGAAATTAGTTTATTCTGCTACTCTTCCCTGCAATCCTACCCTAGACTAATCCTAACTTTCTCCTCACTCTATCCTTAACTTCCATTCCCGCAGATGCGGCACTAGTCGATCACCAACGCTGTACTTGAACTGCCGGGTGTCAGGCGGCCAATATGCTGTCCTGGCCGCTGAAAGTCGCAGGCGCCACGACGGCCAACGCATAGTGCGCCCGCGCCGGGCACCCGCATCCCTCTCATTCGCGGTGTCAGACTGCCGCCTACACCTGCCGCTCAACCAGCCGGCCATGCGGCTGCCAACCAGGCACCGCTCAATTCTACTTAGCCTGTCGGCTTCAACATCCGCTCCGAGCTCATCGACGCCCGTCAACCACGGGATGGGCGGCCACCTATCTGGCATCACAGCAGCCTCTACCAGGCGGGTCGACGCCACAACCTCCGGCACCGATGGCCTACAGCCGCCTAGCTTCGCGGCGCTGCTGCCGCGGCCCGCCAACGATCAGGGAGGTGAACCACTATCGACATCTCTGCTGCAGCATGCCGCAGCCCTGATGGCCAATGTGGGCGAGAGCCCTCAACGGCTGCAGACTGTGCAGCTGCTCATTCGGGCAGCTCAGCGGCTAGAGGAAGTGGGCTTCTAGCCGACTTCGACTGCCATCACAACTGACATTGCATTAAACTAGTTTTTCCTACCTACTCTCCTGTCTTGCCCTGACCATACCAATAAATAAAATTTTACCCAAAAGTTGTAAATAGTTGCTATCTAGTTGCCCCCAGTTACTCGTTTCTTTTTTATTAAATTGCTACTAGACTTCATTTATGACTTTAGTTGTTTTTATGCGAACCGGTTGGAACTTGATTGCTAAAGTTGAAACAAGCGAACAAACGAAAAAAGATTTGAATGGTCCATGATCCGAATTCGAAATGGGGGGCGGTGATAAAGATCTTCACTAAACGCGCGCGCTGGTCATGCCTGGGGCGATTCAGGGTCAGACTCAAAATCCTAGTCCTAACAAAAAGGCAATAATTGTCCCAACACAATGAGGCTCCTCGAATGATAATCCAAAACTGCAGGGGCGGCCGCTAAGAAAGAATTTCCTAATAAAGCTTTGGTCCCTGGGTCTCTGGCTATCAAGAAAAGAACGGACATAGTTTCTTCTCCTAAAGTTACTAATAATTTAGTTTGTCCACTATTTCTAATCTGTGCCCACTATACGAATAAATCGAAACTGTTGGGGGGTCTAATCTACCTAGATCATTATTAGTGGCTAAAGCGAAATCCCGAAAAGATAAGATGGAAACTGCAGACCCGAATCAACTAAGATGCGAATCGGCAATCCTTCAACTAAAACTCTAACATACACATCGGCTCTAGACTTTCCTAAGGGAGAGATTTCCTAGGTATAATAAAGTCTGGCACTAAATTCGCTCTTACGCTTAACCGCACTAACACCTTCGCTTGCCCGAGAGTCACCAGGTATGGGGGTGGGTGTGGGCATCACTCATCCCAGTCCCTAGTTTCCCGAGTCGCTTGAGCCCGAGGAGATGAAAAAAGCTCGGTCTCTGGGCAACAGGGGCAGGAGTTGGGGGAGGCAGGGGCCTCTCAACTTCGTCCAAGGCTTCGCCAGCGGCGGGCAGATGCAGGGGTGGTGGCCTATTGGGCAAATTCTGGCGCAGATTGGGGCGGGCGGTACGTGCCTGACCGTGGCGCAGGGGAATTCACCCTAGACTGAGTGGCGGCGGCGCCCACGTTAGTATCTTGGCGCATGAAGGCAGGTTTGGAATAGGCAGATTGGGAGGAGGGGGGATGGACACTCGCCTCAGGCGGCTGACTGGGGTACTCGCTACTCTCAGCCTGCGCGCTGTCAAACTCCCGCTGACTATAATTGTTACAACCGGTCTGGTCTATTTTTTCAACAACCTGGTTGACAGCGTTGTAAATCTTGCCTATTGTTCTGTCTAAACTCTCCTGCCTCTGTTGTAAATCTTCCATCGCTTCCACTACAGTTTTATCTCCCTCATCTGATTCGAGCATGCGCACCCATCGGCGCTGGAATCTCTCTTCGTTCGGGCGATCCCTATCTCTCTTATCTCGGTCGTCCCTGTGCTCGTGATAGGGGCGAGCCGCAGCTAACCTGGCGGCAATCTCTTCTGCCTCTTGGAGATTTTGCTGAGCAGTCAAAACATCCTCAATCCTAGCAAACTGTTGCCCCAACAAACATTTACGAACTCCGGGGGCAATATTCGCGGTTTCTAGGTACACAAACACCACCTCTGTTTCTAGTTGCCGGGGACCCATGTCTGGGTAAGCAGAGGCAATGACACTTCTGACCATAGCGGCGTACGAATTGTAATTCTGACCCGCCTTCTGCTTCAGATTTCTCAGCTTGTTTCTCTTGGCCAATTCTGAACTAGCTTCTCCTATCTGCCTTCCCAACGCCTCTACAAACTCTTCGAAATCTAGGCGGGGGTGAATGGCAATAGCAAGGCTTTGCAGGTCCGGGGGCAGGAGGGAGATCATCGTGTTCCTACGCTGCTCTTCATCCTCAATGCCTTCTGATCTGATCTTAAAGCGGACTCTGTCGACCCATTGGGGAAGCAGGACTCGTTTGGATTGAATTTTTCGACTATTATTTTGACATTTTGGGCTTCTCTGCCCAGCCCTAAGTTGCCTAAAGCCTGCGCAAGCTGCGTGGCTATTTCGCTGGCGGGGTTTTGAGTCGGGGGATGCTGAGTGGGGGTGCCACACCTAGATTCTCCGGGGGAGCGAGATCCCTGGGATGAGAAGTCTAAGCACTCGGCGGCTGCAGCGGCAGCGGCGTTCTCTCTAGCACTCCTACCTCTTCTAGTCCTACCACCAGATCTAGGGACACTGGAATTACTTGTGGCCATAGTTCGGTCGCAACACCAGTTGCCGAAACAGAGCTCTAAGTCTGAGTCGGGAAGGAAAAAATGGAATGAAGATGGGTGTCCGCTTCAGAGCTGGACAATGAATCGAATGAATCACGGGGGGAAGGAAAGAAAGGAATGGGGAAAGGGGGACGAGGGGGAACAAAAGTCACACAGGGGGACAAAATTACGCAAGCAAAAAAATGGGGGGAGAGAGTTCCAAGCCTTGGAACTCAATACAAAAACAATAAACAAGCAATAAATACGCAAAATACGCAATAGGCGCACACTACACTGACTGTACAGAGTGTGCACAATAGAAACGAGGCGCCCGCTACGATTATAGCAAGCGCTGCAAATACGCAGAAAATAAATACGCAATTGGCGGACAATTCAGCCACCTCAACTTCACTTCTCACTCTCTCAATGATCTCACACACACACACAGCTCACTGGCGATGAATGAAAATTCACTAATTTCCTAAATGACAGGGCCATGGCTTCCCTCAGGCTTCACAGCCTCAGTCAGTCTTTTTCAATTCATTTTCTTTTGCTTTCCATTGGCGGCAGAATTTTTAAATTAAATTGGGGGAATTAAATATTATTTGCGCTTTCTTGGATTCTAACTAGCTCAATTGCGGGCGTCATTTTTGGGCGCCCCATATGGGATAAGAGCTTTCCTGCGTGGTAGCTACTGATAGAAACTCTCCCGTTGTCGCCATTGCTGCCTCAGATTCACAATCCCCGTCGAGGTTGATCTCTCAATAGAACTTGGGCGGCGGCGACCCCGGCCGGCCAGAGGTTCCTCTGTGCAGGGTTCACGACACTGCGAGAAAGGCGGATTACACCACCAGCATCTACTCGCTAACAGATAGATTAACCCAAAAGGAACTAAACTGATTTGAACTGCAGTCTTTGCTCCGCTACTAAACCTTATGGCACAGTCCCTAAGAATTTTGATCATAGAAAAAGCTACGGGTAACAGAGAGTTGCTTCACATTATGAGCCTACATTATCAGCTCGGGGATTTATATAGCGGCGGGCCATAGAAGACATCTATGTCTTGGGGCAGGAGATCCATCCAATGAAAATTGTGACCCCCCTTCCCTGGCTCACAATAGCAAGCCCACGGCGTTTCCTCCTCTATGTCGGATCCTTAGCCAGATTAGTAGCTGGAAAAGACTACCATGGCACCGTGTGGTAACCCAGCTCCGCTTTCCATACAGTATTTAAATTAGATACCCGCCTAAAAGTACATCTAAACGGATATAAAGGCAACCTCAACCCTAATTCTGCACCAGGAATTTACAAGTGCACTGGCAAACTGTACTAAAAAGCACCTACAGCCTCCTCAGGCTCCTAGGCTAAGCAGATGGTAAATGCGTGAACTTGAAGAATCCTCAGACCCCACAACCCTGTACCCAAACCCGATGTGCGCGGCTGCATCTCGCGTTTCTAGTGACCGTCGACCCTAGACATCTTGTTCAGGACTTGGACGGCGGCGACCCCGGCCGCCCAGTGGCCCATCGAGTCAGCTTTGCCATAGTAAGCCGGAATACCGAGAGCTGCGGTGGAACTCGGAACCTCCGTTGCCATTTAAAGCATTTATAGGACCCAGGCTTTACTGGCGGTCATTAATTCAGGAAGGCACTCAGGTAGTTGCCCCAGATAGAATCTACTGTTCTACCCAAAACAATCTACAATCACACAGTAAGCCAACATGATTAACCCGGACCAATATGCCCAAGCTTATAACCTTTGGTTCCTCGCTCCGCGGGGCCCTGCATACGAAACCAAGTGCCTCACGCATCCAAAAAGCTGCCTGATTCTAGATTATTCAAACAAGTCAAAAACCTTGCGCGTAGTTGAAATTCTAAAGGGAACATCTTGGCCGAGGAATCACCATCATTTTGACAGTGGCCTCTCGTCTACCCGACGAAAATTAATGATTGAATTTTGAACGGCCAATTCAAAACTATTAATCCTAGTAAAAGTACAAATCCTAATCCGAATCCGAAATTTTTAGCATGGGGAATCCTATTGGGGGAAGGGACTGAGCGGACAGAGTGAACAGAAATTCCAGCTGAATCAGTATAATTTTGAAAGGTTTGATTTTTTTTGTATGCTCTGGCTTTTTATAATTTTATAAATTTTTTTGGTTAATTTTTTCATAATAATTTAATAAGCAATTGGTGCAAATTGATACGGTAATATTTTTGGTTCCAGAAGCATAAATTTTTTGATACTGAGATTCAGACTTGAAAAGCTATTCTGAACTGCCTACTCATAGTAATACTACTAGAAAATTTTGAAATACTAATTAATTGCGGCTAACCACCATTTGTTGGTCGCTAGCGCCTAATCCTAATCTGAAGCTAAATTAAGGATTCCAGCGGCTCAGCCTAGAGCTGCGCCGTTTTCCAGATCCCACCGCTGCCACCATTTGTTGGGTTTCGGCTTTGTCGTTTTACCGACGCGGCCTCAGAGCGCCGATCTTATTGCCTATATCGACAACTCTGGCCTCCCATTCCCGATCTCGAGGTCAGCCCCAGGGGTAGCATGATGGATGTGGCGAGCGGCTAGGTCCTATGCTAGGAGAAGACAGCGAGAGACAGACACGGAGATAAAGAAAGGTAGAGAGCCGCCAGCCCCAAAGGGAAGCTGACAGCCCCGCCGCCACCAACTTGTGTGGACTGCATCACCAAACAGCCCTGACGAAACCAAGTTCCCGACTAATTGAGGCCTGATTTCCACCTACAACTAGTGTCTTTTAGCTGTCAATCTCGAAGTCATAGCCGACTAAGGGACACTGCAGGGACCAGATCGCATGACCAAGGCAGGCTCAGAGAGGACTTGTGCAGGGGGTTCTTGCATGGATCGGATTATGTGGACTCGGAAATGCACTGTTATATTACTAAGAGGGGTGGATAGGGAATATCCCAGCTTTTAGCCTCGATGCTTCAACTAACTGCCGCAAAGCGATGAAATGACCTAATCAGCCCCTTCCGAAAGCGCGCCCTAACTACTCTAAAGATTACATTAAGTTACATTAATAATTTGGCTGCCGCTGCGCCCCGAACTGCACTAAAGTACAGCCGAAGCTGAGTCCTCAATCTGGACTCTGATCGCATGAATTACTGACTGACTGACTGCATGACTGGTCCGCCTTTGGTCCACCATGGCCGGCGCCAGCTAATTTAGCTGCTCATCCGAGCCAGCATGGCGAATAAATAAGGAGATCAAAAAGCGATTAACTGAATGATTTAGCTTTCACACCTAATCACTTGACCGCCTATGATATTGGAGCACTTTAACTACTATTGGCAATATATTATGATTTAAACTCTTACTGCCTCAAGTTAGCACAAAATAAGCAATAAGCAAATACGCAAATCCCTATTAAGACGCTAAGATGGGGACCGATAGAGACTATTCCCAATAAGGCAAAGTCACGCGATCTCTCACCAAAACCAATCAGATTAATGCACTTTCGATGCCTTCGAACTCCACAGTGGCCGAGGTAGATCTCGTACTCGACCGTTAGTACTTGTCGATCTCGCAGGCAAGGGCCTCTGATGACCTGTCGCTTCTCGATAACTCTTAGCTGATGCTGACACTAAGGCTGATGTTATTCGCCGATGACTTAGGGGGAGGTTCGCAATCTAAAGGGGAAGATACTTGTAGAACTAGGGGCCGTTTGCTCAGTCTCACTGAGGTTCCGGGACGACAAAACGTGTCCGAGACAGCAAAGCGGTCTGAAGATGGAGCGCGCTCGACGGCGCCTTTAAATAGGCGCGAGAGGCGCCGATTTGTTAGAATGATCGCCGAATTTTGCGATTGGTCCAGCCGCATTTGTTAAAACGATCGTGCATTTTTCTGATTGGCTGGCAAGCTAGTCACGTGACCCAACCCCACCAGGTGGTCTCACCAGTCTACCCGGGATCATAAAAAAGATGACAGGTGGGGTCGTAAATCAGCGCAGATGGGGAGAATTTACGAGCAAAATGATTTATGGGTTTTCGCAGCAGGAGGTCCTATGACTTAATAAAAATATGCGCGCAAATCAGCATGAAGAGCAGAAAGTGAAGAAAGTGAAGAGGAAAAGATAATCCTAAATCCCAAGGTACTTTTAGGGGTCGGAAGCTGAGCTGTCAAGAGTTGACAGGAAAAAAGCAAAAATAGAACAATAGGCGGGCTTCCTGAACCCCTCCAGATGTCATAAAAAGAGGCATAAAAAAGTGGCAGACACGTGACTCACGGGCGCCATCTGGTGCCTAAAACTGTCAGTGGCAAAAGTCAGACAGTCTGGCGCAGAAGATTTATAGCCTAAAAATACCTAGGTACGCGCGTACGGGGGGAACTTTAGAAGCCAGCTAAGATGAGAAAAATTCCCTGCAGGAGCGTCATACTACTCCTGGATAGTAGAGGAAAAGAATCTGCTGTGGGGGAATCTGCGGAGTGAGCGACAAAGTGCGTCCCCATCATATCTTCCACTGGATCTTTTCCTTACTCGAAAAAATCGATAGCGAAGCTGCTTTATGAGCCCAGCTCATTTCTTCTCAATTGTTTATTCGCTACCCTTATAAGCAACTATAATGTTTGTTTTTATGATGTGTACATTTTATACGTATACTGATGCGTCGATCTACTAAGCACTTTTTAGCAACTGCATGCAACATGGTTTATTTTTTCTAAAAGCTTTCTGTCGTGCAAATAAGCTGTTCATTATTGCCACCGAACACGATGTGATGATAGCCTACTCCAACCAAGGACCACTTGGAGTCACTTTTGCTACTTTAGCAGTCCTTGATTCCAAAAAGCAACAATGCGAATGATTTGTGACATTATCCTGATATTGGGACATTATATTGGGACAGCGCCGTGCGGATCAAATTTGACTTATTAACACGGGATCGTCGGCATAAAGACTGCCACAAAAAATTGCTGCACACTCCTGAAGCATAAGTTCATCAGTAAAAAAATAAAAAATGACGAAGATTACTCGTCAAGAAAGTGATCCGTTAAAACTCGTAAGAATTTTCGCGCGAGTTTAGAAAAACACCCGGACTGCAAACGGTGCAAATATTTTATCTACTGTATCACATATTTATATTGAATTTTCTGACCTATGAATCAATGCCTTTATCATTGACCTTACTGGTATTGACCTTACTTATATACCATATACTGGTATTTTGCCCCTCCTTTATTGGAGACTTGTGTGTAAAATTAGCAAAATCAATTCAATTATTGATAATCATTCAGCAGTAAAATTTGTCAAGAATTTCCAAAAATCTGTTTATACTGTCTATGATTATCATAATTTGATTTTATTGTGGACTTATAACTATAATATTGTAGTTATGGTTGACTTTTTAAACTTAGGCCTATATGGCTATATTACTAATTAATTAATGTGCAGCATTTTTCTCTAATAATTACTATTAATAGCAAAGGGCACAAGTTGTGTGTGTCTTAGCTATGTAGACTGTTCAACTTCCTAGCTAGATTATTTTTGTCACAAATATTTTGCATCTAAAATTAATTTTTTTAATCTGATAAGGAAATTGAATTTAAGAAAAATTTATAAAATATACCTAGGCTAGGACATTTTTGTTAAATGTTAGGCCTATATTTTGTTATTTGCACTAGTTAGGCCAATATATGGTTCCTGGACAGGTGCACAGTCATTTTATCTGTTGCCTTTTTGTCTGCCAGTGGACAAAATGACTTTTTTTGAAAAAGTATAAGATCTGTAAGAACTTATTATTCTAAAATATTTATTTAATTACAAAAAGTGTATTTATGATGATGTATGTTAGCGGGACAAACTTATATAATTTTTGTTTAATAGCATCATTCATAGAAATATAATCAGAATTTTGAAACCTTTTAAGAAGAATAATTGTTGTCCTCTACAGTTCAGCATTTGTTCAGTAATTGTTTTATCCTATATAGGCTCTATTGTATTTTATAAAATATGTGTTCATATTCTGGGTTTATTTTTTGTGCAATAGGGATGCTATAGCATCTTGATTTTGAGAATCGCATCCCAAAATTCATTATAGGATGCAATTTTGCATCCTGATTTTTTTAATTCTTCACAATATAAGACCTCTTAAAATAGGAATTTTTAAAAATTGCATCCCAAACCCTGAAATCGCATCCTAAAATTAAGAACATGATGCGATTTTGCATCCTGTGCCCATCCAAAAAATAAACATACTTCATATTTCACACATTGTGCAGTCATGATTTACAACCTAAATTTTACACACACAACTTATGCAGTTTTGCAATGCTACAGGTCTATGAAATAAGTTGAAAAAACAAAGTTGGAAGGAGACTAAACAGTTGGAAATGTTTGGTTCTGGCATTGTGTATTTATAGGCTACATATTAGCTCCGGAACTTTCAGGAAGGTCCTAGCATTATAACAAATTATAAATTATAAGATATTTACATTAAATTTCAATACAAAGCTTGATGATATAATTTGTTATTCTGACTAATGCCTACGTTAGCATATGAATGGACCATATTATATATTGGCAGACAAAACTACTATATCATATATTGGCAGACAAAAAGGTGGCAGACAAAAAGGGGCAGACAAAATGACCGTCAACCCCTGGACATAGTTATCTCCCTTTTCATAAACTAAATGACAGTGTCCAGGGTCTGAGAGTGGATAACAAAGTGACCAAGACTTGAAGACACTGTCATTGCTATGATTTATGAAAGCATGCATGTCCAACTGATACTAATAAGTCTATTGTTGTTTAATTGCTACATTGATACTTTGCACAAATTTTGAATTAAAAAATTTGAGATTCAAATTTAAATGTTGGGCCACATTGTGTCTATGTTATATGGCTTTAATTTTAGAATAAATATACTAAATAGACAGAAAAGTGCTATTTATCATGCAAATTAAATCTACTGCCACACAACTACAATGCAATTGTGCTGCATATACATGTTATGGTATTGCAGTATTTATCAAATTTAAATGAATGAATTTAAATATTTGTTATTGTCTGGAACATTCACATTTTGCTATCAGTTTTCCATATGCTATATGCATTGGTAGCTTTAAATTAAGTCAATACTGTAGTTTCTATTAATTGATATCAAACTGACCAAAGTTTAAAATATACCAATAGGCTAGATGACAAAGTGTCCAATCTAAAAAGTGGATGACAAAAAGGCAAATGACAAAGTGTCCAGGAACCCAATATATCTCTGAGTATTGGTTTGTAAAAGCCAATATATTAATAGAATGCTCTCTTTGTCCCAAAAAGATAGGGACCATCTATTTACTAGCTGATAGTGCAGTCAGGGTCTTCATGGAGGTAGGTTTGCCAGCTGCCTTCCATATATTGCTCTGTCTCTTGGATTCTGGCTTGCTGTAGTAAAACCATGAATCATCCCCAATCACAATCCAGTCCAAGAAACTTGGGTCATTGTGATAGGCCTGCAGGAGTTGCTGACAAGCTTGGACCCATTTGCATTGCTAAGCATCAATCAAAAGTTTTGAGACCCATCAAGCAATAACTCACAACATTCCAAGCTTAGCTATGAGAATGATATGAAACACCATAGGAAGGAGACCCACAATGTCTGCCAGTTTGCATACAATGATGTGTCAATCAATATCTAGTGCTTGTTGTATGCACTCAATATTGAAATTGTTGACTAAGTGGGCTGGCCTTAATAACACTCATGTATAAACAAGAGATTGTCTAACAAAATAATGCAATATGGACTGAGTAGCTAAATTTATTGGCCATTGTGCCAAATGAGCCAAGTGCTATTGGGACAATTCTACTAAAAACCAAATACTATTAAGGCAAGTTGCCAATATATATATAATAGAGCCTAAGTTAGACAAGTAATAATTAGATGAACTAATAAGGCCAAAGGACTAAAGTAGATAATTAGGAATAAAAATTATAAAGCCATGACTCTAATCCACAGAATGCAGATATGTCTTTTGTACCTAAAATAGTACTTACTACCAGGTATTATTAAGTGATATTGGGATTGCTAAATAATAAAATTAGTAGTAGTAGATACTCGTACTTGGATAGCATTTTTTGGATATTGGATAGCAAAGAAGAACTCTAATATACAAATCATACTGCTTAGTTTTTAGATAATCAAAAAAGTCTAGCAAATTTCCTATTTTGTGCCATTTTGATTTAAAATGCTTTTTGAAATATAGAGCTTATGACTGTATTCTTTATTAATGATTGAATGTTTTTCAAGGTTCATGGGTACTATTTAGTATGTATCATTAATAGGTATCTGCATGATACAAAAGTTTCATTTTTATATGAGATATTATCTAAATGCTAAAATGTTCTACCAAATCGAGATAATTTTTTTTCTTAACTCCTATTCTATGATACAATCATGTATAGGTCCAAACTTGGGAATCACCTGGCCATTTCTAATAGTTATATACACATGTTTGTTGCAGTTGGTTCATAGCTGTCATGTGATAGCCATTCTGTCCAATAGCAACTTATCTGTGTGTAGCTATTGGAAATGGCTGGGTGATTCCGAAATTAGTGCATAAAAGCCCAAGTCAGTGAGATAATCTTTTAAAATGCATACAGCACATGAGCACAATAATTTTTTGTTAAAACCTAAAAAAGAAAGTTTTGATTTCAACAGTTGGTCAGAATTTGAAATGAAATAATACTGTTTCAGTGGTTCCGTCAAAAAGCAACCCACGATCGGGTCAAGCACGAGTTCAAATCTAACAACATGCCAACAGCCAAGCTTAACCCGGACCCAGATATGCACGCCTTTGTTGAGCGCGTGCACGTCAAAGGCTTGCGACGCACTCGCGACCAGCTAGTACATTCTCAGGTGCGTACTCTGTAACAGAATAGCGATCTCCCCTCACCCCTGTGCAAAGAATTTAACGACTTTGAATAAATAAAAACTTCGCAGGTGCGCAGCCTCCTGTCTGACCGGGTGGCCACGTGGGGCCAGCTGGTGCTGGAGATCCAGGCCGCTAAGCGGCGCCTGCAAGCGCTCGGCGTATTCACCCGCGTCGACGTTACAATCGACACGGCCAAGTCGCCCGTGGCCGAGCGTGCCGGCCTGACTAACGCAGCCTACGAGGTTGTATTCGAGGTGCAGGAGTGCAAGCAGTTGCAGTACGGCGTTCGAACCATGGCCGGCATGGACGGCACGGTGTCTTTAGTGCTGAATGGCAATTTGCGCAATCTGACTGGCAACGCTGAACGGCTGATCTTTGATTATCAGATCGGCACTCGGGACAGCAAGTCGCAGTATTTAACCTTGGCAGGTCCGCTTGCCGCTTATCCGTTTGCCAAGGCCAGCGTGGGACTTCTTAATAGCTGCCTTGACTATTCGTGGACGGCTGTTAAAGTGAGTCATGATGGTTGCTAGGCTTGCCATTCTAATGGTTTCCTTGGTCGTTGCTAGGCAGTTGTTATGCTGGTTGCTAAGCTGTAGCTGATGCTATAATAGAGAAATGAGAATAAGTATGTCCCCCCCACCTGCAGCAAAGTAACTCCAGCTGTTTTGCGAGCTTCTCGTTGCCGCTGGGCCCCACCGAGCAGCTGGTGCGCGCCGAGCTCAGCTGGCGTCAGCTTCTGGCCGCTCAGGATGGCCGAGCTCCGCTACCAGTGCGCGAACTGTGCGGCCATTCGGTCAAGTGCAGTCTGAAGCACGTGCTCGAGGCCGACAGTCGCGACAGCGCCTCCGTGCCGATGAGCGGCGGCCTGCTGCGGCTCACCAGCGAGTTGGCCGGCTTTGGCGGCGACGTTCGTCATCTCCGTCTTGACGCCAAGGTGTCGCGCAGTCTGCCTTTGGCGCCGCTGTTTCCCAATGCGTCTATTCACCTGACCGCTTCTTGTGGCCACGCGGTACCTATGAATGGCGCCGAAGCGAAAGGTATCCACCTGGCTGATCGCTTCACCATTGGCGGATTGTCTAGCGGACTGCGCGGCTTCGATATTAACTGTGTCGGGCCAAGCGTGCCGCGCGCTACCGACGCTACCGGGTTGGTTTCGTTAAGAATGATAACTGTTTCTTTTGTGATTTTTCCCCTTTAGTGGAGATATTACTTCCCGTTTTAGTGTAGGGAAGTTTTTTGTTATCCAATTCTCGGTTTACCCTTGGGTAGTTGGTTGTTATCCTACTTCCCGTTTCTGTTTGGGTAGTTGGTTGTTATCCTACTTCCGGTTCCAGTTTGGGTAGTTGGTTGTTATCCTACTTCCGGTTCCAGTTTAGGTAGTTGGTTGTTATCCTACTTCCGGTTCCAGTTTGGGTAGTTGGTTGTTATTTTACTTCCGGTTCCAGTTTAGTTAGTTAGTTTATATCCCACTTCCGGTCTTGTTATTCGTATTTATAGTTTATGATTGCACCCATGTCCAAGTGCCGCAACGTCAATAATAGTTTCGCCGCTAAACTTGGCAGCGAGGAGCAGCAGCAACAAGCGCCAGTAGCAACACCCGAACGTTGCTATCTGGGCGGCGAGTCATTTTTCACGGCCGGCGCTCATCTCTACTGTCCCCTGCCGCTAGTTACTAAGCGCGGCAACTTTTTCGATCTGTTCCGCATTCACGCATTCGCCAACGCCGGCTGTCTGGTTTCAAACGAAATTGGCGCGGCCAAATGGCAACTGCCGCGGTTTCCGCGCGAGGACATTCGCCTGTCCTACGGCCTGGGCCTCCTGCTTGGCGTTGGTGGCCTGGCCAGATTCGAGCTGAATTACACGGTGCCGTGGGCTGCCTGCGCCGGCGAC
This sequence comes from Macrostomum cliftonense, assembly GCA_950096795.1. NCBI lineage: Eukaryota > Metazoa > Platyhelminthes > Macrostomidae > Macrostomum > Macrostomum cliftonense. The sequence goes on from CATNEM010000227.1 coordinate 19,191, forward strand.
AAACTGCTTCCCGGCGTGGGTCTGGGGATCCAGGTTGACTCGCCCTCTTAGCCGGTCTGGTCGGTGGTAAATCTGATATTTTTACGGCTCCGTAGCAACTCTTGTTTGACCTGGATACTGAGTTTTTAAATTACTAGTAGATAGATTTTTAACTCCCACTAACATAGCAACCATTGTTTACCTTAGTTACGTGTTAACTCTGCTGGGTTATGAGGGAGCTTGTAATAAAAACATGGGTAATAAATTGCCTGGAATTCAGTGCATTATATTCAAAATAGATTTTATAATTTTAATGTAAAATAGTATAGATGGAAATTCGGTAATATGAGATTCTACCATATTGCTTATGCAGTTTTTGTCCTTGCTCATTTTGTTAGTCCAATTCATCACATTTAATTAAATTAACTAATTAAAAATCCAACTTTTGGCTAGTAGTCTACTAATAGTAGACAAAAATGCGCAATTTTGTATTTGCTTGTTAGGTGGAAAAGCCGATTAAAGCTACTGATGACGCGCTGTCTTTGATGACGTCATACGTACTATCTGCGCTATGTCTGTATGGCAAATGAGTCAATATTAACTAGCAACTAAATAATTTGTCTATTTTGGCTGTTTTGCATCGTAAAGTATATGTTATATAATTTTGAATAGCATTCTATTTAGCCATTTTCGATGTAAAAATTATGTAGCAGTTTTCTTGTTTAAGCATAGTTCGTGAAATATCTTTCCAAAGTACAATAAAATATTTTCAAGTGCGAGAAGTGACAGCAGCGCCCGTTCCTCGCATTCAGAGAGGCCTTGTGCCTGTTATAAGAAAATTTGTTTTTTTATTGCTTGCTTCACGGGTATTCACTTTTTGTCTGTTTCAATGTAGCATAATGTACGATAAATGCAGTCCTTTATGGACAATTCAGAACTGCGTCGCTCCCTCTCTGTTACTTTGTATGACTTGTAAAAAGTGCTGTGACAACATTTTTTCTTTACTATTGAAGTGGTTCCCTACTTCTCAATGTAGCTTTCTCGAATAGGCTGCAGCTGTCTCTCGATTTGTCTGTTGTTATGTATTGTGTGTCTGTCTGTATTTTTGTGTGCCTGTGTCGATCTGTGTGTTTGTGTGTCTGTATCTATTTGTGTGTGTTTGTGTGTCTGTATCTATCTCTGTGTTTGTGTGTCTGTATCTATCTCTGTGTGTTTGTGTATCAGTATTTATCTGTGTTTGTGTATCTCTATTTGTCTGTTTGTTTGTGTCTGTATCTATCTGTGTGTGTGTTTGTGTCTGTATCTATCTGTGTGTGTTCGTGTGTCTGTATCTATCTGTGTGTGTGTTTGTGTCTGTATCTATCTGTGTGTGTTTGTGTCTGTATCTATCTGTGTGTGTTTGTGTCTGTATCTATCTGTGTGTGTGTTTGTGTCTGTATCTATCTGTGTGTGTGTTTGTGTCTGTATCTATCTGTGTGTGTTCGTGTGTCTGTATCTATCTGTGTGCGTTTGTGTCTGTATCTATCTGTGTGTGTGTTTGTGTCTGTATCTATCTGTGTGTGTTCGTGTGTCTGTATCTATCTGTGTGCGTTCGTGTGTCTGTATCTATCTGTGTGTGTTTGTGTCTATCTCTGTATGTTTATGTCTGTATGTCTCTTTCCATCTTATTAAACCTTTCTATCTGTACTGACAATGGTACTCGTCAGTATTACGACACACTGATTTAAGCTATCAGCCAGTTAGTTGTATTTAAACTTTTTGCATTTACAAAAGGCAAGTTGAAAAAAGGCAATTAATTCTGCCGGTGACAAGCCGATGTGCAAGCATTGCAGCATCCTAGATAGGTTCTCGCGTTTGCTTTCAGACGTTCGGAATATCTACGCCGCTTGCGCTAGTGTTCCAAGCCTGCTTCTAGGCAATAATATTTGACAATTAATGATCTAAATCTATCCCCAATTATGAAAAGTTCCGCGCTCCGAATCAATAGTCCGCGAGTCCCGTCTCCCCACCGCTTGCTCATCCCCATCCCGGGCTCCCACCTATTGGGGAAGTTGATAAGTTTACTATTGTGTGTTGCCCGTGCGCATGGCGACTGCTGACTGCGGATAACAACTAGCGGATTAATTGACAGCGCATGGGAGTTTGCTGGCCTTGGCCTGCATCTCGCATTGAGGGGGCAGGGCGGTATTGTTTGTAGGGGCGGAGGTCCGGCTTAAGGGGGAGGGAAGTTGAAAAAAAGCACTAAATTTAGTCAGCGATGACGCTGGCCGTTGGGAATTATTTTATTTTACTTTTTTTCAATCGAAGCAGCGTTGACTGCAGCCTACGAGGCCATCCGATTGGGAGAAGGGACTGCAGCCCCCCCCTCCCCGCAACAGTCCCCCCCCCCAGCCGTGCAGTTGTCAAATTGAAACGCCCAAACAGTCGGCATTGAAACTTCCACGCAATTTAGTGGACTTGTTGAGGCTGCGCGGCGCCTGCATACTCGGAAAGGATACAGATAGCTTGGATATGTATCCATGGTAACGTTGGCAACAAGCAAACGCGGGAGTAGAGTGGGAGATACGGTAGTTGTTCGGAGTTGGGGGGCGGGGGTTGTTTGAATGCGGGCTCCCGGCTTTATACTTGATAGATGCTTGCGCCCCGGCCTCTTGGTCTACAGGCGGCTATCTCAGTGTCTCTAGCAGTTCTCAGGCATTCTCAATATCTATAACAGCTTCAATCCGAAGTAGCTTGCCAAGACTTGCGTTTTTTTTTCTACGCATTTAATTCTTCGGCGATGGCAAAGCTACGCGTTGCTTCTGCCGTTTCCGTCTTGCTGTTTACGGTTCTGTTAAGTCTGCTGACCGATGCTGATGCAGGTGAGAGTCTGACTGAGCCTTGATTTAGTCTTTAGTAGCGTTAATTTTTACGCGTTGTTGTCCATGTTGTGATGTAAATTCGCAATCCCCTCATCCTGTTGAAGCCTCTGCCGCCAATTACGGATGCCGGCAAGTTGTTTCCAACGGTAATTTACAGCGCGCCTACAAGCGCAATCCGGGCCTGCAGAGTGCCAATCAGGCCGACCTGCCAATCAGTCTGGCAACCTGCCTGTTGACGTGCGCCACCCAGCCGGATATCATTGCGTGAGTGGCGTTTTTCAAACAAAAAACATTGTTTTTGCTGCAAAGGCTCTCCTCTCGGCACGTGAACACCTTCCCATCAGAATATGAACAACTTCCTATTACCATGTGAACTATCCCCTCTCAGAATGTGAACAATCCCCTCTCAGAATGTGAACAATCAACTCTCAGCATGTGAACAATCAACTCTCAGCATGTGAACAATCCCCTCTCAGAATGTGAACAATCAACTCTCAGCATGTGAACAATCCCCTCTCAGAATGTGAACAATCCCCTCTCAGAATGTGAACAATCAACTCTCAGCATGTGAACAATCCCCTCTCAGCAAGGGAACATTCCCATCTCAGCATGTGAACAATCCCATCTCAGCAAGGGAACATTCCCATCTCAGCATGTGAACAATCCCATCTCAGCATGTGAACAATCCCATCTCAGCATGTGAACAATCCCATCTCAGCATGTGAACAATCCCATCTCAGCATGTGAACAATCCCATCTCAGCATGTGAACAATCCCATCTCAGCATGTGAACAATCCCATCTCAGCATGTGAACAATCCCATCTCAGCATGTGAACAATCCCATCTCAGCATGTAAAAAATCCCATATTTGATGATATCGGATTCTATGTTTTACATTCAGCACGTGAACACCTTCCAATTAGCATGTGAACAATCCCTTTTCAGCAGCAGAAGTCACTTTAGCAGTGCATCAATAAGAATGCAATAGATTTTTGGAAGCTCAATTTAGTTGGACTTGCACTAGGATCCTGACGAGTACTTGAACATTAACGCGATTCGCAGATTCGCAGCTCACAGCCGCACGGCCTGCTTCTGCGGCAACGAAAACTATGCCAATCTGACCGCGTCTAGCAACTGCCTGAACAGCAGCGTCTGTCCGCTATTCAACAATTCGTGCTTTATCGGCGAGCAGACAGTCTACCAGGCGCTGGTTCAAAGCCCGATTGTCAACGCCACGACCGTCGTGTCCAGCAGTAAGAGTCTTCTTGCCTTGAATTTTTCAACTTCCTTTTATTAAAATTTCTGGAGCAAGAACTACGCAAATTAACAAGTGTGCGAAATAATCTCAAAGTTAAGTCAAGAATTTTATATGATAATCATACCTGTATTTAACATTACTTGTCTAAAAAAGTAAAAACTATTAGCGTAACTTCTTCTTTAACTTTCTTAAATGTTGCAATGTTGCGATTCAAAATATAAGCAGCAAGTTCGTTAGCAATTAGCAATGACCTTTCAACAAATTAAAATCCCCGTTCAATAACTGAAATGCCTCCAATAGCATTTCTACAGCCTTGTTCAGTTGATAAATGATTCTTCTCAACAAGACAAACAATCCCTATTTGTATTGCAAATCCCTAATTCTGCCTAATTTAATTCCCAAAAAGTAGTCCCTAAGCCTACGTATTTAGTTTAAATTCGAGTTATGCTTAACTGTCAACAACGCTTGCAGCTCAACTACGCAACCCGACGACAATATTCGCCGAGGTGCCGAGCGCTGATGTCAGCGCTGCCACCAGATTCCCCGCCGACATTCGAGCATTCGACGTCGACGAACAGGCCAGCCTCGCCCAGCACGTCGTGGCGCCGATTCCAAACCAGCTGACCGACTCCACCAAGGTCTTTGTTCGGCCCACCTTTTCTAGTAAGTTTTTCGCTGGCAGACAATTTCAGATTCTATGTTTTACAGTTGCCTACTCATAGTAGCAGATTCTCAAGATTCTATGAATATTTAAAACGGGCTAAGTAGAGAAATAAATCGTTTTGTTCCCGTTACAGATCGGCGCGGCCTAGTCTACTTGAAGTTCAGTACTGACGAAGCCGAAGAGCATAATACCAAATCCTACAAGGTATTTTATCCCCTTAACGCCAAGCTGAGTTTGGAATTGGATTTTTCCAACAACACGCCTGGCTACTATCCTGTTGTGGAGGAGTTTCGCGCTAGCGCCAGAATCAGCCTCGGCTCCAATCTGTCCGCTGTATTTAACTTTGGCAACGGCATTGTCAAACAGATTTCTAGCCTGCCAGGTAGCCGCTTGCTGCAGTGTGTCCTTAAATCTGTATTTGATCAGTATATGAAGTAGTGTGCGCGGTATTTGAAGTGGTGTGTGCGGTATTTGATGTAGTGTGCGCGGTATGTGAAGTGGTGTGTGCGGTATTTGAAGTAGTGTGCGCGGTATTTGAAGTAATGTGTGCGGTATTTGAAGTGGTTTGTGCGCTATTTGAAGTGGTGTGTGCAGTATTTGAACTGGTGTGTGCAGTATTTGAAGTAGTGTATGCGGTATTTGAAGTGGTGTGTGCGCTATTTGAAGTAGTGTGCGCGGTATTTGAAGTCGTTTGTGCGCTATTTGAAGTAGTGTGCGCGGTATGTGAAGTGGTGTGTGCGGTATTTGAAGTAGAGTGTGCGGTATTTGAAGTGGTGTGTGCGGTATTTGAAGTGGTGTGTGAGCTATTTGAAGTAGTGTATGCGGTATTTGAAGTGGTTTGTGCGCTATTTGAAGTAGTGTGCGCGGTATTTGAAGTGGTGTGTGCGGTATTTGAAGTAGAGTGTGCGGTATTTAAAGTGGTGTGTGCGGTATTTGATGTAGTGTGCGCGGTATTTAAAGTGGTGTGTGCGGTATTTGAAGTGGTGTGCGCGGTATTTAAAGTAATGTGTGCGGTATTTGAAGTGGTGTGCGCGGTATTTGAAGTGGTGTGTGCGGTATTTGAACTGGTGTGTGCGGTATTTGAAGTGGGGTGTGCGGTATTTGTAGAGTGTGCGGTATTTAAAGTGGTTTGTGCGCTATTTGAAGTGGTTTGTGCGCTATTTGAAGTAGTGTGCGCGGTATTTGAAGTGGTGTATGCGGTATTTGAAGTAGAGTGTGCGGTATTTGAAGTAGAGTGTGCGGTATTTAAAGTGGTGTGTGCGGTATTTGATGTAGTGTGCGCGGTATTTGAAGTGGTGTGTGCGGTATTTGAAGTGGTGTGCGCGGTATTTGAAGTAATGTGTGCGGTATTTGAAGTGGTGTGCGCGGTATTTGAAGTGGTGTGTGCGGTATTTGAACTGGTGTGTGCGGTATTTGAAGTGGGGTGTGCGGTATTTGAAGTAGAGTGTGCGGTATTTAAAGTGGTTTGTGCGCTATTTGAAGTAGTGTGCGCGGTATTTGAAGTGGTGTGTGCGGTATTTGAAGTGGTGTGTACGGTATTTGAAGTGGTGTCTGCGGTATTTGAAGTGGTGTGCGCGGTATTTGAAGTGGTGTGTGCGGTATTTGAAGTAGTGTGCGCGGTATTTGAAGTGGTGTGCGCGGTATTTGAAGTAGTGTGTGCGGTATTTGAACTGGTGTGTGCGGTATTTGAAGTGGGGTGTGCGGTATTTGAAGTGGTTTGTGCGCTATTTGAAGTGGTGTGTGCAGTATTTGAACTGGTGGGTGCAGTATTTGAAGTAGTGTATGCGGTATTTGAAGTGGTGTGTACGGTATTTGAAGTAGTGTGTGCGGTATTTGAAGTGGTGTCTGTGGTATTTGAAGTATCTTGTGCGGTATCTGAGGTATTTTATGCGGTATTTGAAGTTGTTGTTGCTGTATTTGAAGTGTTTTCTTATGTGGGGTACAAAATCATGTGCTGGTAGAGAAATCTATGGCGTAAAAATATGTCAACACAATGGCGAAATGCGGCCACTTCCCCGCAGACACGTTCCCGGTAACGTACCGTCGGAGCTTGGCCTTTAACAACTCCAACAACATCTCGGCCTGGACGGACCCTAATCACTCTGTGACCGTGTTTTCCAGCTATCGCATCGACGCCAACGCCACCATCACCACTGTGGTGCCTCTAGTCCGGCCCTTGGCTCAGACGGCCTGGATTAGCGTGATGGTAAATACTTAGAGTCCGTACTGTGACGGAAATTTCATTAAGATTGGTCAGCGGTTCAAGCTATTCAATGAATCCCATTCAACCCATGCGCAAACTACAGACGCTCCGGCCGATTTGCGCTAACGGAAGCATCTACTGCAACCACGCCAACGCGTGCTCCAAGAACTGCTCAGCCCTGTCTGGCACCCGCGGCGCCGCCTGCGGCTCCGCTTCGGCCTCCGCCTGGTCCGCCAGTCGTCGAATTTGCCGTTCCGGCGCCCAGCAGCCGGCCCTGTTCGCCAACGGCTACTACATTCACCGCAGCATCGACGCGAACCTGACCGTCCACAGCGGCTCCAACAAGTTCCAGATTGTCCACCTGCCAGCCGGCGGGCTCAGCGTCATTCCCGGCGATTTGATCGCTCTCTACGATCCCCAGAGCGCCGTGCTCAACCAAAACGGTACCAACGTCACGGAGCTGGAGCACCTGCTGTCCTGGAATAGCAGCTTCTTCAGCACTGAACTGGACGGCGCAACCGTGCGCGCGGTCAGCCAGGGCGACCTGAACGCCGCCATGAGGTCCAGTGCCAAGGCTGTGCAGTTCTTCGGCAATCGGCAGTTGTCAATCATGGCCTCGCACCGGTTCACCAGCCTGGGCTGCAATTGGACAACCAGCCATTGCAATGATGAATATCCGTTTAACATCACGGCGTCGCTCACATCTGGAGTCGATGGACAAACTGCTGTGTCCCAGCTGCCGCTTATAGTACAGATTCCCATCAACAACGTCACCTTTATGGCGCCTCTTTATCGTAAGTCTTGGCCCTAATTAAAATTTTTCTCATCCTGCGCGCGTGGTACTTTTAGGAACGCATCGGAAAAAACATGCAAGGACTTTTACAAACTCGAAAATTCCAGACACGAGCCACGTGAGAGTGCCGTATCAGATTGGCGGCCACAGCGGCAGCAAGCCAGTTTACACCTGGTCCGTGAACGCCTCGCTGACTGATTTCAACGCCTCGATGCTCACTAACAACGGCTACATATTTGCCAGCGACGGGTTCTACAACGTCTGCCTGACCGCTGTCAACCACGTGTCGAGATTTTTTGTCTGCGTAAGTCTCGATTGGGGATTTTTGTCCCCAAATTTAGTGGGGATTGTAGTGTTTAACAATCTCTCAACGTGAAGCAAATTCGTCCCCCCTAACAGAACACGCTGATCGTGCAGCATCCGCTGTCAAACACAACGACCTACATCGTTACCGAACTGCTTCTGTCGACCACGCCGACCATGCCAGCCATGTCCGTAATTTACTTCACTTGGAACGCCAGCAGCTCCGACGTGCCAACTAACGTGAGAGCCATCGTTGACCCCGGCGACCCCGGCGGCCTTGTCAACCTTCTCGTCGATTGGAACGTGACGCGTCGCGTAGTTGCTTTCAGTCGCAATTACTCTAGAGGCGTGTACGTCAGAACGGTGGAAATGTTCAATCAGGTTAGCCGGCAGGCGAGCAACACCACGCTGGTGGTGCAGGACACCATCATGGGCGCCAGACTGGCTGCTTCAGCCTATATTGCGCGGCCCGGCCAGACCGTGACCTACATTCTGACGCTGGACTGGGGCTCCGATTACAACTTGACCGTTTACTTTGGCGACGGAATTAACCAGACTCTGGCTATAACGGACAACACTAGAAACGTCACACTGACTCACGCCTTCTCGGCCATCGGCAACTATTCCGCTCGCTGCCACATTGCCAATCGCATCAACAGTGTCTCTGTGGCGCTCGATCGCACCAGCGTTGAAGTCATGTTCGCGCCTGATGGGTTCGCGCTGCTCGGCTCGTTGATCAAACTGCTCCGCCGGCCCGACAACTTGACTGACACCCGGCTGCAGCTGTGCCGCAACTCAACCATCAACAACTTGGAGCCGCTTTACGATGTCTTCTACGACGTCGACCTCGGCGATGGCAGCTTGGCAGCGACTGGCATCGGCCTAATCAGCTGCGATACGTCGAATAGTTCGAACAACGACGCCTGCTCCAGCCAGCTCGGCTCGGGTTTCGTTCACTGCCAGTTCGCGCCCACCCAGCAGTACCGGCATCCGGGCAACTTCACCGTGACTGTCCGACTGTACAACAAGGCCGGCTCGCAGACGCTCAATTGGACGCAGCGAGTCTACTCACAGATTGTCAACCTGAACCGCGAGATCACACTCTACCCGGGCGTGTACACTGGCAACAGCCGGGTGCAGAATATGACCCTGAGCAACGCTTATCCAATTGAGCATCCGCTCAAGTTTTTCGCCATAACCCAGTTTGGCCACCTGTCTCCGCTGCACTATCATTGGGATTTCGGCGATGGTAGGACGGCAGTGACCACGGTGAACTGGATCGAGCACCAGTTTGCTAGGCCGCTGCAGTTCACCGTGCGAGTTAACGTAACCAATCCGCTTGTGTGGCAGGCGGACCAGTACAACATTGAGCTCAGGCGAAGCGCCTTAGGCCTCAGCTTGGGCGCCAAGGTGGCTCTGCCAATGAACCATCCGTACGAGATCACCATGGACTTCGGCGCCTTCCCTACTAATGCCTGCTTCATCATTGACTTTAGCAACTTTGGCGAACGAGTGGCCCGGAACGGCAGCCGGCACATGTTCGGCTTCGAGCCCTACTGCAACTCCGATCCTTATTTCTCGTCGAGAAAGTCGACCAGTCACTGGGACGCCGGACTCACCGAGTATTACCTCAATGGCTACCAGGAATCTCTGACCGGCACGGCCTTCAGCAGGACAAACTTTTATAAAAACTTCACCTACTACGGCGCCGAAATTGTCACTCTGCACGCAGCCAACAGTTTCTCCAGCTTCGATTTTAGCTGGCTTATGACAGTGGCCAAAGGTTTCTGCTCTTTTCCTGTGGCCAATCTGGCCGCCCGGCTGACCAACACGCGCTACAAGCGCAATCAAGCTGTGGAACTGGGCGGCGACATCAAGCTATCCTGTTACAACATCAGCACTCACGTTAAATGGAATGTGGAAGAGATGGACAATAGCACTGGCCGGTGGATTGACTACGTCGGTCAGTGATTTAGTCTTAATGCGCTGTAGGAGTTTTAGATTAGTGGTTAAGGCGTACGTTATGCCTTTGCGCCTAGCTAGCTGAGATCGGGTACGGGTACCAATGTGAGCTGGGAAAATTTTTGGCTGGGTGTTGCGACCCCTCCCTCCAGCTCGTCAGGACTGAGCAGCTGTACACAGCTAGCTAGCTGCAGCTGCGCCGGGAACTTTAAAATTGAAAATACATATCTATAAGTTGGGACTAAGCAATTAGAAGAGCAACAGCCAACAATATAGCTAGATTGTAGGGATACAAACATTAGTACTATAAGTAGTTATGACTTACTTTTAAGCCTAAAGATTCGACATAATGAGTTTCACACTCCGAGTTTTGATTAATGGCTAAAAAAGCTAAATCTGCAGGAGGTCTGCAGGCACTTTGACGCTTTAAAGCGACATCGTCCCACAACCAGCGACTGGGCATGACTGTCCATTGCGCTGACTCCTGCGCTGACACTAAATACGGTATGCAGGCATAGACACACACACACACACAGGCCGGCATCCAGTCACGCACTCACATAGGATGTACAAACCGGTAATTCTAGGCATTACACTCTCTATGCCTTGGGGGGTTGCCCTCATAGGCATAAATTGCGCAACTGGCCCATAGCCCAACCAATTCGTGCACAAGGCCCCAAATACGAAACCGCGCTAGGGAAAATAGCCAACCTTCAACGCGGGGTCGAACCTGGGACCAGTGGCACACAAGGCAGACGCGCTAGACCGCCGAGCCACTCGCCCCCGATTTAACAATGGCAGGGAGATTATATTTAAAACAAAGTATCAAGCAGTCACCCCCCTCCCTTTTGGCTCGCCTGCGGCTCGTGCAGCCAGACTTCAGGCGTTCTACACGAAGCACAGGCCAGACGAGAATCTTCAAAACTTGCTCCAGGGCGACTGGAACGGCGCCACGAACATGCATCTGCGCAGGCTGACCCTGCCGCCATTCTCGCTGCAGTTCTCCAAGGCCTACCGGGTGTGCGTCAATCTGGCTATGAACGACGAGCCGACCATCAACTCGACCGAGTGCGTCACGTTCTACGTCTTCAAAGCGCCCGTGGAGCCGTGCTTCAGCATGCAGTACAGACTGAAGAATGCCACTTGGATTCCTATTGAGAACCCGGCACAGGCTCCGTACGGCGCTTTAATAAGAATCGATCCGTCTTGCAGCGTCAATCCTAATAAGTTCGAGGCCGAGGGCGAGAGGCCCTGCTGGTCGGTGGAAACCTATTGCCGGCGCGACTGCGAGCAGATTGTGTTCGGCTCAAATCATTCCTACAATGCCAGCTTACAAAATTTTGCTGCTTGCCCAAAATACCGCACGGACGGCAGCTTAGTTAACGAGAGCACGTGCTTCATCTCGCGGGCCCTGGTTACTGGGCACCACCTGAAGCCGGTGAGCTTGAGAGATTGGCACGAGGTGAACGTCACCAGATCCCTCTATCCTAACGAAGTGGTCAGAGGCGTCTACGATAAAATCAATGACTGGAAGGCGCAGGCCTCGATTGGGAAATACAACTATCTCTACTACATGGAAAACAATACTGTGTACTTCGACAGCCAGTTCAGCTTCGAGGGCGGCACCGTCCATCTCACCGCTGTAGTTACCGACGCGTGCGACAACCTGGCTCCCATGCCAGCCACCTCGATGCTGAAGATCACGACTGGCGAGCCGCCAATAGTGTCCAGAGTGTAAGCTGCCTAATACTAATGCATTTGTTACTTTAAATGCTATTAAGAGTGCAATGGGAGTTTAATGCCGCCATATCCATCTCACACCGTTGCCGCAGCTGCGTGAGCAACTGCTTCAGACGGCCGATTGCCTTCAAGCAGAGAGACGGCGGCGACTGCAAATTCGATTCGTTCAGCCTCAATCCGTCAATGTCCATCAAGTTTCAGATGCGTATTGAGAACTACGTGGCCGGCGTCAGCTACGGATTTTACTGGCAGAGCACTTTTCTGAACAATCCGGTCAAGGTCTGTCCGAGTGACCTGAGCGCCTCGTCTCTGGACTCAGACTTCAACGAGTACGAGGTTACTAACAGAGACTGGACAAGGAAAAGTGAGTAAAGAAGGAGCATATTTTTTGTTGCAAATTAACTTTAGAATTAATTTACAACTTTACACTTTCTTTTCAATTTTAGACGGCAAAGAATTCGCTAGTACAGGTACGAGCTTGTAAAATACTTCAATTCACTTGTTTATTTTATTTGGCTTGGCTTGGCTTGTAGCAATAACAATAACAAAAAAACATCGACAAAAATAAAAAATAAGGGCGACAGCGACAGAAAAACAATCACAATGATAATCAGTAAAATAATTAAAATGGACTGGTTTTTATCGTCTTTTAGAGATGTGCGATAGAGAGCAGCGAGCAAGCTAAGAAACTTGTTTCTTCTCGTATCGTACAGTCTGTTAGTAATAGAAAACTCAGCCAATCAGACAGCGAGTCAGCTTAGTGTGCCGGCCATCTGGGCGCACCCACCACCCCACTGGGTGTTTTAGTGCATGTGCACCCCTGCCGCCACATTCTTCGAATTGATATTAGAATGTAAACAAAATTAACATAAGCTCTGGGACAATCGTTAAAATAATTTCTATGTTTATTTTTGTATTCTTGTATCACTGAAAAGATCGTCCTCCGCTCGCTCAGGCCGAACCTCGGCGGGCCTGTCAATCGATCCGCCGAACTTTTTCCCCGAGGGCGAGGGCTACTACATAGTCCGCATGCGGGCCTGGCGCGGCTCGGACTCCAATAACTACGGCTTCAAATTTCTCTACCTGTCAGTCAATCAGGGCCCGAATGCTAGCAGAATCACAACCCAGATTCATCCAACAGTTGGCGAGGAACTGAAGACAAAGTTTTTTTTCACCTGCACCTACCCGCTGCCGGCCAGCAGTGACGAGCGGATCCTGTACACTGTTGGCTACAGCTTCGAGCCGGCTCCAGCCAGACAGACTGACTGCCAGCCCTTGATACTCAGTGCGTGACGACTCTAAAGATCAGGAATTGTCTGATTACCATTGATTGATTTAATTTAGTGTAATTAGGTAATTTTTTAACAGTAAGAATCTTTTAGTTCAAGTAACCCCTGTCTTTTTAATTTTACGCCAAAATTCCGAATGATATTATCGCACTAAGCAAGCCATATTGTCGATGTAGATTATCTTCGTCTACTCACTTCGTTAAAACCCTTTCTGTTTCTCCACTCGTCGCCAAAGTACAGCATTATAGTAGGCCGGGAAGCCGCATTACCAATGTACATTCTCTCGCTTCTCTCACCTCTCAAAACCCATTTTGTTTCTCAACTCGTCGCAAAAGTACAGCATTATATTAGGCGGGCAAGCCGCATTAAATTACCAATGTACATTCTCTCGCTTCTCTCACTTCACAAAACCCATTTTCCAATCCTTCCCCAAAGTACGGCATTATATTAAGCGGGAAGCCGCATTACCAATGTACATTCTCTCGCTTCTCTCACTTCACAAAACCCATTTTCCAATCCTTCCCCAAAGTACGGCATTATATTAAGCGGGAAGCCGCATTACCAATGTACATTCTCTCGCTTCTCTCACTTCACAAAACCCATTTTCCAATCCTTCCCCAAAGTACGGCATTATATTAAGCGGGAAGCCGCATTACCAATGTACATTCTCTCGCTTCTCTCACCTCTCAAACCCATTTTCCAATCCTTGCCAAAGTACAGCATTATAGTAGGCCGGGAAGCCGCATTTCCAATGTACATTCTCTTGCTTCTCTCACCTCTCGAAACCCATTTTGTTTCTCAACTCGTCGCCAAAGTACATCATTATATTAGGCGGGCAAGCCACGTTACTAATGTACATTCTCTCGCCTATCTCCCTTGATTTAATTCCTAATGATAGCAGTTATTGCTGGGATCATTTTAAGCTATTATCTCACGAGTTTTCACGGCTTCCGCAGACTCAGCCAGCTGCGAGTTTGAAGCTCAGCTGCCCGCCGGCAGAGAGGCCAACAACTACACCCTGACAGTGTGCGTCTCCGTGTACGACGGGGCTTTTAGCGAGGCCTTTCATACAAGCACAAAAGTGCAGGTGAACCCAAGGCAGTTACTGGCTGAAGAGCTACAGCCAAATAGTCCATTCTTTACCGAAATTCAAAGCGCGGGTGCCACTGGCAGCATTGTTAGTATGGCCAAGACCGCTCTGCCGCTACTGTCGGCCATCAATCAGGCCGCGGACGAGGCCAGAAATGCCGGCAACGATACGGATCCCGTGGTGGCTGAGAGGGCTAGGCAGCAGAGAATTCAGGTGACTTTGATCATTTTTTCCAACCGATTCAACTTCATCTGATCTGATGCACAGCTAGGAGCAGAATGACCGCGACAAAAGCGGTGAAACAATAGTTCAATGAAGCTAAGGCTGAGTCACTAAGTGGGTGAAGCTAAGGCTGAGTCACAAAGTGAATGACGCTAAGGCTGAGTCACAAAGTGGGTGAAGCTAAGGCTGAGTCACTAAGTGAATGACGCTAAGGCTGAGTCACTAAGTGAATGACGCTAAGGCTGAGTCACAAAGTGGGTGAAGCTAAGGCTGAGTCACAAAGTGGGTGAAGCTAAGGCTGAGTCACAAAGTGGGTGAAGCTAAGGCTGAGTCACAAAGTGGGTGAAGCTAAGGCTGAGTCACAAAGTGGGTGAAGCTAAGGCTGAGTCACAAAGTGGGTGAAGCTATGGCTGAGTCACTAAGTGAATGACGCTAAGGCTGAGTCACTAAGTGGGTGAAAAGCAATCACACAAGAACAGATCTACCCACCGCCCACAGGCCAAGGAGTTAGTTGTGAATGCCGCCAAAACAGCCATCAAAGCGTCCAATCCGAATGACTCGGACAGCGACCAGCTGCAGACTCTGCAACTGTCCAGCGTCATGCTGAAGGGCATCAACTCGGACCCGAATGAGATCAGCACTACCGCCATGGAGGTGACAGCCCAGGCCAACGAGATTATAACTGACAGGCTGATTGGCCTGTCCAACTCGCAGGCAGTCTCCTTTGACCAAGTCAAGGTCACCACCACCATGATTTTGGAGTCGTCCATCAATGTGCTGAATAAAGTGGTTTCCAATCAGCAATCCAGAATGTTGAATAGCAGCAGCGACAGCGGCGGCGGCGGCGGCAGCACCGGAATCGCCACCGGCAACGTCGACACTTCGACCATGTCAACCGAAGAGCGCAGGAGGCAATCCGTCGTGTCGCTGACAACGTTAGAAAATTTTCGCCGAACAGCCCTGGCCCTGGGCAACAAGCAGGTGCCAAATGACAGGCCAACTAGGATTGAGCTGCCAACAATCACGCTTAATGTGGAGAAGCAGTCAACCAACGCGTTCAGGGGCAGTAAGTGGCTGCTGCAGCTTAGGGGTAGGGTGTTCGTTTTCGGGGTAGGGTGTTCGGTTTCGGGGTAGGGTGTTCGGTTTCGGGGTAGGGTGTTCGGTTTCGGGGTAGGGTGTTCGGTTTCGGGGTAGGGTGTTCGGTTTCGGGGTAGGGTGTTCGGTTTCGGGGTACGTTGCTCGGTTTCGGGGTAGGGGATTCGGTTTCGGGGTAGGTTGTTCGGTTTCGGGGTAGGGTGTTCGGTTTCGGGGTAGGTTGTTCGGTTTCGGGGTAGGGTGCTTGGTTTCGGGGTAGGGTGTTCGGTTTCGGGGTAGGGTGCTCGGTTTCGGGGTAGGGTGCTCGGTTTCGGGGTAGGTTGTTCGGTTTCGGGGTAGGGTGCTCGGTTTCGGGGTAGGTTGCTCGGTTTCGGGGTAGGTTGTTCGGTTTCGGGGTAGGTTGTTCGGTTTCGGGGTAGGGGATTTGGGTTCGGGGTAGGGTGCTCGGTTTCGGGGTAGGTTGTTCGGTTTCGGGGTAGGGTGTTCGGTTTCGGGGTAGGGTGCTCGGTTTCGGGGTAGGTTGTTCGGTTTCGGGGTAGGTTGTTCGGTTTCGGGGTAGGTTGTTCGGTTTCGGGGTAGGGGATTTGGGTTCGGGGGGCTAACCGAAAAAATGGAAACCCAACACCGCCATTCAGTACTTACTGAGACTCTTGAGTTTTGATGCAAAACCGCCTCCATTGCCTCCCCTAAAAAAACCTGCGCCCAGAGAAATTCGGCAACAGCAGCAGGCGAGATTCCGGCAGCTCCATCGGCACTGGCAACTCAGCAAACGGCAGCATTTTTATGGAGCCGAATCCGTTCGACCCGACCGAATACCAGGCCGCTCAGGCGGTGGTCGCTCAGGTGGGCTACGTCGGTGGGAAATTCAATCTGAAAGGGAATTAAAGTCGCTAAATTACAGTACTAACTCTCGCCGCAGGTGGTGGAGAACAAGGCGAACATATTCACCATGGCTGGCAACGGCAGCCGGATGTCCTCGCCAGTGTTCACCGTCGGCATCTTCAACGACCGTCAGTATGAGTTCCCGGTGAACAGCCTGCTAGACGAGTCGCTAGTTGAGACGTGGGTGCTGAATCACCCCGACGCCGTGGCCGCCATCAAGCCGGACGTGAACACGACCCGAGCCAAGTCGGAGCGCATGCTCGTGTCCAAGGTGAGCGTCAAGCGGTTTGACGGCCTGTTCGCTCAGGTGAAGCACCACGTCCCGGATCCGGTTCAACCAACTGAGGCACCTACGAACGAGACAACCGAGTCTTCAACCTCGACGACTTCGAGTACAACAACGCAGGCCTATCAGACCACCACTGCCAGCGATGAGATGGTTGAGTACCTGGTGTTCATCTCGGCTGGCAAGGCTCCAACGGAGCAGAAGTACGATTACTTCTGCCAGTTGCCGCACCTGCGAGCGCGCACCTGCTCGAGGTCAACGGCGCGACAGGCTGCGACCGAGCCGGAGAGCTCCGGGCCCGACGAGACCACTGTCGAGTCGCCGACGGCGCCGTTGCCGCAAAATCTTCCTCCAACCGAATCCTGCAACTGCAGCGGAAGCGACGGCAACGGGCCGTGCTCGAAGCTCGACGCCGGCGCCGCGGACGCCGCAGGCTCTGGCGGAGCGTGGCTGCTGACGCAGTGCGTCTGCAACGGCACGGCCTGCCTCAGGGCCAGCGGCAGCGACGCCTCCGATTCCGATAACTTGATCGAGGCCGACAGATGGACTTGCTACTTCTCGCCAGCGACGCTGGGCACGTGAGTCAATTATCCCATTGTAGCCATAATTTACCTATCTGCCTACTTGCAGTAGAAATTAAAGCTAATTCAAGCCTATTTTTTATTGCTGGATGCAAAAATACTTACTATAAAAATACTAGACTTAGTACACTTAGACTTGTACTTTTATACCCCATTCTTTCCCAGCAACGAAACGTCCAAGGAGTTCTTCATCGGCATTCGGGCCGTGCGCACTAACGCTCGCAGCAGAATCGACAGAAATCCGCGCCGGGTTCCCAGCCTGGACTTGCAGGTGCCGGATAGCGACTACGTCGAGGCCAATTATTCTGCGACGACATTCACTACCGGCTGCTACTATGTGGATATGAGTACATTCAGCCTCAGCGACAAGGGAGTCTACGTGAGACGCCTTCCTGCTGTGCTTTGATAGATTGATAGACAGACAGACAGACAGACACACGGACACACAGGCAGACAGAAAGATAGAAAGACAGGCAGACAGACAGACAGACAGACAGAGACAGACAGACAGACAGACAGACAGACAGACAGACAGGCAGGCAGACAGACAGACAGACAGACAGACAGACAGACAGACAGACAGACAGACAGGCAGGCAGACAGACAGAAAGATAGAAATGCAGGCAGACAGACAGACAGACAGACACAGACAGAGAGACAGACAGACAGACAGACAGACAGACAGACAGACACACACACACACACAGACAGGCAGACAGACAGACAGACAGACACAGACAGAGAGACAGACAGACAGACAGACAGACAGACAGACAGACAGACAGGCAGGCAGACAGACAGACAGGCAGGCAGACAGACAGACAGACAGACAGACAGACACACACACACAGACAGGCAGACAGACAGACAGACAGACACAGACAGAGAGACAGACAGACAGACAGACAGACAGACAGACAGACAGACAGACAGGCAGGCAGACAGACAGACAGGCAGGCAGACAGACAGACAGAATGACAGACAGACAGACAGACAGACAGACAGACAGACAGACAGACAGACAGACAGACAGTCAGACAGACAGACAGTCAGAAAGACAGACAGACAGACAGACAGACAGACAGACAGACAGAGACAGACAGACAGATTCTAGTAAATTATTTAAGCTACGTAAAAGCTTCATGACTGTCGCACTGTTTCAGCTGAGCGAATGCTCCACAGTCAATGCGACGCTCTGCTATAGCAACCATCTGACCTCGTTTATGTCTTCTTTTTTCGTGCCGCCAATTCAAATCGATCCAAGCGACTCGGCCTGGCTGAAGCTGGACTCCAACCCCATCGCTCTGGCCCTGGTGCTGTCTATTGTCTGCCTCTACTTCATCATACTCATCTGGGTTAGGCGCAAGGACGAGAAGGACGTTGAGCGGGTCGGCGTCACGCCGCTGATGGACAACCATCCGGCTGACTTGTTCAGGTGCGGCTGCTGTAGATGGCTTTGGTGTTATCCTTATGCAATAATCTGGGATATAACTCCTTAAAAATTCATTTATATGTAAAGGGAACTACTAAACTCCTGACGTAGCAATGTATCAGAAGCCCAGCTCCTGACACAGCAATCTAGAGCGAGCCCAGCTCCTGACACAACAATCTTCAGGGAACCCAACTCCTGACACAACAATCTTCAGGGAGCCCAACTCCTGACACAACAATCTTCAGGGAACCCAACTGCTGACACAAAAATCTTCAGGGAACCCAACTCCTGACACAACAATCTTCAGGGAACCCAACTGCTGACATAGCAAACTAGAGAGAGCCCAACTCCTGACACAGCAATCTTAAGGGAGCCCAACTCCTGACTCCTGGCACAGCAATATGAAGGTAACTGAACTCCTGACACAGCAACTCCTGGCTCCTGACAACTCCTGACTCCTGACACAGCAATATGAAGGTAACTGAACTCCTGACACAGCAACTCCTGGCTCCTGACAACTCCTGACTCCTGACACAGCAAACTGAAGGGATCCCAATCCCTGACACAGCAAACTGAAGGGATCCCAATCCCTGACACAGCAAACTGAAGGGATCCCAACCCCTGACACAGCAAACTGAACGTAACCCAACTCCTGACACAGCAAACTGAAGGGATCCCAACCCCTGACACAGCAAACTGAACGTAACCCAACTCCTGACACAGCAAACTGAAGGGATCCCAACCCCTGACACAGCAAACTGAAGGGATCCCAATCCCTGACACAGCAAACTGGAGGGATCCCAATCCCTGACACAGCAAACTGAAGGGATCCCAATCCCTGACACAGCAAACTGAAGGGATCCCAACCCCTGACACAGCAAACTGAACGTAACCCAACTCCTGACACAGCAAAATGAAGGGATCCCAATCCCTGACACAGCAAACTGAAGGGATCCCAATCCCTGACACAGCAAACTGAAGGGATCCCAACCCCTGACACAGCAAACTGAACGTAACCCAACTCCTGACACAGCAAACTGAAGGGATCCCAATCCCTGACACAGCAAACTGAACGTAACCCAACTCCTGACACAGCAAACTGAAGGGATCCCAATCCCTGACACAGCAAACTGAACGTAACCCAACTCCTAACACAGCAAACTGAAGGGAGCCCAATCCCTGACACAGCAAACTGAAGGGATCCCAATCCCTGACACAGCAAACTGAAGGGATCCCAATCCCTGACACAGCAAACTGAAGGGATCCCAATCCCTGACACAGCAAACTGAACGTAACCCAACTCCTGACACAGCAAACTGAAGGGATCCCAATCCCTGACACAGCAAACTGAAGGGATCCCAATCCCTGACACAGCAAACTGAAGGGATCCCAATCCCTGACACAGCAAACTGAAGGGATCCCAATCCCTGACACAGCAAACTGAAGGGATCCCAATCCCTGACACAGCAAACTGAACGTAACCCAACTCCTGACACAGCAAACTGAAGGGATCCCAATTCCTGACACAGCAAACTGAACGTAACCCAACTCCTGACACAGCAAACTGAAGGGAGCCCAATCCCTGACACAGCAAACTGGAGGGATCCCAATCCCTGACACAGCAAACTGAAGGGATCCCAATCCCTGACACAGCAAACTGAAGGGATCCCAATCCCTGACACAGCAAACTGAAAGGATCCCAACCCCTGACACAGCAAACTGAACGTAACCCAACTCCTGACACAGCAACTCCTGACTCCTGACAACTCCTGACTCCTGACAGCAAACTGAAGGGAGCCCAACTCCTGACACAGCAACCTAAATGGTGTCTCAGTAACTCCCGACAAGCTTTTAACCCCCCAGCGTCTCCACCCGGCGCCCGCAGATACGAGTTGACCTTCTGGACCGGCGCGCGGCGTCAGGCCGGCACCACGGCGAACGTCTCGCTAATCCTTTTCGGCGAAGACGACGAATCGTCGCCCAGACTCATCCAGGACCCGAAGCGGCCGGTGCTGACGAGAAATAGCGTGGACTCGTTCCTAATGACTACGCCCTACTACCTGGGCAAGCTGACCCACCTGCGCATGTGGCACGACAACACGGGCGGCAGTCCGAAGTGGTACCTGAACCGGCTGCTCATTCACGACCTGCAGACGCACGAGAAATATTTCTTTATCGTTAATCGTTGGTTTGCGTTTGACGAAGACGATGGAATGGTGGGTGCTCGCTCATGGTGGGTAGGGGAGGCCTGAGGCGTGACTGGTTAAGGAGCAGCGGGAGGAGTAGCGACTTAAGTAACGGAAGGAGTAACGGAAAGAGCAACAGAATTTTAAAGTAACGGAAGGATTAACGGAAGGAGTAACGGAAGTGTAAAGTAACGGAAGGAGTAACGGAAGTGTAAAGTAACGGAAGGAATAAAGGAAGTGTAAAGTAACGGAAGGAGTAAAGGAAGTGTAAAGTAAAGGAAGGAGTAAAGGAAGTGTAAAGTAACGGAAGGAGTAACGGAAGTGTAAAGTAACGGAAGGATTAACGGAAGGAGTAACGGAAGTGTAAAGTAACGGAAGGAGTAAAGGAAGTGTAAAGTAACGGAAGGAATAAAGGAAGTGTAAAGTAACGGTAGGAGTAACGGAAAGAGCAACAGAAGTTTAAAGTAACGGAAAGAGCAACAGAATTGTAAAGTAACGGAAGGATTAACGGAAGTGCAAAGTAACGGAAGGAGTAACGGAAGGAGTAAAGGAAGTTTAAAGTAATGGAAGGAGTAAAGGAAGTTTAAAGTAACGGAAGAAGTAACAGAAGCGTAAAGTAACGGAAGGAGTGATGGACGTGTAAAGTAATGGAAGTGTAAAGTAACGGAAGGAGTGATGGACGTGTAAAGTAAGGGAAGCAGTGCAAATTACTATTTTATGCCGTTTTGCTCCCGTTTTCCTAGCCAACACAACGAGTCTCAGGGCTGAGGAATTTAGTGAATCATTTTAGTTTCTGCCCAACCCGCAATTCAGGTTGACCGAATCCTTACCGTGTCTGGTCGGGAAGAGGTGCGCAAATTCGACGTGGTGTTCTGGAGCAAGGCGCAGAAGAATCTGAGCGACGGCCACATCTGGCTGTCGGTGGTGACCCGGCCGCCGAGGTCAAAGTTCACCAGAGTTCAACGAGCCACCGCCTGCCTAGTGCTGCTGCTGAGCACCATGATGGTCAACCTGATGTTCTACGGCCAGGCCGCCAAGGTGGTGAGCCCGCAGCTCATAGAATTCGGCCCGGTGAAGCTCACGGCGCACAGCATCTTCGTGGCCACGGTTTCTACCTTGATCATCCTGCCGGTGAACGTCATGATAGTCGTGCTATTCAAGAACCGGCGCGCCAAGCCGCCGCCCGGCGTGTCGAAGTCGTCCATTCGGCCAAAATCGCAGACCGACGACGAACTCGACGATGAGGCTGGAGACGACCGGCCAGCTGCCAGGAGCGCCGCCGCCGCCGCCGCCGCCGTCGTCAATGCCAGGTCGGCCGTGACGCCGCGCTCCGTCCGGCTGACCGATCCGACCGAGCCGGCCCGTGCCGAGAGCCGGCTGGACATGCGCCAGATGGCTGGCAACCAGGCTGATGAAGACGACGACGACGAGAAGGACAAGAAGCCCAGCCTGATGACGCGTTTGCGGCCCTACATTCGGCGCTTCTGGCCGCTGCCTTGGTGAGCTTGCGCGCCTGATTAATCAGTTGTAGCGATTCGCTTCTTGATGATGACCTACTGCAAGTAGCAAGTGAAAGAAAATGTCCTAATTTTTAACCAGTTTTTACAGAAAATTCGTATAAAATTTTTTTTCAACGAAAAAAAGTTTCAGAGAATTCTTGAGCGAAATTTTAAGCTTTAGTTTTAAGATAGGGAATTTTTACACTTTCAATACTAATAAAGTCTTGAGTCTTGAATTGAATGGAGGATGTACTTGGCATCAGCTATCTGTTGCTTCAAATTTATTACAATTATTACGTAAAGAGTCTTTCGATGTTTTTTGCATAATCGTTTCCCTGTAGTAAGTATTGTATTTGATTTTTTGATGTCGCATAAAGAATTTGTAGCTGCATAGTGAGGGAGCAATCATGCATCTTCGTGCATCGTTTTTTCTCTTGATTATGCCCCACTCGTAGCAAAATATGCATGCTAGTGTACTAGACTTATAATTTTAAAGTTAACTTATTCGCATTTCTACTATCAGTAGCATTCCGAGGCAAATTTAAATTTATAAAATTGTCTACATTCCACTCCCAGGTGGTCTCACTACGCTGGCTACTGCCTGGCCGTGTTGTGGATCGGCGTGTGCACCTATCTGATGGTGGAGTTCGGCGGCGTGCTCGGCGAAGAGAAAACCGCTGAATGGCTGGCCGCGATGTTCGTCACGCTGTTCCAGTCAATCATCCTGGTGCAGCCGGTCAAGATCCTGGTCATGGCCATTGTCTACGCGCTGGTGGTGAAAAAGATAGAGGAGGACGAGGACGAAGTCACGAAGGATCTCATAATGGCCGGCTCGGCTAAGCTGCACGAGCGCATGACCATGCGTGACCTGACGGATCCGGCCCGCATGAAAGCCTTCCTCAGGTCGCGTCGGGTGCCGCCGCCGCCGGATCAGGAGACGCTCCGGGAGCTTCGGGAGCAGCGGTGAGTTTAGTTGAAAAGAAGATTACGAGTAGTTAAAAAAGGTATAAAATTTGAAAATGGGTAGCGGGGAACGGGTACCAGGAACTGTTAAAGAGTATAGTATGGGGTTAGACAGGAATAGGGTAGCAGGGAAGGGGTTTATAGGGAGAGGGTTAGAGAGGAATAGGGTAGCAGGGAAGGGGTTTATGGGAGAGGGTTAGAGAGGAATAGGGTAGCAGGGAAGGGGTTTGGGGGAGAGGGTTAGAGAGGAATAGCGTAGCAGGGAAGGGGTTTGGGGGAGAGGGTTAGAGAGGAATAGCGTAGCAGGGAAGGGGTTTGGGGGAGAGGGTTAGAGAGGAATAGCGTAGCAGGGAAGGGGTTTGGGGGAGAGGGTTAGAGAGGAATAGCGTAGCAGGGAAGGGGTTTGGGGGAGAGGGTTAGAGAGGAATAGCGTAGCAGGGAAGGGGTTTGGGGGAGAGGGTTAGAGAGGAATAGCGTAGCAGGGAAGGGGTTTGGGGGAGAGGGTTAGAGAGGAATAGCGTAGCAGGGAAGGGGTTTGGGGGAGAGGGTTAGAGAGGAATAGCGTAGCAGGGAAGGGGTTTGGGGGAGAGGGTTAGAGAGGAATAGCGTAGCAGGGAAGGGGTTTATAGGAGAGGGTTAGAGAGGAATAGTGTAGCAGGGAAGGGGTTTGGGGGAGAGGGTTAGAGAGGAATAGCGTAGCAGGGAAGGGGTTTATAGGAGAGGGTTAGAGAGGAATAGTGTAGCAGGGAAGGGGTTTGGGGGAGAGGGTTAGAGAGGAATAGCGTAGCAGGGAAGGGGTTTATAGGAGAGGGTTAGAGAGGAATAGCGTAGCAGGGAAGGGGTTTATAGGAGAGGGTTAGAGAGGAATAGGGTAGCAGGGAAGGGATTTCAAGGAAAAGGATACTCGTAGAGAGGAATTGGCTAGCAGGAAAGGGAAGCAGGTAAGAGGTAGCAGAGGTAAGGTTGTCAGGAAGCTTAGCAGGAAAGGGTAGCGGGGAAGGGGGTAAGCAGAATAGTCTAGCACTAAAAACCACCTTCTTCCGTTGCACTGGCCTCCAGAATCAAAGAGCAAGCGATGAACGACATACTGGCGGACATAATGTTCTACATAATTTTCCTGGTGATGCTGACAATGGCGGCCTATACCAACCAAGACTATCGCTCCTTCATTCAGAACAATCTGGTCAAGAACACAGTCCTTGGCAAAGGCGCCGAAGGTCCGAACTTTGACAGCGTGAATCGCATCGAAGATCTGTTGAACTACGTGGGCAACTTCGCCGCGCCGAAGCTCTATTCCACCGTGTGCTACAACGGGGAGCTCTGCAGCATGGCCGGTCCCGGCTGGAGCTGGGATCCGCACCTTTACCTGGTTCGCAAGGCCCAGCTGAGGCAGCTGCGAATCAAACGGCCGGGCACTTGTAAAATCGTCACTTATTTCAAGGATGCCATATTTGAGTGCCGTCAGGAGTACAGCATGTTCAGCGACGACGAGGGCACTTACTTGCCAATGTGGCGGCCGTACAACTCCAGCTGTAAGTTTGTTTGCTTATTTTGGGTTGGGTGTTGCTACCCACATACATACCTGGGCGTAGTTTTTTATGTACTCGCCAAATGCACGAGTGACTCAGCACTAGATATTAACACCTAAAAGTAGCTACAAAATTACTATTCAGCTCAGGATAAGTGAATTTTTCGTACTAATGCAAGGTTTAAATAAAAATAAAGTTAAACGTTATTAAATAACCAATGACATTGTACTTTATTTGTGCTGACACAACATTTTTTGCGTTAATATGCAAAAAATTGGCAAGAGTCTGCTGCGGAATGTTTGCTCAATGTACATTACGGATGGAGAGGGTTATTGCTCTGATGTAGTTTGTCAATGTACATTACGGATGGAGAGGGTTATTGCTCTGATGTAGTTTGTCAATGTACATTACGGATGGAGAGGGTTATTGCTCTGGTGTAGTTTGTCAATGTACATTAAGGGTGGAGAGGGTTATTGCTCTGATGTAGTTTGCTCAATCTACATTACGGGTGGAGAGGGTTATTGCTCTGATGTAGTTTGTCGATGTACATTAAGGGTGGAGAGGGTTATTGCTCTGATGTAGTTTGTCAATGTACATTACGGGTGGAGAGGGTTATTGCTCTGGTGTAGTTTGTCAATGTACATTACGGGTGGAGAGGGTTATTGCTCTGATGTAGTTTGCTCAATGTACATTACGGGTGGAGAGGGTTATTGCTCTGGTGTAGTTTGTCGATGTACATTACGGGTGGAGAGGGTTATTGCTCTGATGTAGTTTGTCAATGTACATTACGGGTGGAGAGGGTTATTGCTCTGATGTAGTTTGTCAATGTACATTACGGGTGGAGAGGGTTATTGCTCTGGTGTAGTTTGTCAATGTACATTAAGGGTGGAGAGGGTTATTGCTCTGATGTAGTTTGCTCAATGTACATTACGGGTGGAGAGGGTTATTGCTCTGGTGTAGTTTGTCGATGTACATTACGGGTGGAGAGGGTTATTGCTCTGATGTAGTTTGTCAATGTACATTACGGGTGGAGAGGGTTATTGCTCTGATGTAGTTTGCTCAATGTACATTACGGGTGGAGAGGGTTATTGCTCTGGTGTAGTTTGTCAATGTACATTACGGGTGGAGAGGGTTATTGCTCTGGATGTAGTTTGTCAATGTACATTAAGGGTGGAGAGGGTTATTGCTCTGATGTAGTTTGCTCAATGTACATTACGGGTGGAGAGGGTTATTGCTCTGGTGTAGTTTGTCAATGTACATTACGGGTGGAGAGGGTTATTGCTCTGATGTAGTTTGTCAATGTACATTAAGGGTGGAGAGGGTTAGTGCACTGATGGATTGGGTTAATGTACATTACGAGTGGATTGTAAAATTGTTTGACAATTTCGCAGACCCGGTTGAAAAAGAATGGAGCTACACGGACGCTCTGGATCTGTTTGGCACGCCCTACTCGGGCCGCCTGGCCACGTACGCTGGAGGTGGCTACGTTGCCTCGCTAGGACAATCTGCCGAAGAAGCTAAACTGGTCACGGAACGATTGTTCAACACTAGCTGGATTGACAAGCACACTAGGGCTGTGTTCTTCGAGTTTCTAATCTACAATCCCAATACGAATCTGTTCACCTTCTCCGAGATTCTGTTCGAAGCGTTCAACGGCGGCGGATTTGTCAAGTACCCGCAGATGTACACGCTTCGTTTGAATCGCTACGTTGGCGCTAACGGCGCCTTCTTTATGGCTATCGACATTGTGTCGCTGATCTTGATCGTGATGTTTGTGTACAGAGAGTCGAAAGAGTTGCACAAGCTTGGCTGGCTGTACTTTCGGGTTAGTCTGATTGATAAAAATTTTGTAAATAAAAAAAATCCCTAGCTAGAAATATGGATTTTTTACTCCTTGCCAACTTCAGAGCGTATTCAATGTGATGGACTTCCTGCTGCTGCTCTTCTGCTGCATAGAGGTGGTTCTGTTTATCATAAAAATCACCGCCGAGCAAGCTGTGTCCTATTTTATGCGAAAGAATCCGCAAAGATTCGTCAATTTCCAGTGGCTAATCATTTGGGCTCAGGTATAGACTCTTTTTCTTTCTTTTTACTAAGTCAAGGTGGGGGACTAGGTTGAGTGGCTGTGGTGGGTTGGTGAAGGAGTGAGGTGGATGAGGGACTAGGTTGAGTGTATGAGGTGGGTGGGGGAAAACTAGGTTGAGTGGCTGTGGTGGGTTGGTTGAAGGAGTGAGGTGGGTGTGGGACTAGGTTGATTAGCTGACGAGGGTGGGTGAAGGAATCAGTTGGGATTGGCTGAGGGTATGATCTGGGAAGAGAATGAGCTCGGTGAGGGAAATAGCTGCATGCAATTGGATGATTCCTTTGCGACTAAAAATGTCATTTAGACCGACTTGAAGGGAAATTCGCTCTTAATTACTTTATCTTACTCGTAATTTAAGCCTTAAAAAATCCTCAATTAAGTCAATGCTTGCAATTCAATCTGTTGCAGATGAACCAGCTATTCCTTGGCCTTGTTGTTTTCGTATTCACTATCCGATTCCTGCGCCTGCTGTCATTCAACCGCAAGATGATGATGCTTGGCCACGTACTAAAGACGGCTGCCAAACCGCTTGGCTACTTTTTGATTGTCTTCTACATAATGTTCTTCGCCTTTGTGCAACTGGGATACTTTATGTTTAACGTTAAAGTCGAAAGCTTCAAGTCACTGACGGACTGCATTACAACGCTTGGAGTGATGACGCTAAGTGAGTGACCTTGACTGAACTTAAACATCTACGATGGAAGATCTTATGAAGGATTAGCACCCGCTCTCAATTGTAGACAAGTTCGACTTTACAACATTCGCCGTTGGCGGCGGACAGATGGGCATGCTGTTCTTCTTTGTCTACATGGTGTTCGTCTCATTTGTGCTCATTAACTTTTTCATTACTATTATTAACGTGGCCTTCAGCCAAGTGAAGGAAAGCTGGAGCGACGCCAAGAACGAGTACGAAATTGTGGACTACGTGGTGAAATCGATCAAATCCGCTTTCGGCATCAATCCGCAGAGGCGTTTGAACCATATCGACCACCAGTTTGCCTACATGGCGGGTGAGTTAGCTGGCACAATGCCTCATACTACAGAATCAGGTATTCTAATGGGCCGTATTCGCGTAACCCTTTTGCAGAGACCTCCAAGTTTGAGCAGCAGGTTGAAGAGCTGGACGACAAGCTGTTCGAGCTGGAGTTCCACATCCGCAATATGGGCATCATGAACGGGCTGGACGTGCAAGAGTCGGCTACGGCCAGGAAGCGAGTCAAGGGCAAGGTGTTCATCAGCGAGTAAAATGCTAATTGAATTTCACTTGACGAAACAGTTTCTCTGAAAAAAAACTGTCGTTACGATCGCTTACTATTAGTACTAGAAGAGCTTCTTTTTCGAGCGTAAAACCGTGAAAAAAATTTATAAAATCTCACTAAAGTACTATGAAATAAGTTTTGATTTAATGTCTAATCTCATCACTCTCTCGCATTTTCCTAGATGTCAAATATTTTAATTAGATAAAATCCCACTAACACAGATTGAGATAGGTACACCCTACTTTTACACAGATGTCATTACCCAAGAATATGATTGCACAAACTGCCTACTGTCTTGATTTTTAATAAAGACTATTAAAACTATTAAGACCATAAAAATAAAGAAAAAACTATTTTTTCTTCTCACAATGTATAACGTGCTTTGAAAAATGCTTGAAAATGATTTTTCACAAACTTAAATAACTCAGTAAATAAGGAATCGATGGGGGATCTGGGAGGCTGGAAGCTGAAATGGGGGATCTGGAAGGCTGGGAGCTGAAATGGAGGATCTGGAAGGCTGGGAGCTGAAATGGAGGATCTGGAAGGCTGGGAGCTGAAATGTGGGATCTGGAAGGCTGGGAGCTGAAATGGGGGATCTGGGAGGCTAGGAGATGAAATGGGGGATCTGGGAGGCTAGGAGATGAAATGGGGGATCTGGGAGGCTAGGAGATGAAATGGGGGATCTGGGAGGCTAGGAGATGAAATTGAGGATCTGGGAGGCTGGGAGTTGCCATGCAGGATCTGGGAGGATTTAGGCATCAGAAGGGCCAGTGAGGTTGGGATCATTTCAAGGAGTTAAGCCATTCAAATCCCATTATTTTCGATATGAAATAACAAAGCCGAATGAAAGCCAAGGCAAACAGAGTTTCAATCCAATGCGCCAAATTTGTCCTGTAATTCAGGCGATTAGCTGGTGACTGACAGGTTTTATTTCCCCGTAAAATATTGGCTCAGCCAGGTCGAACAAGAACAAGCAATCAGCCGGACTCTTTCCCGTCAAGTTAATCTTCTTAACCTTCAACAAATCGCCATCCTCAGAACTTCTGGAATGACGACTTCTTGCTGCCGCCGCGGGCTTTGCTCACCTTGATGACATTGAACGACACGGTCTTGCTCAGCGGCCGGCACTCGCCAACCGTCACAATGTCGCCGACTTCAACGTCGCGGAAGCAGGGCGACAGGTGGACGGACATGTTCTTGTGCCGCTTCTCGTAGCGCTGGTACTTTTGCACAAAGTGCAGATAGTCCCGACGGATCACGATGGTGCGCTGCATCTTCATCTTGGTGACGACGCCGGTGAAGATGCGGCCGCGGATGTGGACGTTGCCAGTGAACGGGCATTTTTTATCAACGTAGCCGCCTTCGATGGCTTCGCGCGGCGTCTTGAAGCCCAGGCCGACGCTCTTGACGTAATGACTGCGGCGGCCCTTCTTGCCGCGCACCTCCTGCTTCTGGAAGGCTCGCTCGTTTAATTCGGCCATGGCAGTTGCTCGCCTCGCTGGAATGAGAGATGGCTGCGTGAATTCACTTAAAGAGAGAGGGGCGCCCGCTGAATCATCTAGGAGGGAGTAGCGGCACTTGCTGAATCATCTAGGAGGGGGTAGCGGCACTTGCTGAATCATCTAGGAGGGTGAAGCGGCACCCGCTGAATCATCTAGGAGAGGGGGTAGCGGCACCCGCTGAATCATCTAGGAGAGGGGGTAGCGGCACCCGCTGAATCATCTAGGAGAGGGGGTAGCGGCACCCGCTGAATCATCTAGGAGAGGGGGTAGCGGCACCCGCTGAATCATCTAGGAGAGGGGGTAGCGGCACCCGCTGAATCATCTAGGAGAGGGGGTAGCGGCACCCGCTGAATCATCTAGGAGAGGGGGTAGCGGCACCCGCTGAATCATCTAGGAGAGGGGGTAGCGGCACCCGCTGAATCATCTAGGAGAGGGGGTAGCGGCGCCCGCTGAATCATCTAGGAGGGTGAAGCGGCACCCGCTGAATCATCTAGGAGAGGGGGTAGCGGCACCCGCTGAATCATCTAGGAGAGGGGGTAGCGGCACCCGCTGAATCATCTAGGAGAGCGGGTAGCGGCACCCGCTGAATCATCTATGAGGGTGTAGCGGCGCCCGCTGAATCATCTAGGAAAGGGGATGGCGGCAGATTTGAATTTGAAAAAAAATAATCAACGGAAAATATGCAAGCAGTTTAAAATCCCAACAGCTTCCCACTGCATCGTGGGAAAATACTTTGTTCAGTCACGTATAGTTATTTTTTTAATCAATATCCGAATGTAACTAGTAAGTATGCTAGCTTTTTAACTAGCGATCTGAACAGACAGAGACCAGTATTAATAATGCATTTGCAAGCAATTTAATAATAAGTGCAAATTGAAATGGACATAGAAAATGTCTAGCAAACACACATTAATAGAGCAAGAATTAAAAACTCTGACAATATAGGATTTGTCCATAATGAGCATTAAGAGGAACATGTGCTATATTTTTTTGCAGGTATAGATCGGCAAACAGGTATCTAGGACACATTTTGCGGAGGTCAATCATAAAGGCTGAGCATTAAGCAAATATATAACACAAAGGCGATTAGATTTAAGGATGTTTGCACAATATGAAACACAATGCTGGGTTTGTGCTATAATTTTTCTAAACATTAATTAATATTAAGTAAACAACATCTATTTTGTTCTGTATCGACTACACGTGTTTTCCAAAGAGAAAAACAGTTAGTTACACTTTTAACTTCCTATCTCTCAAAGCAGAAGGATAAAAAGCGTTGCATGCATGGTTAGAGTTTGTGTACAAGCTGTGTTCTTACGAGTATAGACTCTCTCGTTGATATAGGTTAGCATGTAACACTGGATTGTGGGCTCTTATTCAGCTCGTAGTGGCTTAGAAAGTCGATTCTCAAAACAATTTAGGGCCAATAAAAAATGTTTAGGAAAGATAATCAGAAGAGTTTGAGACGATTTTAAATCTCATTAAAAAAATTAAATAAAAACACAATAACAAAGCGGCACTATTCACTGATTAGGAGTCCGACCGGCCGCTTTAGTCTCCAACTGACGCAGAAGCGCCTGCACCCGCAGTACGCAAGATTTTCGAGCCTCGCGAATGTCATTCTCGCCAGCAGATTCCACGCTGTCTAACCGCTCCATCAGGCGGGTTAGCGACTCTTCTAATTGCAGATAGAGCTTGTCGCCCGCCTGCCCGTTGAACTCATTAATCTGCGCCTCCAATTGGCTTCGCTGCTCGTCAATTGATTCGATATGTTTTAATGCGGCTTGGATTTTAGATTGCGAGTCGGTGATTGGCTGAGAATTTTGGTCCTTACTGATTGGCTGCTGCTGCTGCTGCTGCGGCAGAGCCGGTGGCAATCTGGGATCCTGCCAGGTTGTAGTGCGAGTGTTATGGTCTATGAAGTAAGGATGCCCCGTTACCGGGTCCAGCCGCCGCTCCCATCCGGGTGGCAACGGCGGGCCAGTGTCAGTTGGATCTGAGTGGGGCTTCTGAAATTGGAGCATTGTGTATCGACAGTTTTTGTAATGGCATTATGCGCGGGGTTTCAACTATATAAACTAATAAAATTGAATTTAACCATCCTTTTCAAAAGCTCAGGCTCTTGAAATATATATTAATAGAAGACAATCAACTATATTAAAGTTTAATTTAAGTACAATTGTAGGCCTTATATAAGTATGATATTAAGTTGGATAGCAAGCATAAATGTAGGCATAGTTGAACTATTTTTTTAGACAAACAAATATTTTTTAGGTTATACTTTGTTTTAAAATGAAATTTATATTACAAAATTATTTAGCCTAATTAGTAAATATAATTGAACATAATTTCTTGACAAATCCAGTAAGTACACTACTCTAGTACTCAATATCTCTTTTTGTCCATAATAAAATAAGTTTAATCATTAGAATAATCAAACATTTATAACACATCAATATATATATATATATATATATATATATATATATATATATATATATTGATGTTTCTTAATATAAAATATATATAAATATAAATTTGATATATGTATATATACAGTATATATATAATCTTCTTAACAATTATAATATAAATTTGTATTTATTTGTTAAACTTATATAATTTTTAGCTAAAATTCATAAATTTATAAAAGGAATACTCACAAAATGCTAATAAAGTACATTTTTATAAAAGCCTAATATGAAAAGAGCTTAAATAAATTCCAAATAATATTAACTTTAGAAACAATGTTTTTTCAATAAAAAAATTCATAAATATCAATGTCCAGGATGATTTGCTTTTGCAACCTAGATCCTATAGTTTATAAATATTCATAGAAGTTTATAATCATAGTTATACACAATCTCTACTTTGAATCAAGGTATTGGTATTATTTACTAGTAAGACCTGAATACTTTAAATAAGTCAAAAGAATAGTCAAGACAATAGATACTTCTTTATAAGACTTTATTTCACATAAATGTAAATGAATATTTAGTCTAACAATACCCTATAGTTAATTGGAATATATTCCAAAATAAAGCTTTCAATAATTAATATGGTCATAAAACCATATTGATGAATTTACTATTGAAAGCATATTAGCCAAATTTAGAAACTCAACATTATCAAAAAATATTCCAAATGCATTCTAGAACTATATGTATCACATATTTTACTTTCCAAGTAAAATGTTCCTTTAAAGCCTAAATTTTTGTGCTAAATAAGGTAGTAGGAATAGCAGTAATTAATAGAAATTCACTTTTCAAAAAGAATTTACTAGTAGGGCAATATTCTTAGATTACAATTTTATAATAAATCAGTATAAATTTACTTTCTAACATTAATTTTTTTTATTTGTAACAATCTCTATTATGGGTTTTTTGTACAATAGGAAGTAGTAGCATAGCTAGGGGGTATCAACAAATATCTTCAATTTTTAATAACTTAATTTTTACTAGCTATCTCTTAGAAAAATTTAATATGTGTTTGTTTGATTTAAAGTTGCAAGTAGAGGATTCTGATATTTGGTGAAAATAAAAACCAATACCTCCAAATAAAAATCCTAGCTATGTCCCAGTAGAAATACTATAGAATCTTGATTCTCTGAATTGCTTCCTGAAATTTGACCTAGATGCAATGTTGTATGCAGACTTTTATTTCTTTAATATTTTTGGCAAAATTTCATAGCCAAGAAGGCAGTAGAATCCCTGGAATTTTCCCGCGCATAGCACACACTTCACTGCACTGCATGGATAGTTTGGCGCATGCAGGCGCGGATCCAGGAATTTCTTTAGGGGGGGGGGGGCCAAGCCAACTTTAAGTTGTTCCAAGAATGCTTTCTGATTTAAGGATTTTTGAGGTTTAAAACACAATTTTGAAGTTAAATTGTGAAAAGAGGTTCCTTTAAGTTTAGTTAGCCACGAGGATATTTTGCTTGGGTTGCTATCACAACACAAAAATTTCACAATGCCAAAAAGCACTTTCTTTCACAATACTAAAACTTCATAACACCAAAACTTCATAACATCGAAACTTAGTACCATTGAAAATTTCCAACGCTGAAAAGCTATATAAAGCTAAGCTCTGGCTATACTTTTCGGCGTTGTGAAATTTTGTTGTTGTGAAACGTCCCTTTCACTTAATATCATTTTTGGGTAAATGTGGGTAAGGGGGTCAGCAGTGCCGAGGCACTCTACCCTGGGCCAGAGCTATCAGGAGACAAGCCTTGAGATGACTCGAGGAGACTACTGAACAGGGTTTATTTGGGAGCCTACTAAAGGGTTTCAGCTATAGGCAAGCCCCCACTGCCTGCCCCCCCCCCCCAAGGCACGGAGCCAGGAGCAAACTTGAGCTCTAACTTGGGAATTTGGCCTACGGGGTGGGCTACAGCATTTAGGGAGGCAAGCGGTCCGCAGAGCGGTGCCAGAAGGGTACAGTTTAGGGGAGGCAAAGAACTTAATTCACAGCATGGCACATCCTCCAATGGATGCAGTCTCAAGGGGGGTATCACTATCCTGAAGATTTTTGAAAACTCAGAAGCAGCCTAGAAAACTCAAATAAGCAGCGACATTGCTAGATTTTCGAGGAAGTGAAATTTTGAGATAGTGAAAGGCATTGCTAGATTTTTGAGGAAGTGAAATTTCGAGATAGTGAAAGGCATTGCTAGATTTTTGAGGAAGCGAAATTTTGAGATAGTGAAAGCGACTCTGGATGCCCTGACTGACCCCTACACAGTTCTAGAATATACGGTGCACTTCAGCCTGGGCTTTTCCATAACAAATGCACTATCCAGGCTGGTCAAAACTCACACCATATAGCTGCAGGCGGGCTTTTTAGACGGGTACAAAGAGACCGTCTTTAAGGATCATTTTAGTGCACAATAAAAATACTAAATCCTATCTGTCTCCCTGGGAGCACGAGATTTTACTGCAAGAAGTTTTCCCGCAGGAATTTTACCCGCAGCGAGATTTTCCCGCAGGAATTTTTCCGCCGTTTTGTTACCCGCAGTGAGATTTTCTTTGTTTTTTGGTTCTTAAGTTGTCCTTGGTTTTGCTGCATTAATTGTTAATTGGTAGCTAATTGGTTTAGTGCCACTCCTCGGGAAGTAGGCCGTCTTCTTATTTCTATTTATGTATGTTACACGTCTCTTGATTGGTTGCTTCTACTAATGTTGTACTAAACAACAAAGAAAATCTCACTGCAGGTAAAAAAACACGGCAGAAAACTTCCTACCAGAAAACTTCCTGCGGGAAAATCTCATAGACCCATCTCCCTTACCCCCAGCCCCATCTACCCCCTTCAGTCAAGTTGTTGTACTGAGTAACAAGGCTGGGCCCAGGGCCCAAGCTCTGCAGAGACCTTGCACTTGACCAAAGGACCAAACAAATTTTATTGAGCAAATAGCTGTGGCCCTGAAATACTCAGTTTAGGCTCTTGTGATTCTGCGAATAGGAGAATTTTTAAGCAGTTACCTAGCAAAAAGATTATATATTTGGTTTGGTCAACTCATATAATAACTAAGAGTTCATGAGGCAAAATACTTGAGTCTTGAACTGAACGTGGGCCCTCTGCCCACCCACTCCAAAATTTTTTTGGCCACAGCTAAGGGGGGGCCATGGCCCCCTTGGCCCCCCTGGATCCATGCCTGGGTGCATGGCGCAAAAGTGCAAAGCACACAAAGGGTCTTGGTGCACAGCCTGGTGCAATAATGCCAAAGTGAGTTGCAAATTTGCTAAAAATGGAAGGGGAAAGTTATAAGATGGACAGTGTAAGTTTAAAATTTTTTGGAGATTACAAGCTTTTGAGTGGATTGCAAGACCTTTTTTTAGTCCTTCCTAATTTTTTTCTTGGCACATGTGGGGCACAATAAAAATTTTGATCAATGTTATTCTGGCCTACACGCTGCACTTTCCTGACCATGGGCAACATTTAGGGACTTATAAAAATCCTTACCTTTCAATTTATATCCTGAAATTTGGGGTAGGATGCAAAGTTATATACTATGCCTAGCAAAAAAACATTTTAGCTTAAAATCATGGCTAGATTGCATGCCTCAAAAAATATTTCCTAGAGAACTTTAAGGACAAGCAAAGTTTTACTAATTATATTTTTCTCTTGGAAGTTGGTTGGCATTAATGGTAATACTTGATTGCAATGGTATAATTTGCAAAAGTAATATTTGTTTTACAATCTTTAGTTTTTAAAGTTTATTTACTAAATTCAAGTAACAATATTAATATATATTTCTCAATTAATAACTATGATGTAATACAATATATAAAACTAGTATTGTAAGTAGGAAAAATTTGAATAAAAAACAAAAAATTTAGTACTAATTGTAATTTATATGCCTAAAGGTTAGCAATGTATATAAATAGAGTTATAAACACATAATCTTATATTATGGGTCTTAGTGCCAATCATACATGCGCAACCTCCTGAATCTTACCCGGCCAGTGCGACATTGTTTAGTGTAAGTGCGACATTGTTTCTGACCAAAAGTACGATGTTGTTCAGTGTAAGTGCAACATAGGTTGTCAGTGGAAAAATTTGTGACTTAGTTGGCCACAAAAATTTTGAAGGACCAAAAAAAAAAGGTCCCGCGAACAATTCTTGCCTGAATCTTCCCAATTCTTCTCCATTTTGCGACTTACCCCCTCGTGTTTTTCATCAATTTTGTGACTTACATCGGCGATTTTTCGACTTGCATCGCCGATTTTGCGACGTCCCTTGCTTGGCAGGCCTGTCACCTGGCCAATTCGGCCGGGTCGGCCGGGTGTTGCGCATGTATGGTGCCAATAAGTCCAATTCCAAAAGGCTTCTAGTAATTTTGTCTGCCATCTGTTTGTCTTGGCAGAAAAATTGGTTTGCCAAAGTTTCAAACCAATTTGTCTGCCATGCAACCAATTGCACTGAGTCACTGACCCAAACTAGAAAAAAGATAGAAGCAAAGTTTTTATATGTCAAATAATGGTTAGACTCATTTTCTAAATAAATTTCATTTTAAGATTATTTTATTAACAGGTGCACTTGTGCACCTGGACTTAATGCCATCACTAGCTAGGCCCTATAGCAATACTATTTTTCATTTCCTTTCTGTATTTCTGAACTGAAGATTGATCTTTGAAATTCCAAGCCAGTTAATAGAAGGAGCTAAAAAATCTGCTCCCATACCCATTGGTTAAGGCTAGCAGACAAAATCTTAGACATTCAAAAATTATTTTGTCTGAACTAGCAGCAGACAAAATGACTGGCACCCCTCCAAAACAATCATCATTAGGCTTTAAAATTACAGCTGTTACAAAAAATTAAAAAATATTCTATTATTATCTGTTATTATTAGTCATTACTAGATTGATTGATTGATCGATATTTCTATGTATAGACACATGCGTAGATATATGGGTACATAGCTTGATTGATTCATTGATCAATAGATAATGGGATTAATTGATTAATTGATAGATGGATAAATATATAGTATTTCATAGATACATAAATAGATAGGTAGATGGATCAACAGATGCATGCAGAGATATTAGAATTATGATTAATGGATTGCAGCAGCAGCAGCGGTGAGTGAGTGAATGACTGACTGACTGACAGGGTGAGTGAGTGAATGACTGACTGACTGACTGACTGACTGACTGACTGACTGACTGAGTGACTGACTGACTGACTGACTGACTGACTGACTGACTGACTGACTGACTGAGTGACTGACTGACTGACTGACTGACTGACAGGGTGAGTGAGTAAGTGACTGACTGACTGACTGACTGACTGACTGACTGACAGGGTGAGTGAGTGAATGACTGACTGACTGACTGACTGACTGACAGGGTGAGTGAGTGAATGACTGACTGACTGACTGACTGACTGACTGACTGACTGACAGGGTGAGTGAGTGAATGACTGACTGACTGACTGACTGACTGACTGACTGAGTGACTGACTGACTGACTGACTGACAGGGTGAGTGAGTGAGCGAGTGACTGACTGACTGACTGACAGGGTGAGTGAGTGAATGACTGACTGACTGACTGACTGACTGACTGACTGACTGACTGACAGGGTGAGTGAGTGAGTGACTGACTGACTGACTGACTGACTGACTGACTGACTGACTGACAGGGTGAGTGAGTGAATGAATGACTGACTGACTGACTGACTGACTGACTGACTGACTGAGTGACTGACTGACTGACTGACTGACTGAGTGACTGATAATAATAATAATAATAATAATGCTACTATTACTGTAGCAATATAATCTTAGAGAAGATAATAAACTTGATTATAAAAAGGGTAGCTATGTAGACGCTTTCAGAGTAATTTCCACAAGTACACTTTAGTTGACATAACTTTGCCCACCTGTTAAAGGTGTATTGGCAATATTTCAGATACGCGCAACTAAAGGGCATTGCAAAAATATTACCTCTGTTTCTTCAGGGGCAAGCTGTCCAAGGTCACTGACAGCGAAGCATGCACAAAAGAAAAAAAAAGAAATGAAAGAAAAAAAGAAATGAAAGAAAGTGAAAAGAAAAAAATAATATGCTAAATCATAAAACAGCCTAGTTACCAAGGTCGCCAGATTTTAGATGCCTCAGGACGTGACTGAGAGGACTGGGCAGGACTTTGGCTCTGCTGTGGCTGAATGCTGGCTGGTGTTGACGTCCTTGGGCGAATGGGCTTTCCCCAGTCCCGAAACTGGTTCAAATCTTGTTGCTGCTGCTGCTGTACCGTGGCATCAGCTGCGGGATGCTGGCTGCTAGCCGCTGCTGTTGACTTTCAGCGTTTTGTTAGTGGCTCAAGGATTCTGGGCGATTCTGCTTGTGGATGGTTTTCCCTTTCTTCCGGAAGTCTTAGAGGAGGGCTGAAAGTCTTGATAAGATTAATAGTGAGGTCCAAAACTTCAGCATTTTGCAGCTTACCTGTAATACCTGAGTCAATCCTATTATTTAAAGCAAGCATATCTTCGAGCCACTGTAGCTTCGCGCTAATCGTAGCTCTGCGCTTACGCTCGCCAAGCATCTTGCTTTGCTTTCGAAGGCCAGAAGCCTCAGACATTGTTAAATTTGTAGCGTGGTAGCTAGTTTAGCGGCAGTTTAGCAGCAATTAGTGGTTGCTAATTGTTTGCTGGCTATCAATGCAGCAATTTGCCTTTATAGCTAGCTAGCTAAAACAGAATAGATCAGGGTAGCTAGCAAGAAAATTGTCATGATAGCAAGCAACTGATTGGCTGTCCAACTATAATTTAAGCTAAATGGATAAACAAAGCAGCAGGAAAAAGACTTAACAAAAAGTTAGTTTTTGTAAAAAAAATATTTTTACAAAATATTGTATATTATATGTATAGCTATTATTATTTTTAAATGCGTATTAAATCGCATAGCTAGCTAGCTATTAAATGCGTCGCAAAAAGCTGGATAAGACAAGTTGAATAGTTGATATGAAATTATGGATCCATAATTCACGGAATTCACGGAATCACGGGACCACGCAAAGTGACCCTTGGCTTGCTCGTTATTATTATTCTAAAATGGAATTAGTAAATGTTGGGTTGCAAAAATAGCTACAGTTGTGAAATTTGTTACAATAGCTAGCTAACAAAAATTGTTTCCACTCTAACCAGTCTACTAAGGCTTTAACTTGGCTTCCAAGAGCTATAGCTAGCTAGCTAGCTATAGCTAGCTTCTAGCTTCTTACAATAGTGAAATGGTGAGATGATTGCTTGATTGATTGAGGTCTGAGTTAATCTTTTCAGATGTCTTAAAGATAAGGCTGATAGCTATTTAACATTTTAAAGCCTGTAAACCCATATTTCTAAAAAAGATTGTAGCTAACTTGGCTTCTTATCTAGCTATTGGCTTAGGCTTCTAACATGATTGGCTAGTAGCTAGCTAGCTAACTAGTTATCCTACCTAGCAATAGCTAGCTAGCCAAACAAAAAAGATTCACAACACTTAGCTGCAAAAACAATAGTGCATTTGGAATAATAGTGCATTATAAATATTAGTAGCTAGCTATCTATTAGTATTAACTAGCCAGTAACAAAAGAGGCTCACAACACTTAGCTAGCTACAAAGACAATACTGCATTGGGTGCATTGGGAACAATTGTGCATTAAAAATATTAGTATAGCTATGTATCAGTTGCTATTAGCTAGCTATCTTGAAAAAAACACAACATTTAGCTAGCTAAATCAAAATCAAGGAATTCTTTCCTGCCATTTACTTACCCATCAAAACTGAAAATTTAGGAATGAACTTGGAATATTTAGTAGCTATAAAGTTTTTTAGGCAAAAATACTGGCAAAATGACAGACTAGCTGACTGACTGACAAGGTGAGTGACTGACTGACAGGGTGAGTGACTGACTGACTGGCTGAAAGGGTGACTGACTGACAAGGTGAGTGACTGACTGACAGACTGACTAGCTGGCTGACTGACTGACTGACAGGGTGAGTGAGTGAGTGACTGACTGATTGACAGGGTGAGTGACTGGCTGATGGACTGACTGACAGGGTGAGTGAGTGAGTGACTGACTGACTGACTGACTGACTGACAGGGTGAGTGACTGGCTGATGGACTGACTGACAGGGTGAGTGACTGACTGACTGACTGACAGGGTGAGTGAGTGAGTGACTGACTGACTGACTGACTGACAGGGAGACTGACTGACTGGCTAACTGGCTGACTGACTGAGAGACTGGCACACTGGCTGGCTGGCTAACTGGCTGACTGACTGAGAGACTGGCACACTGGCTGGCTGGCTAACTGACTGACTGACTGAGAGACTGGCACACTGGCTGGCTGGCTAACTGGCTGACTGACTGAGAGACTGGCACACTGGCTGGCTGGCTAACTGGCTGACTGACTAAGAGACTGGCACACTGGCTGGCTGGCTAACTGAGTTAGCTAGTAACTAGCTAACTGAATTTTGAACAATTATGCATTAAAATAAACCAACAGCTTTTAAACAGAATTTTAAACAGAAAACGCAAAATGAAACCAAAAGTCAATAATAAACAGTTTGTGGAGCTATTTACTTACCGTGGCCTAAAAAGTTAGGAATGAAGTTAAAAAAGTTAGGAATGAAATTGTAGGTAATTTTGGTATGAAAATTTAGCTATCTAATGTTAAACTGTACCCCAAGGATAAATTAGGTTAAAAATTTAAACTGTCAAAGGCAAAACAGATCAGGAACTGTAAAATTAATATTAAACAACAAAATGACAAACAGTAGCATTGTAGGGCAGATTATTATAACTAGCTAGCTATTTTTGTCTTAATGTTGTCACATAAATTGTTCTAGGGCTTTTCACTAATTTCACTAACACTAGCTAGCTATTTATAGTAATCAGTTTGGTAGCATTTTACTCACACTGGGCCAAGTGGCTAACCAGTCTGAAATGTACAGGGCATTCCCTGGATTAGTGAGTTGCATCCTGTTATTGCCCTAGCTAATGCCAAATTTCCTTAGCCTTAGCTAACTCTTGGTTAGCTACTTACTCAACTCCCTTATCCATGGCCTGAGTGGCCTCATTTGACACAGATACAGGCTGATTTGCTTGTTCTGGTTCTGGCATTGTTCAATAGCTATCTTGTTTAATCTTTTCGTGAGTGCAGAAAATTGCTGAAGAAGTGCAGAATGAAGAATTTGCTATTTATCCTGTTCAACCTGTTGAAGCAAATAATGAATTAGCTAGCTAGCTACTTTAAATAGCTATGGAAGAGCACTCCAAGAAGTCTAACAATCTAGGGTAGCTAATGCATTGTTATCCAAACAAGAAATTCAAGGTTTTAGTTTTTGAAATACAATTAAGGTGTCATTTTTATTTTTGTAAGATTTATTAAATCTAGCTAGCTATAACAATTAAACAGAGATTAGGGGAAACATGTCCTTACATTTATAAGCTAGAAATAAAAAAACTAGTTTCAGGATTTAATATTTATATAGCTATATATCTACATAGCTATTACCTATAAACATAACCACAAGCCTAAGTTGCTAGTTAGTTTGCTAAGTTGCTTTACATTATAAATGCGATGGCGGGCAAGCATTAATTAGCTACATAGATAAAATTGATTCTTTTCTAGGTCTACATTTAAGTTCAGTATAAATTAGTTACACGATTTGTATGCAAAATGTTTATAGCTAGCTACTAATTATTTCCATTTCAGACAGGCGCAACGTGGTGAAAGTAGCTAGCTACGCTGAAGATTTCTGGATAGCCAGAACTACCACTGACGCAGTTGGCTGCCTAGCCGGCTACCTATGAACAAATAGCTAATCAGCGCGCCACGTGGGCCTGGCAATAAAGCTTCACACGCATTGGCTGCAAGAAACGGCATGAAAAACGAAAGTGAACGCATAAAAAACGAAAGTGAACGGTTCGGAGGACTGCACTTTGTGCAAAACAGTTTACTCTGAGTTAATTATATTCTTAGACTTTGAAATCTTTGTTTTGTATTGATTTTTAATTTAAGTAGCTAACTGATTGTGAATTAAGTGTAGACTGATAAACGTTATATTGGTAGTAAAATTTGTTTGTTGTTTACAAACGAACCACTCTGGCTGAAAAGTTTAGTTTAGTTTTTTTATTTACTTACTTTTCATTTGTTTACTTACTTCC
Source organism: Macrostomum cliftonense (assembly GCA_950096795.1). NCBI lineage: Eukaryota > Metazoa > Platyhelminthes > Macrostomidae > Macrostomum > Macrostomum cliftonense. Next base: position 61,493 of record CATNEM010000227.1, read on the forward strand.
TTCACTGTATTAATTTTTTATTTATATATTTATTTTGCTACATTATTGTGATAGCTTAGCAATCGCAAGCATGCAATCAATCAATCCGGCCTCGACTGGGCCTCCTCCGGCCTCGACTGAGTTGACCTTCTAGCTGCGGGCAGAAATCGTCCGCTATCAGGTGCCACAGATGTTCGCTGCGTGCACTCCGTTAGCACTGAGTGATTTTTATTTGATTTGGAGACCGATGCATAACCGGGAATCCGCGATATATCCATTGCTATTAATAATTAACTGAAAAAATTTGTTGGCAACGGTAGCCATGCATCTCTATAGACGTACATGTATCTGTGGAAATTCCTCTTAAAGGAACTTTAATTAATGAAATGGCTGTTTCGTCTGTCTGTACATGCAGTACATGTACACATTGTTTGCTAACCATGCATAGCTAGCTATATACATGCTCCTCTATGCTTTAAATGTAGCTTTATATCGTACATGCGCAAGCCTACAAATGTGGTTAATTAATGACTGACTGCGAGAGCAATGAGTTTCTAATAATATGGTACATTGTAATTATTTTAGTCTGTTTACCGACTGACTTTCATGTTGATGTACATGTACATGCTTGCAGGGACGACAGGGTGACTGACGGGCTGTACATGTAGCTGGATCAGATTTTTTCAGCCCAGACTCATTCAGTCAATTAATCAGTTTACATTGCAATTAGCATTAGTACATGTAATTGATGAGTTCTTTCACTCAAGTCAGTTTAGTCAGTCGGTAAGAGAGTAATTATTTGATCAGTTTAGACAAACGATCAAAATGACAGACTGGCTGACTGACAGGGTGATTGACTGACTGACTGACTGGCTGGCTTTGGCTGAATTTGAGAACAATTATGCATAAGATAAACCAACAGCTTTTAAACAAAAAAACGTAAAATTAAACGAAAATCAATAATAAAAATTTGTGGAGCTATTTACTTACAGTGTTCTTTCACTTAAGTCAGTTTAATCAGCCAGTAAGAGAGTAATTATTTGATCAGTTTAGACGTGTAAAATCAGTCAGTCGGTCAGATAGGGAAGTCATTTGATCAGTTCTACCGACTACTGTAAGTCAGTCCATCAGCACATGTACGAGCGTATACGGCACTTGATCAGTTTAGACAGTTTAAACAGTTCAGTCAGTAAGACTTGCTCAGTTCAGATTATCATAGTCAGTATACATGTACGTTGTACTGCAGTAGTCAACCGTTCAGTCTTGCAATTAGCAAGACTGAATGGTTGACTACCCTGCACATAGACAATGTACAGTATAGCTAGTGAGTCTTGCATTTCATCGGCTCAAAAGGTTACATCATATCAGTTCAGTCAGTTCACTAGCTTTGGTACCGATATTTTGTAAACATACATTTCCTAGTTGACATTTAAGGGAAGATTCTCAGTGGCAGTACTAGTGTGCATGTGCGAGTTACTGTTTATGTAATGTGCAGTTTGCAATGTAAATAGGATATTTAAATAAAACTACATGTAGCGTATTATGAATTATGATCGATAAATACATGTACATGTTTTCAGTAGAAATCTTACCTGAAGCTGCTTATGTACATGTAGTACATTTAGGACTTGCGAATCCGTCATTAAATGTTTCCCGTTTTCCATGTAATACAAGAAAGTGTCATTAATAGGAAGATGCTTTGCCACAGCTCCTTATATGTATTTAGCTAATGAATGCAAGTGCAAGTTTGTTTCGGGTTTCTGTAGTTTATGGTAAACGTGAGTAGCCTGGGTCCGACTGTTCGACTCAAGGCTGTGATAAGCAGTTCAAAAGTTCAAATATTTTGTAGTACTCCAGAGGTCAAAGAGGGCCTGTGACAAATCTCCGCATAAAGCATAGATATAAGGACTTCCAGTCGAATTATGCGGGATTCGAGTTATTGTTATGGGATTATATTGAAGCTGAAATATAATCCTGGAGCGCGACTGTCTATGGGCAAACTCATATATGTTTTCTATGAGATGAAGCATGGCTGTCTGTAATTTGTATTAGAATAGCGAAAATGTTACCGCAGAACTAATATTTGTATCTATTAAATCTCTCCACCTTTTCATGCTCGTACAAGCGGTACTAGAAGTAGTAAAAACAGCATGTTCCAATTAAAAAAAAAGATAAAATTTTTGTCCCCAAAGACTCACATAATTCAACTCGTTTTTTTCGCAAAATCATAGGACATTCGAAAAAGCTGTCTTACAGGTAATCGAATTCATCAAATCACATAATTCTTTCGATCAGCAAAAGTAGACAGACGGTAGCACAAAAGCCGAAAAAAAATGCTCTTAAAGATAAACAACAACGCCACAATTATCCCATCAAATTGAAGATCGGCCATCAAATTGAAGATAGTTTCCGATCTTCAATTTGATAGGAAATAAAAACAGTGTATTTTTTGCTCAACTTTACATTCTTGATTGTCAAATATACTTTTTGAATAACAGAAAATGCACTGAACAAAATGGTGGGTCGCAAAGCCATGTCTGAGTACACCAGGGTCGTAGGCAGCATCTGAAAGGGAGTTGGTGTTCCGATTCACCGTTTTTTCATCAAAATGACGATAGTTTACGCTAATAGAATAAAAATTACAAATAGCTTAGTTGAAAAAATAAAATTAGGCCTACAATTAGTAGATAGATAAGCTACTTCTAAATAATGATTTTTCGATAAATACCTACAATGCCATGCTGATGCCGAGAAATTATGTGTTGCACTTGCACTACTACCTGTTAATCAGATGCGTATTTATCCTTTATTAATTGTTCTTATCAGTCCACCCAAAATAATCGCTCTGTATTATCGTATTACTTATTCATTTTTTTCTCGTTAGTTTGTTTTTTTCATACAAATAAAAATTTATTAAAAAAATCAGCACCTTTTTCGTGCGCTAATAATAATATTAATAATAATATAAGTCCAATGAAATTTTAGAGCCCAAGAAAGTAAATAACTAACGATTTTTTCTGTACTGAATGAATATTTTATAACTAATATAACTAATGTAAGTAATTAATTGTTGTAAAGCTTTGAGGCAATATGGTGGCAAAAAGCAGAATCTCGACGTATGAAACATTCGCCGACACTTATTCAGACACTTCTACAGACACTTTAGTTTCTGTCGTACAGTTATGAACAAGCATTAAATTTTATTGTTTTATTTTCCAATGATTCACTAAACGCTTGAACTTTTAACTTCAACTAAAATATACAAATAATTGGGGTTCGTCTCCTTGTACGCTTATAATATCTCATTGAACTATTTAGCACGCTGCAGCTAATCCTTCCAGGTGCACACGCGATAAAAGCATTAATTTGAAAGTCTAAAGCGAATGCACAAAAACAAAATTGCGAAAGTGTCCTAGTAATTAGAAAGTGTCCTAGACAAATTTAATGCTTGTTCATAACTGTACGACAGAAACTAAAGTGTCTGTAGAAGTGTCTGAATAAGTGTCGGCGAATGTTTCATACGTGAATCACGAGTGAAATTTTTTATAAATCTTTATTTTAATTAAAGAAATTGTAACTAATGCATGCAAAAAATGTTTAATTCACCTGCCTCAGAGAAAACGCAAACATGCTATTTTTAACTTTAATGCTTTGTTTTAATATGTAGAATAGTCTTGAGTAAAATCCGGAATGTCGTTTTACGCTATGATTATGACTACTTAAAGTCTACTTTCCTTTAAATCTTAGATTTAAGATATTTACGCCCATATTTGAGTTTGACATCTAATCCGCGAAGAGCAAATGAGGAATTACAAATTTTTTCCGGGTTTGTCTATTGTGAGGCCAAAAACGCTGTAATCCATCTTTTTTTAATTATCAGGAGCGCTTATTTTGTTATGCATTCCTTTTGGTGCTAAATACGAGTAATTTTTGTATTTTTTGTAAAAAAACTATGCCGTGCCGTGAATATAGCGCAGCCGGGGTCAGTGCCGACTGCACTCTGCCCGATGAAGCGAAAATTTTTTGTTTAAAACGATACATTTATAGAACGATTACGTATTGAATTTCTGTTGGGTTTCGGCTTTGTCGTTTTACCGACGCAGCCTCAGAGCGCCGATCTTATTGCCTATATCGACAACTCTGGCCTCCCATTCCCGATCTCGAGGTCAGCTCCAGGGGTAGCAGGATAGATGTGGCGAGCGGCTAGGTCCTATGCTTGGAGACGACAGCGAGAGACAGACACGGAGATAAAGAAAGGTAGAGAGCCGCCAGCCCCAGAAGGAAGCTGATAGCCCCGCCGCCACCAACTTGTATGGACTGCATCACCAGACAGTCCTATCGAAACCATGTTCCCGACTAATTGAAGCTTGATTTCCACCTACAACTAGTGTCTTTTAGCCGTCAATCTCGAAGTCATATAGCCGACAAAAGGAGATGTTCATCTTAAAGAACTAAGGGGCCGACTGAACGGGTTGTCAGAGAGTGACACCGGACTGTCATAGCGTCACTCCGTACCTTCAGAGCATATGATCCTTCGAGCGCGCTTGGCGGCGCTTTAAATAGGCGCGCGCCGCGCCGATTTGTTAAACTGATCGTCGATTTTTCTGATTGGTCAGGCGCCGTTTGTTATAACGGTCGTGTAATTTTCTGATAGGCTGACGGTCTGATCACGTGACCCAACCTGATCAGGGGATCCTAACCCAGTCTCCGGGGATCATAAATCACACGACAGATGGCGCTAAAAAATGATGATTTACGAGCAAAATGATTTATGTGTTTTCGCAGCAGATTCTCCTACAGAGACGCAAAAATATTCAGATTAATCCTTATAACGCGTAGAAGTTGAAGAGCAATCCCTAATCCTAAATCGCAAAGTACTTTTTGGGTCAGATGTGTATCAAAAAAACCAAAAAGAGAACAATAGATCTAGGGGGAAGGCGTCTAGCTGTCAAAAAGAGAACAAAAGAATCGCCCCGGTCACGTGTCCCGCAGACGCCACCTGGCGCCTAAAAGCTGTCAAATTAGGGGTCAGACTCTCTGGGAACAGTGATTTATGACTTAAAGAATAAAGAACCTAAAGACCTTTACTGGTTTGTATCAGAATGAGAAAAGTTGGGGTAGAACGTGACACTACTGCCCATAAGTAGAGGAAAAGAATGTGGCCGAAAAAATGAATGCGGCACGAGCGAAAAAGTGCGTCCCCAACATTTCTGCATTTACAAATTTTTTACAGCTTTCGCACAGTGCTGGTATTAAATTTTAGATGTAAGGTGCTTCTTTCTAACAAAATAGATGCTTTGTCACAATCTAAATAATTTGCGACTGTGCATGCATAATACTTACTCACGTAGATGTACGAGCGTATATATTTTTTTGTACAATATTATTTGAATCTTAATTCCATTCCCTGGACACGAATCACTAGCTTAATAAGTCATGTTTTTTGTTTTATGGAACCCTAATTGTAGTTTTAATTGCCAAATAATATGACATTTTTTTAAATTCCAATTCCGTAATTTTTATAGACTTCCTGGATTGACAGGAGAGTGGTAAATACATTGTAGTTGGCATGCGATTGTGCTACTTTCTACATAACAAAATCAATAATGTGTCTATAATTGCTGCATACAAACCCCACTGAACGAACTAAAATGATTAATCCGCTCCGACGGCCGAATGTTAAACACCCGTAGTGGCCAAATTCACGCATTTGAAATCTTTTTTATGTCTAAATGCGCCAAGTTCTACTACTCACGAACAGAAATGGAAAGCAGCCAGTTAATTCTAGAACTGCTTTAATTTTAGCTCCGAATGGTTCTTCTGAAAACGTTCGATAAAGCAACATGATGCTAAAATCAGATTTATTAATGTCTTAAATATCTGGCATCGTAACTCGCAAAACATGTGTTGTGGGGTGGCATATTTTGTTTCCACAAAAATTATAAAACTTGCATGGCTTAACGATCTATTTTTTGCTAAACTAAATTCCCAATAAGGCATATCAGTTATAAAAAAAAATTATAAGTAATTTTAAATCCGTTATTCATGTATAGACACGTGTGGTGGAACTGCTTAAACGAGGTCAGCCCATCCTAGTCATTCGCTATTGACATCCTTGTCACTAATTATAGAGAGTGTGTGTGTCTATTTTGCGTACACAGACTTCCTACGCAGCTAGAATCTGCTTTATTAGATACATGGCAAGCCATAGCAACTGCACAAACATGACTGACTGAATGCGCACGCCCTTGTAATTTCTACCCGACACCAAATTAGTATTGAGCCGCGCCAGCTGCTGTCTGTCTGGCCCCCCAGCCCTGAGTCATGACTGTTTTATTGCCTCAAAATAGACAAAAATCACTGGGCCTGGTGCACTTTCTGAGGCTGGGGATTTGCTGGCCATATTAGAGCTCGGTGCCAATTTTGTGACTCATCCTCCAATAATTCGGCTCGCATAGAAATGCATCATTTCGAGTTCGTCAAGTTCGAATCAATGACGAATCGGGTCATACGCATCAAACAACAACAAACGCTTAACAACAAGCAGACAAGAATAAGTTTAGCTAAAATAGCTTAAAAATAGCTTAGCTGACTCAAATTGGTGCTCAGAATAGCTCTGCTAAACTTAAGAAGAGCTCTCGATCTTCGAGCTTATTGGCGTTGGCGCGAAAGCCTAAAAATAACTCAACGATAAAATTGGCTCGTTTATAACAAAATCTATATTTAACTTGTGGCTATAGATATTTAGAGTTTACAGTTGCGAGACCATTGCACGGAGAAAAAATTCTCTTTGAAGATCAGCCAGCCATTTTGGCTTCGCTGAAAAACAACGCTAAAGTCGGACAGCAAAATTAAAGAAACTGCTCTGTCATGATAGACGCCCACGCACCATATGCAGCAATACCGCACGGCATCGGATGGAGAGAGTGGAATCTGGGGTCACCTTCGCAAAGCCAAACCCGGGCCAAGGTGTGCTGGCATGCTAAAAATACGCTTCGCTTTTTTTCTGAACGAAAATTATTTTGCGCAAATGTAAATAGTTCCACCACCCCCCCACCAAGCCATTTGCTCCGAGCGTGGAGGCAATTTCTGACCAGCTCAAATCCCCGAGTTCCAAAGTCAATTTCCCACCTCCCATTGCCCTACATCATCGGTTGAAAAAAAATCGGTCTGTTGAGGCCGTGAACTGGGGTGGCTGGGCGGGCAGGGATCAGCCGGCCTGTCCTGGGGAGTCGGGATCCCACGCCCACGCGCCCTATGTATTTTACGTGCAGCGACTCCGCTGAGTCGAGTTCCGAATCCTTCACCACCCCCGCCCAGACACTCGTCACTGCAGCCGTTAGTGGCTGAGTGGGATAGCTGGCTCAGCAATAATGCATTTGCCTTTTTATTACTTTAATTAGTTATTTATTTCCCTGCAGCAGCTGGCTTAATCTGTCTCACTTCAATTCTCCCAGATGCACTTTGATGAGAGCTGGATGGCTTGAATCTGTCCATTTATCTATCTATCTATCTATCTATCTATCTATCTATCTATCTATCTATCTATCTATCTATCTATCTATCTATCTATCTATCTATCTATCTATCTATCTATCTATCTATCTATCTATCTATCTATCTATCTATCTATCTATCTATCTATCTATCTATCTATCTATCTATCTATCTATCTATCTATCTATCTATCTATCTATCTATCTATCTATCTATCTATCTATCTATCTATCTATCTATCTATCTATCTATCTATCTATCTATCTATCTATCTATCTATCTATCTATCTATCTATCTATCTATCTATCTATCTATCTATCTATCTATCTATCTATCTATCTATCTATCTATCTGTCTGTCTGTCTGTCTGTCTGTTCATCTATCGGTCTTAAAATCTAATTTTAAATGCTAAAGATCTTGGAATCTATTCGACTTAGCCTAGAAGTCCAATCTACTTTCTATTTTTGTATCCGCCCGCCTCCTTTTCCTTGAGGATTTGTTCTGCCAGCCCGAGCCAAAGCATCATTCGTGACGAAACTCGACTTGGCAAGCGCTGGCCCATCACAATGCCCGCTCGGCTTGGGGATTTCCGTGAGAGGGAAGCGAAAAAGAAAAGCTCTTTTGATGCGGACACAGAGACAGACACGAGACAGAGAGTGTGTGCTGAGATGGGAGTAAATTAGGCCACGGGGAATTAATAAGATGAGAAAAGAGGATGAGTAGCTAGTTTGCTGAGGTTGGTCCGGCCCGCCCAGCCGAGTCAACTAAGCGAAGAAGCTCTTCAAGAGTCTAAAATTAGCCCCACAGCTTGGTCCGCCTTGACTATCATGCGATCTGACAGGTTCGGCCACGCCAGATTCCACAAATCCCGCCGTCCTCCATCATCGAAGCTAAAAAGAGAAAAGAAACTGTTTGGCTATCAGGGTTTGGGCGGCAGCCGAGTAACATGGAGGAAACGCGGGGGTGGAGCGGACCGAAGAAAGGCTAAAAATAGGTTGCTGCAATGCGTAGCCGCACTAATTTTAGAACGCGGAATGAGACGGGGACCAAATAGACAGTGAAGCGCAACCCGCCATTGTTTGCTCTGTGGGCCTCGTGTCGCCCACTCTGACCTCTTTAGTACTTAACGATGGCAATCATAGCGATTTCACAGCTCAGGCGTCCATTTTGTGCTGCGATTTAAGAACTTGCTCAACGGCCTTTATGAAGGCTTCAATTATAATTTTGAAAACTGGTACAAGCTGCAGTCAGTTCGTTTGTTACTTTTATTGAGCCACTTAGTAATTTTGTGCAAAATCTTCGCTTGTGACAGAATCTGTCTGAGGACTTGTGCACTTGTGTCAGAATCTGTCTGAGGACTTGTGCACTTGTGACAGAATCTGTCTGAGGACTTGTGCACTTGTGTCAGAATCTGTCTGAGGACATGTGCGCTTGTGGCAGAATCTGTCTGAGGACTTGTGCACTTGTGGCAGAATCTGTCTGAGGACTTGTGCACTTGTGGCAGAATCTGTCTGAGGACATGTGCGCTTGTGGCAGAATCTGTCTGAGGACATGTGCGCTTGTGGCAGAATCTGTCTGAGGACTTGTGCACTTGTGGCAGAATCTGTCTGAGGACTTGTGCACTTGTGGCAGAATCTGTCTGAGGACATGTGCACTTGTGGCAGAATCTGTCTGAGGACTTGTGCACTTGTGGCAGAATCTGTCTGAGGACTTGTGCACTTGTGGCAGAATCTGTCTGAGGACTTGTGCACTTGTGGCAGAATCTGTCTGAGGACTTGTGCACTTGTGGCAGAATCTGTCTGAGGACTTGTGCACTTGTGGCAGAATCTGTCTGAGGACTTGTGCACTTGTGGCAGAATCTGTCTGAGGACATGTGCGCTTGTGGCAGAATCTGTCTAAGGACTTGTGCACTTGTGGCAGAATCTGTCTGAGGACTTGTGCACTTGTGACAGAATCTGTCTGAGGACTTAAAAAATAACTTTTAAAAAATATCGTTCATTCTTAGATAGTCTGTTTAATAACATGTAAGCTTCTTAGAATATTTCACGTACGCCCAAAACGCTTAAGTCAGTTCGATTCATTTTGAAAAAATATTGCCGCATGACTACATTTGCACTTTTGCTACAAATCGGTCTTGAACATGGCAGAAAAATTTAATAAATTTATAAATTAGTTGTTTTAATATACCATTAGAGTTCAGGAAGGAAATCCTATTGTGCGGTAATTTTTCCTAATTTGCTTCGGGTTTTCAAAAAATCTTTGGTTAAGGGAGAAAAAAGGACTTTTCCATGGCTTGGCTAGCAGCGTGAATCGCACCAGAGACAATGGGGGAACTTCTGTCTCTTTGCGCGTCCCTGGCAACCATTAAAGCCATGACGCTTCTTTCTATTGGGATTTGGAGCCCGGCGGGCATTCCGGGCTGCCACTCAAGCCGGCTCGACAAGCCCAATCGCTGCTTTTTTACACAGAATGGGATTAGCGCATCCGGTTGCAGTGCGTCACGGCTTGTTAGGCCCGCAAAGCGATGAGGCTTCCCTTTGTAAGAGCCTTCTCTCAGCCCATAATTTGTTCGCTAATCACACCTCCTGGAGTTTTGGCAGTGTCATGGTGTCCCTGTTGCCGCTCTCTGCTATCTATTATCCAACCACAAAAAACATTCACTAGCTAGGTGATGGACGCACCGTCTATAAACGCATTCGATAGCTAATAGAATGCGTCGGTAAAAAGACAGATGGATGGATAGATAGACAGATAGACAAATAGATAGATAGATAGATAGATAGATAGATAGATAGATAGATAGATAGATAGATAGATAGATAGATAGATAGATAGACAGATAGATAGATAGATAGATAGATAGATAGATAGATAGATAGATAGATAGATAGATAGACAGATAGATAGATAGATAGATAGATAGATAGATAGATAGATAGATAGATAGATAGATAGATAGATAGATAGATAGATAGATAGATAGATAGATAGATAGATAGATAGATAGATAGATAGATAGATAGATAGATAGATAGATAGATAGATAGATAGATAGATAGATAGATAGATAGATAGATAGATAGATAGATAGATAGTTAGATAGATAGATAGATAGATAGATAGATAGATAGATAGATAGATAGATAGATAGATAGATAGATAGATAGATACATAGATACATAGATAGATAGATAGATAGATAGATAGATAGACAGATAGATAGATAGATAGATAGATAGATAGATAGATAGATAGATAGATAGATAGATAGATAGATAGATAGATAGATAGATAGATAGATAGATAGATAGATAGATAGATAGATAGATAGATAGATAGATAGATAGATAGATAGATAGATAGATAGATAGATAGATAGATAGATAGATAGATAGATAGATAGATAGATAGATAGATAGATAGATAGATAGATAGATAGATAGATAGATAGATAGATAGATAGATAGATAGATAGATAGATAGATAGATAGATAGATAGAAAATGGAATATTTTAAGCAGTAACCTTTAAAAGCAGTATATTATTGCCGAATGTGCTCAGCAGAGACGCCCACTTAACGTTTTAATCGGAACCTCAAACAACAAAAATATCCCACTGGTAAAAGTTCTATGCTTAGCCTATGAGTCATCCGACACAGCATTGAAACGGTCAGCCAAGGAAAGCCGAACAGTCAGATTGATGGAGAGCCTCGTATGCTAATATCTGTCTTCAATTAAAAGGCGGCTGTCTCGATGCAAATTTTCGGCAAAGCATGGAATTATCGGCGGCGCATCCAGCCTTTGATCTTTTAACCGCCCTGCCTCTGGCAGAATACTGTTGTTGCACTTGGGCTCAGCCAAACTTCTGGGAATCGAGGCTCCGGCTCTGTACGACTTGACCACATCTGCATCGAGCCAACATCAAGTTTGTTACAATTGGTGAAGTCCGAAAATTGGCCCCCCAACTGTGGGTATGTATCTGACATATTTTGAGACGTGTTTCTGAATTCATCTGTTTCTTCATAGACATTTTCCCGTTAAAAATAGAACAATTAGGAAACCAGTGGAACTGTTGGGAACCGTTTCAGGTAATTGGCAGAGGCCTCTGCAACAGCCTAGTCTGCTTCTGAACAACACGGCAACAACAGAGTTAACAAGCTGCTGCTTCTCGCGGCTGCACAAACGGGACGAGTTGGCCTATTTTTAGCAGCAAGTTGGCAACAGCCCCAGCGCCACAGTTCCCATGCCAATTCGGAGTCTAAAGCTGCAGAGTGGCTCCCACATTTCAATACCAAAGAAGAAGACTAAGAAGAAAGGGGAGATTTCTGCTCGATGAAACACGCGGAGGCCAGCTTATTGCCGCGTCAAATAATGAGGAGAACCGAGGCGTAGGCGTTGAAAACCAGCCATTGAAATTGGCCTGTAGCGGCTTTGGAGTGAAACACGAGCCGCCGCTACTCCCTGCTATTCCGGTAAGTAGGAATGTGGGTAAGCTTTCCAGCTGGCGAGGATGAGCGTTTCAAAATAGCTGGATGGGTGCGGTTTGTGCGGGCAATTGACACTGCCGCTTGCCGCATCATGAACTTGCAGCATGAGAAATGCGAGCGTGCGTATTAGTATCTAATCTATCTATCTATCTATCTATCTATCTATCTATCTATCTATCTATCTATCTATCTATCTATCTATCTATCTATCTATCTATCTATCTATCTATCTATCTATCTATCTATCTATCTATCTATCTATCTATCTATCTATCTATCTATCTATCTATCTATCTATCTATCTATCTATCTATCTATCTATCTATCTATCTATCTATCTATCTATCTATCTATCTATCTATCTATCTATCTATCTATCTATCTATCTACCTATCTATCTATCTATCTATCTATCTATCTATCTATCTATCTATCTATCTATCTATCTATCTATCTATCTATCTATCTATCTATCTATCTATCTATCTATCTATCTATCTATCTATCTATCTATCTATCTATCTATCTATCTATCTATCTATCTATCTATCTATCTATCTATCTATCTATCTATCTATCTATCTATCTATCTATCTATCTATCTATCTATCTATCTATCTATCTATCTATCTATCTATCTATCTATCTATCTATCTATCTATCTATCTATCTATCTATCTATCTATCTATCTATCTATCTATCTATCTATCTATCTATCTATCTATCTATCTATCTGTCTATCTAAAGGCAGAAGACCGTGTGCATCAGCTTTCGCATTTAAAGCTGCATATAGTTGAGCTACTCAGAAGACAGAAGACAGAGAATGTATTTCATTGGGAAAAGTAAAGTTATCATTGCACTTATTTGAAAGTTAAGCAGTATTTTTAGCCAAAACCAATAACCTTGACATGCATTCCTAAGCATGTTCTGCTATAAGTAGGAAGGGGAGACAAATTTTCTAATTGGCAAGTATGTTTTGTTCACGGGGTTTAAAAATAGTTTCACAGTTCAGTAAATTCCATGGCAGCCTCCCTGTTGGGTTAGAAAGGGCAAAGATATTCTTGGCTTTAAAAGATTTTTGTCTTGTCAATTTCCTGTAGAAGCACTCCCGCATATTGGGTAGCTAAATCCTCGCCGATGAGATACGTTCAAGCAGCAATTTCACGCCAAATGCTGCAGTTTTGGCTAGCAGCCCAGAGCCCAGCGGTTCCGCCCCGTGCCATTGGGCTGGGCCTGCAGTCGCGCCACCCCCCCCCCCCTCTCCGCCACCCCACGCCCGTTTTCCAAGCGATAGCTGGCCAGTTATTTAAAGCGGAGAGCCATCCAGCAAGGTTCTGGCCTTCCAAGGACCAGACTGCCGTGTCCAGCATTCTTTCTGCCGCTGCCTCTCTATTGAAAGTTGATTCAATTATGCAACGCTTGGCGGCCGCACTCTTATTGGTGCACATCATGCTGATCTACCCGACGGCTCTGACGCCAGTCGCTAGCATGGCCAGGAACAACCGGGCGGAGAGCTCGGCGCCGAAGCTTGACGCCGCCTCCTTAGCCCAGCGAATTCAGCGCGAGCTGCAGGCCAACAAGGAGCGCGTACTGAAAATACTGGAGGGTCGCGAATGGTACCGGGCGTTTCTGGAGCTGCTGCGCAACGAGCTGAAGAAGAAGGCCGACCACCGTATCGAGGTGGCCAAGCTCTACATGCGCCTTGGCGAGTCCGCGCCTCGTATTCGCCGGTCAGTTGGACCGGAGGACGAGTTCCTTGCCGACACGCTGGCCGACGCGCTGCTCAGTCGAAGCGTCAGGAGCGTGCCAGCGAGGGAGGACTCGCGCGTGGAAGTGTCCGCAGCGCTCAAGGTCGACGGCAAAGTCTGTCTGAATGTGACCAAGAAGGCCGAGGCCATCCGGATGGGCGACTCGAACGAAATCATCAAGGCTGACATTGGCAATACGGAGATTCTGCTGAGCATGAAAGTCACGAAGAAGGGCGGCGGTGAGTCGCGCTAAAATCTCCTTAAAGCTACCTGAATATCGCAGCATCATGTGACACTAACTGGACAGGAAGACTGAAACCGCAAGGTTCACGCCTTTGGCACATGCGGTTTAAGTTTAGGCCAGTAGCTTAGGCCAAGGCAGCTATGGCGCTACACTTACCCGGCGGCTGCGGTTAGAGGGTCAGCTTATCATCGGACCACATCTGGCTGAAGATGGCAATTATTGACCCGCAGCTGCACAGCCGCTGCAACTTGCACCGAACCTCTCGACCTGTGCCTGACTCTCTCTGTGCCTCTCTGTGTGCCAATTAAAATTATAATCTTTTAGCACTTTCGATTTTAGCCCCCCCGGCCGACGCTTTGTCGCATCCGCCGCCGCCGGCGCCGGCTCCATCGCATCGAGCGCCCAACGACGCCGTCGTTAGCGGCCCAGTCCCCGGCGCCGGCTACCCGGATATCCGCCTGAGCCCCGTTGAACGAAGCCCGCCAACGCCGCCGCCGCCCCCGCCGCCCCCGCCGCCCCCGCCACCGAGGCCAACGACGAAAGCGACAGCAACGCCGCCTCCGCCGCCCCGGTCGCCAGTCGATGCCGACTATGATGGCGCAACGCACGCCGCCGCTGCCCGAGCCGCCGCCGCTGCAGCCGCCGCCGCTGCCGCAGCCGCCGCAGCTCCAGCCGAATCAGTCCAGACCAACGCGTCAAGACCAGGCGGCGAGCCGGCGTGGCCAGTCGACTATTCGCAGCTGCAGACCCACTGCACTGACCGGAACTACTGCTTATTCGGCGGCACGTGCGTGTACTACGGCATCATTGATCTGCCGCTGTGCAAGTGAGCCTCATTCCCGCCTCATTGCTCAATTCCCGTTACGATTCTCCGTTCCATTCACACCGTAATCTCTAATCCCATTCGAACCCGATCCCAGCTGCCGAAAGGGCTACAAGGGTAACAGATGTGAATTGTACGACATCAACGAAGTTCTCAGCACCCTGGACAGCGCGCACAAGCGTCGCGTAATTGGCAACGGGCCAATAGTGCAGCAGCGCGATCACATGGACGTGCTGAGCGTAGTGGAGTCAACAGCGTAAGCCTAGCAGCGGAATTTTTCTCCTGTTTGAATCCGACCATTGCCAACGAATGTTCCAGTGTTTGGCACATGATTAATGCCTGGAGAAATCCTCAGCATGAAAGGCTGAAGTTTTTTATACTGAAGCGATAGAAATCTCCCAATCTGGTTGCTGTGTGTTTTATTTCATCCCCCGTGGCCGGCTGACCTACAAATTGCGCCCGCCCCCCTGCCTGGTGCAATTGCTGCGTTGAATAACCACCTCCCTAGCGAAGCTGGTCATCCATTGTAGGCCCATTCGCTGCTTGGACAGGTTTATTGTCTCTGTAACAACCTTCCCCCCACTGCGGAACTGACTGGGCAAGTCATTAGTCCAGCCTGCCTGGATTGTTGCTACCTAACCCGCCGCACCCCCGCCTTCGCCGCAGGTTGCTCGGTGTTCGCGCGTCAGACCTGCTTGAGAATGACGCAGACTCAGCGTATTATGACTGAGCCAGACCCTGTCCCTTCCCCCCTTTTTAATTATTGTTGTCGGGCGGCACTCGGGGGCTGGGGGAACCGTCCTCAACAGGCTGCATTTCAGTTCAAATCCCCAGCTTATCTCGCGCTCACTTAACGCCTCAAGTGGACAGAAATCGACGGCTTGTTGGCACTAGAATTCCCCTTTGTAGAAGGAGAACCAACGCAAGCCGTCAAAATGTCCTCACAAATATCCCTCATGTAAATGTTGTCAGCTCTACTAAGCTTTCTCAATTACCTCCCAATGCATATCACTATTGTGTTTACTGGCCTTCAACTAATCAGCTAACGATATTCGTTTATCAACAACCTTCTATCACCTAGCTCTATTCAGTGTTGTAAACAAACCAAATAATCCAAACTGCTTGATTAATAGATTTAAACAAAAATAATAACGGATTTAAACAAATTTTGACCCGTAAGAATACCTTAGGATGCGTGAAAACATGAAAGGATTCTATAGCTACCTTTAATTGTTGTTCAAACTAAGCGTGGTGAACCATTGGGCCCGCACCTGCGCTAACCTCACGCTTGCTTTTGTCTAATTGTTCCAGAATCTACCTGCTGCAAATACCAAAAAACTATCCTAGTCTTCAGGCGATGCAGCTGTTTGAGCAAATCGAACTGTTCAGTCGCTGAGAGTCCCGATCGGATTTAATTAATTATCTATTTTGAATTTTAGAAATGAAATTCTGACCTGGACAATAACTCTTAGCTAGTTATTGTTTGATTTATCTTTGTTTGTGAAACAACTTAATTACTGATATTAGTAGTATCTTCTTTTTTAGTGCTTTGTTATTGTGATCCATATTTTTTTGCTCCGTTCACGCTTCGTCATTCATTGTAGGCTTAATGACTCGGCGGTGTTTGTCAAACTGCAGAGAACCCGTATTTTCTATTCTAGCCATCAGTGTGTCTGCCGTCATAATATAACTAATCAATTCAGCAAAAATCTGATGAGCACGCGTCACAGCCTGCCCGTCAGTGCGAAACTGCCTCAGCAAAACTGCCCCGTGATGAAGCCTCATTTGATTCTTATATCGCTTGTCTGATGAAAAACTTGTCATTGTATTTTTGAATCTCATGAAAAACTTTTCTCCCAGCAGCAAGCCACTCAGCAGCTTTGAAAAGCAAAGAAAACTTTTTGCTTTCTTTCTCTCTAATAACGCGTCATGCTTTTGCTGTTGTTCTTGCAGTTGAAATTTTCTATTGTTTTCTTCTGTTATTGTTCTGCGAGCTGACATTCAAGGCCGCGAAATCCCAGCGATGCTGAATGAGGCTAAGGAAATACACCGGATGTGACGCTCAGTGAAGAAACCGAAGGAAAGCTAAATTATTCAAGCCATTTGACTCAAAATCTTTAACTACGAGCGTAGATAGATAGATAGATAGATAGATATATGGATAGATAGATAGATAGATAGATAGATAGATAGATAGATAGATAGATAGATAGATAGATAGATAGATAGATAGATAGATAGATAGATAGATAGATAGATAGATAGATAGATAGATAGATAGATAGATAGATAGATAGATAGATAGATAGATAGATAGATAGATAGATAGATAGATAGATAGATAGATAGATAGATAGATAGATAGATAGATAGATAGATAGATAGATAGATAGATAGATAGATAGATAGATAGATAGATAGATAGATAGATAGATAGATAGATAGATAGATAGATAGATAGATAGATAGATAGATAGATAGATAGATAGATAGATAGATAGATAGATAGATAGATAGATAGATAGATAGATAGATAGATAGATAGATAGATAGATAGATAGATAGATAGATAGATAGATAGATAGATAGATAGATAGATAGATAGATAGATAGATAGATAGATAGATAGATAGATAGATAGATAGATAGATAGATAGATAGATAGATAGATAGATAGATAGATAGATAGATAGATAGATAGATAGATAGATAGATAGATAGATAGATAGATAGATAGATAGATAGATAGATAGATAGATAGATAGATAGATAGATAGATAGATAGATAGATAGATAGATAGATAGATAGATAGATAGATAGATAGATAGATAGATAGATAGATAGATAGATAGATAGATAGATAGATAGATAGATAGATAGATAGATAGATAGATAGATAGATAGATAGATAGATAGATAGATAGATAGATAGATAGATAGATAGATAGATAGATAGATAGATAGATAGATAGATAGATAGATAGATAGATAGATAGATAGATAGATAGATAGATAGATAGATAGATAGATAGATAGATAGATAGATAGATAGATAGATAGATAGATAGATAGATAGATAGATAGATAGATAGATAGATAGATAGATAGATAGATAGATAGATAGATAGATAGATAGATAGATAGATAGATAGATAGATAGATAGATAGATAGATAGATAGATAGATAGATAGATAGATAGATAGATAGATAGATAGATAGATAGATAGATAGATAGATAGATAGATAGATAGATAGATAGATAGATAGATAGATAGATAGATAGATAGATAGATAGATAGATAGATAGATAGATAGATAGATAGATAGATAGATAGATAGATAGATAGATAGATAGATAGATAGATAGATAGATAGATAGATAGATAGATAGATAGATAGATAGATAGATAGATAGATAGATAGATAGATAGATAGATAGATAGATAGATAGATAGATAGATAGATAGATAGATAGATAGATAGATAGATAGATAGATAGATAGATAGATAGATAGATAGATAGATAGATAGATAGATAGATAGATAGATAGATAGATAGATAGATAGATAGATAGATAGATAGATAGATAGATAGATAGATAGATAGATAGATAGATAGATAGATAGATAGATAGATAGATAGATAGATAGATAGATAGATAGATAGATAGATAGATAGATAGATAGATAGATAGATAGATAGATAGATAGATAGATAGATAGATAGATAGATAGATAGATAGATAGATAGATAGATAGATAGATAGATAGATAGATAGATAGATAGATAGATAGATAGATAGATAGATAGATAGATAGATAGATAGATAGATAGATAGATAGATAGATAGATAGATAGATAGATAGATAGATAGATAGATAGATAGATAGATAGATAGATAGATAGATAGATAGATAGATAGATAGATAGATAGATAGATAGATAGATAGATAGATAGATAGATAGATAGATAGATAGATAGATAGATAGATAGATAGATAGATAGATAGATAGATAGATAGATAGATAGATAGATAGATAGATAGATAGATAGATAGATAGATAGATAGATAGATAGATAGATAGATAGATAGATAGATAGATAGATAGATAGATAGATAGATAGATAGATAGATAGATAGATAGATAGATAGATAGATAGATAGATAGATAGATAGATAGATAGATAGATAGATAGATAGATAGATAGATAGATAGATAGATAGATAGATAGATAGATAGATAGATAGATAGATAGATAGATAGATAGATAGATAGATAGATAGATAGATAGATAGATAGATAGATAGATAGATAGATAGATAGATAGATAGATTAAAAAATAGATAGATAGATAAAAAATAGATAGATATTTCCTTACGCGTGATCTGTGTCTATGTGGTGGGTCCATTTCGGAAGGAATATTATGAGGAGTTTAAGTGACACCTCCCACAATTAAAGTAACTGTGGAACATCAAAGCTGCCGCTTTCCTATGCCGCCCTCCCGCCCAACATTCCGATTTCCCAATTACGATTTGCCAACCCTACGAAGAAGAATTTATTCATTGAAGGGAAGAAATCCTTGCGTTGGAATGCTGCAGAGGAAGCATTTATGATGTCCATCAACTTGCTGTTCCACAGACGGTCTGTCGATCTTTCTCTGCAGACCCGGCTGCCTTACCGGTATATGGCGCGAATTTTCAAACTGACATAAAAACCGCAGCTGTTGGCTTACCTTGGCTGCTTGTAAATTCCGAAGGATATTGCTTCGGGCAGGAGGCTCCTTGCTAGGTTATAAAAGCCTGTTATCTATTTAGCAGGCCAGGTGTACATCCGACCAAATTGGTTGTTGAAATTGGCCCCAAACGATAACGCTAAACTTTTACGATGTACTTTCGACTGTGTTGCCCTTTAAGCACCTGAATCGAAAATTGATTGGCTGTCATTCATTCATTGATTGGGATGACATCTGGAATCTTAAATTTACTCCAAAATAGTTCCCAAAGTTAATAGTTCCGAAATTTTCCCCCTGAATCCCCTCCCCGAATCGTCCCCTCTGAATCCCCTCCCCGAAATTGTCCCCCCTGAATCCCCTCCCCGAAATTGTCCCCCCCTGAATCCCTCCCCGAAATTGTCCCCCCCTGAATCCCCTCCCCGAAATTGATCCCCTGAATCCCTTCCCCCAAATTGTCCCCCCCCGAATCCCCTCCCCGAAATTCTCCCCCCCTGAATTCCCTCCCCGAAATTGTCCCCCCCCTGAATCCCCTCCCCGAAATTGATCCCCTGAATCCCTTCCCCCAAATTGTCCCCCCCTGAATCCCCTCCCCGAAATTGTCCCCCCCTGAATTCCCTCCCCGAAATTGTCCCTCCCCTGAATCCCCTCCCCGAAATTGATCCCCTGAATCCCTTCCCCCAAATTGTCCCCCCCTGAATCCCCTCCCCGAAATTGTCCCCTCTGAATTCCCTTCCCGAAATTGTCCCCCCCCTGAATCCCCTCCCCGAAATTGATCCCCTGAATCCCTTCCCCGAAATTGTTCCCCCTAAGTCCCCTCCCCGAAATTGTCCCCTCTGAATCCCCTCCCCGAAATTCTCCCCCCCTGAATCCCCTCCCCGAAATTCTCCCCCCCCTGAATCCCCTCCCCGAAATTGTCCCCCCCCCCTGAATCCCCTCCCCGAAATTCTCCCCCCCCCTGAATCCCCTCCCCGAAATTGTCCCCCCTGAATCCCCTCCCCGAAATTCTCCCCCCCTGAATCCCCTCCCCGAAATTCTCCCCCCCTAAATCCCCTCCCCGAAATTTTCCCCCTGAATCCCCTCCCCGAAATTTTCCCCCTAAATCCCCTCCCCGAAATTTTCCCCCTGAATCCCCTCCCCGAAATTGATCCCCCCTGAATCCCCTCCCCGAAATTTTCCCCCTGAATTCCCTCCCCGAAGCTGTCCCCCGAATTCCCTCGCCAAAATCCCCCCTGAATCCCCTCGCCGAATTTTTCCCCCTGAATGTCCTCCCCGAAATTGATCCCCGAAAGTCAACACCCCCCAAATCTTACCGCTAGATTTTGCTGACTAAAATCCGCCCCTGTAATCTGAAAACGTGACTCCCTGGTTAATTTTATCGGCGCAGCTGCAATGCCGAGGCTTTTGCGCTGCATTTCGCAAAGGGTGGTAAAATTGCTGATTGCATCGTTTCAAAGAGAAGTCGGAGATGGGCTGAAAGAAGTTTGCTTTTTTTGCACAGCATTTGCAGCAATTTTCGAGAGCAGCTGCGCAAAAATGTGAAAATCGAGCAATTTTCAGTAAACAAAATCCTCTCCGCTAAAGCCAATTTGCAATTATCCAGACCCTAACAGGCTGGCGAAAAAAAATTTCTCCCAGACAATCATCCTCGAGTCTGTTAAAATGGAGGGAAAAAAGCGAATATTAGTTAACAAAGATTTTTCCGGCTTTATTCGAGATTCTCATTGAAAAAAAAGTCGCAAATTTTTGACTATCCGCTTGCCCTGAGCGGACACAAACACCATTCAATTCATGCATATCTCTGTCAATTGGGGCTATTCAATCCGGTTTGAACAGACAATCCAAAAATGACACGCCCCATTAAACCACCCCCACAATTCTTTCATTTTGCCTTAAGGAACTGAACTGGACAATGCAAAAAGGGAGCGTATTTTTAGTCCGAAATAATCTTTTGAACTAATCAGGCAATCAAGCACAATGAACCATGCCTTTTTATGAAAAAAAATTTATTGCATTCAGGCTTTATTATTCCCACTAACTAAATCCAAGCAGTCACGGGCTCCCCATGTCCACTCCCTGGCTACGTTTTACCCGCCATCTTCGCCTGACCGCTTGACCTTATTTGTACCTTTCCTTTTATCACCTTCCTTATGCTGATGCTTCTCAATGTCTCGAATCTTAACCTTCTCGAAAAATAATGCATGTCACTTTCAATTTCTAGACGACGGATGCCAATATTATACTTCTTGGCGTCCATGACAAGATAGGAATGACCACTGTGCAAATGACCACGCACATCCGTTTCGAAGTATCAGTTTTCGATACCGAAATTCAAACGAAAGCATCATGAGATGAAAATTAGCGAAAGTGAAGTCTCGTGAAAGTGAAGTTTCGTGAAATTGAAGTCTCGTGAAAGTGAAGTTTCGAGAAAGTGAAGTTTCGAGAAATTGAAGTCTCGAGAAGGTGAAGTTTCGAGAAAGTGAAGTCTCGTGAAGGTGAAGTTTCGAGAAAGTGAAGTTTCGAGAAATTGAAGTCTCGAGAAGGTGAAGTTTCGAGAAAGTGAAGTCTCGTGAAGGTGAAGTTTCGAGAAAGTGATGTCTCGTGAAGGTGAAGTTTCGAGAAAGTGAAGTCTCGTGAAGGTGAAGTTTCGAGAAAGTGAAGTCTCGTCAAAGTGAAGTCTCGAGAAGGTGAAGTTTCGAGAAAGTGAAGTCTCGTCAAAGTGAAGTCTCGAGAAGGTGAAGTTTCGAGAAAGTGAAGTCTCGTGAAAGTGAAGTCTCGTGAAAGTGAAGTCTCGTGAAAGTGAAGTCTCGAGAAAGTGAAGTCTCGAGAAAGTGAAGTCTCGTGAAGGTGAAGTTTCGAGAAAGTGAAGTCTCGAGAAATTGAAATATCGTGAAAGAGAAACGCCGCCGTCAACAATAGTTCGTTTTCAGCACTAACGAATTCAAGACAACTGGAAACGAGCTGCCAAACGATTCAGCTGCATTCAGTAGCCAATTTCGCCCGCAAAAAATTCGGGTGCAAAACTTGGCACTTCTTTCAAGATTCCCAAACCAAATTTTCTTCTTCTCCTCCCCCGCGTGTCAATCAGAATTTTTGCGGCGGCATTTCGGCAGCCGCGTTCTGGGTGGTCCCAGCCGGCCAGGTCTGGCTAGAACCGGCGCCGGAGGATGGGAGATTTCCTGTCGATTAGGGATAAAACAGAGGGACGAAGAGGAAGACAAAGGTCGGAATTTGGCGCACCGAGTAATGCAAGCAGGAATTTTTTGCGGTCTATGTTGAAATTCGGAGATTTTCTTCCACAACTACCCACTAGACTGCATGCGTCCACCATATACTGCAACGTAAAAACTTTTATCTAAATTCGCTTGATTGCCGATATGTTGCGAAATCAAACAATTTAAAATTTTTCAGCATATTTTTTCTCCAAGAAGTAGGTGATTTCCAGTTTTGATTGCAACAATGAAATTTCTCAATCTTCTAGCTATCATAAATTTTCGTAATTGATGAAGTCTTCTGTGAACTTTTCGTTTTTCAAAAAGTTAACAAGGTGTGGTAGTGCAGAAAATGAATCAAAAATAATACAAGAACAAATATTCATTCCTCGCTACTCATTAAAGTAGAATGAGTTGCGTAGCAATTATTAATTTCATTTTTAGGCCACATTCATTTCAATAATAAATGAATTGGCTTCGTAGGAAGGTGATTAACCACTTATTACACGTATCTGCCAATGCTCCCTGAGGCAAAGTTTTATAATTCAGAATAAATTGAACGGGTTTCCGTCTGTGAATAGAAATTAACTATTGTTTAATCTAGGGATATTTGTCCCAATGCGCACCGTGATTGTGGAAGCGACATAGTTCTAATTGACGGTGACACCTTGTCATTACAGAGGAACACGCCGCCTACCATGAAAGCCGGGGAAAGTTGGCATTGAAAATTTTGGGTAGAGAGACAGTTTGGTCACGTGCTGCAAAACCTGGTGTCAAATTTCGTACCAACCCGTTCCGCTCACTCAGCCAGCTACGAGCCAACCCTGAGGGCACCATAATTACATTGGGCCGGATTTTTAGGGAATGGGACTTTTTGCGTTGCGCTAAACTTGATAATAAGCAAATGATAAGTGAAATAGAAAACAGTGAAATCTCGGGGCAGTTAGTTCAACCACTTCACAAGATAGTTACTTCCCCAGGCCATTGCGTCACAAGATCTTTACTTTACAGGTTCTTTCCTTCACAATATGGTTTCTTCACGGGATCGATTTTTCACAAGATCTTTACTTCACAAGAAAGTTACTTCCCATGATAGTCACTTCATAAGGCCGTTACTTCACAAGATCTTTACTCTACAGGATCTTTACTTCAGAAGATCGTTATTTAACAAGATAGTTACTTCAAAAGATAGTTACTTCACAATATCGCTACTTCACAATATTGTTACTTCACAATATCGTTACTTCACAATATCGTTACTTCACAATATCGTTACTTCACAAGATCATTAGTTCCCTAGGCCGTTACTTTAAACGATAGTTACTCCATCAGGTCGTTATTTCACAAGATCTTCACTTTACAGGATCTTTACTTCACAATATAGTTATTTCACATTATAGTTACTTCCCCAGGCCGTTACCTCACAAGATCGTTGCTTTACAGGATCGTTACTTCACAAGATCGTTGCTTCTCAAAAAAAGTTCGTTAATTCAAAAGGCAAGTTACTCAGAAAAGAAAAACACGCTTTGTAAATTTAGAATTTAGTGGAATGAAACATATAAAATGTCAATTTGTGTGGAGAATATCCTGTCGAATTACTTGTTTCAGTTAAAGTAAATCAAGGCTAAGAAGTGACACATTATTTTTTGCGTAGTGTTTTAAACAATTTTACCAGTTAAGCAGAGAAAACTCAGAACAAAATGTTTTCTAAAGCAAAACAGTCATGACGAGATCTGATCTTGTTGTTGTTGCTGCTGCTGCTGCTGCTGCTGAGGAAATTTCAACAGCGCCGACCAAGCAGCTGTCAGATTCTCGTCCGAGTTAAGCAGACTGGTTGCTGGGAGGAAGCCGAAAAATCCCAGATCGGTCTGCTGCTGCTCCTGCTGAACTGGCAGCGCCGGGGCCAGTGGGACGAAAGGCGGGAGAGCGGGCGGCGGCGGCAGCACCAGCTGGTGATGATGCAAATTATGGTACTGGTGCTGATACTGGTGCAGCTGATGTAGCGGCAGGGGAAACTGGTGGCCGAAGCTTCCGCCGAGTCCGTTGCGAGCGCGCTGCTGCGCGGCCCCGCTAGTCCGACGCCGAAGTTTCCCCGTGGTGCCGCCGATGTAGACGTCCTCGCAGGACGGGTCCAGCATCCAGTAATTACCTTTGCCGGGATCGTCGTACGCTCTCGGCACCTGAATTTTTGTCGGCCAATCAGTTGCAGACACAGGCAAACTGCCCCTATGAAAACCTACTGCGGCAATACTGCATGATACCCCTGGCTCACCTTCACGAAGCACTTGTTCAGGGATAAATTGTGCCGAATAGAATTCTGCCAGCCCTGTCGATTCTCCCTATAGTAGGGGAAATTTTTCACGATGTAGTCGTAGATCCCATTGAGAGTTAGTCGGCGCTGCCGGCTGTCTCTGATGGCCATCATGATCAGCGCGTTGTAGCTGAAGGGCGGCTTCTTCAGCTCTTCGCACTGCGCGGATTTCTCCGTCTCAAGGACAGTCTGGTCGGCTGCCTCGGCCAGCTGGTCGCTGTCGGAGTCGCTGTCCACGCCGAGGACGCTGCGGATGGAGAAGGCGCCGGAGAATCTGCCGGCTGTTGCCTGCGACATTTCGATGAAATTCGTCCGTTTTTTTCTCAATAGGTAAACTCGGACACTTTTGAGAGTTGAGAGTCCCCAGCGGCTCGCGATACCACCGCTAATATATGGCCACTCCAGAACCTCGCCAAATTCGCGCCAGCTCTTTTCTCTCGCTTTCGGAGTGTGAAAACTTTGTCCAATCAGCTGCCAATTGGGAGTGCCGCAACCCCCCTATACTCCCCCCTACCTGAGCTATTATGCTCTCATTGTTCGCCTTCTTTCGCAACAATTATTTTAAGCAGGCGGCTCTGAAACTTACCAGAGTCCTTGGCAAGCAAGTCGTTAACAAACTGATGGCCACATTATACGGCTTTCATTAGTCCTGCAATGACCGAGAGAAAGAGTATGGGTGTCTGGTCGAAGCAAAAAGTGCAAACCCGAAACTCCTCAATCCCGAAACTCATTGATCCCGAAACTCCTCAAGCCCGAAGCTCCTGAATCCCGCAACTCCGCAATCCAGAAACTCCTCAAGCCCGAAACTCCTCAAGCCCGAAGCTCCTCAAACCTGAAGCTCCTCAAACCGGAAACTCCTCCAACCCGAAACTCCTCAATCCCGAAACTCCTCTGTGTCTTCCGAAACTCCTCAATCCCGAAACTCCTCTGTATCTTCCGAAACTCCTCAATCCCGAAATTCCTCAAGCCCGAAACTCCTCTGTGTCTTCCGAAACTCCTCAATCCCGAAACTCCTCTGTGTCTTCCGAAACTCCTCAATCCCGAAACTCCTCAATCCCGAAACTCCTCAATCCAGAAACTCCTTAATCCCGAAACTCCTCAATCCCGAAACTCCTTAAGCCCGAAACTCCTCAAACCCGAAACTCCTCAAACCCGAAACTCCTCAATCCCGAAACTCCTTAAACCCGAAACTCCTCAAACCCGAAACTCCTCAAACCCGAAACTCCTCAATTTAGAAGCTCCTCAATCCCAAAACTCCTCAATCCCGAAACTCCTCAAACCCGAAACTCCTCAAACCCGAAACTCCTCAAACCCGAAACTCCTCAATCCCGAAACACCTTAAACCCGAAACTCCTCAATCCAGAAGCTCCTCAATCCAGAAACTCCCCAATCCCGAAACTCCTCAAACCCGAAACTCCTCAAACCCGAAACTCCTCAATCCAGAAACACCTCAATCCAGAAACTCCTCAAACCCGAAACTCCTCAAACCCGAAAATCCTCAAATCCTAAAGTCTTCAAACCCGAAACTCCTCAAACCCGAAACACTAAGAATTCCTTAATTTAAAATATCTTATTATCAGCTAACTGTTCAGTTTGCTTGACAAAATGAACAAAATCTCTCCTAGAAGAGGTTTTCGTTCCACATTCTAGATACACAGTAATCCTTGACTAGCAGCTACTCACTCTGCCCCTTCAACTGAGGCCATTATACAGATCATCTTTTGCAGAAAAGTTTTTCGTGGCAAGTTTATTGTAAACATCGGCTCTTCGATGTGTAAACACAGCGCCTATTCAGACCTCTCCATTTAACTGCCGATAGAATGCGAAGCGCTAAATGTTGACACAACTCGCAGGGGTCGGCGTGTTGAAATCATAGAAACTCAAGAGGCTGATACAGAGGGATAGAGAAACAGTGAAGGGGGGCTGTTTCCTTCTGCAGGGTGAGCTTGAGGCCCCGTAACTTAATTAGCTGACAGGTGGGTTTGATACCGCCTGTCAAAACTTCTCCAGCCCTGTAGGGGGGGGGGGGGGGCGGAGGACGCGAACACAAATAGACCGAGAAAATATTTATAGAGACATCCAACTGCCATCTTCAGGAGCATCCTATCTCTATTTATCATTCAAACTGGCTGAGGCACCCGTCAGTATTGCATTGATGGCTGGTGGAGCGAACTGTGGGAAACCCTGTATAGTTACCGGTAGTTGACTAGCGCTAAGCACACACACACACACACACACACACACACACACCAGTTTGTATACACATTGAAATTGGCCAGCTGCTTCAGCAACAATAATCTCTGTCTTTGCTCTACTTGTCTCCAGTGTGTTTTCATTTGTCAAAATCTTTCTCTATACCAACTTGATGATGCAGTTTTGCCTTCACACTGTCAGCAAGTCTCACCTCGCTTCTGCTTAGGCCCTATTAATTTCTTTTAAACTCCGCCATGAAGTGTCTATAACCCTCGTTTCTGCTTGCAAAGCTCTTCTTTGTGGGCCATTTGATGGCCTATTTTAATTAGCAAAATTCGAATATTATTACAGTAAGTACAGGAAAATGATTATTTCAACGTCATGAAAATGCAATGCTTTACACGCTAACCCGCAGAGAAAACGGGGCGAGTTTTGGAAAGTCACGTGAGCCAAGGCCGCCTTCAATGGAGGGATTCAACAAAACAACAACAACAAACAACAAAGTACGCTGTCAAGATGTTGAAAGCAGCGTCACAGGGCGCGCCTCAGGGCCTGGCCGCGAACAAAGGCCGCGCCGCCGGCAGAATCGGGGGCGCCGGCGTCAGCCAGCAGGCAATCGACGAAACGCCGAGTTCGCGCTTGTCCTCGCCGGTAGGGCGCCTGCAGCGTGAGCAGCAGCACCTCCTGCACCGGCTCGGGGCAGTACGACTCGGCGCGGATGACGTGGCCTGCCAGCTGGAGTCGCCGTCGGCGCAAAAGTTGACTTGGACGGTCCAGGCCGGCGCGGCGATAGAGTGCCGCGTTGGAAACCCGCTCGTAGCTGATCTTGAAGGGATTCAAGAACTAAACTGAACGTTGATAACCGAGTAACCCAATACTCATTTTAAATTCATTCTCACTTTCACTTCTCGCCTCAGGGGTAAAATAATCCTAGATAGTATCCTTCTAAACTAGGATGAAGGGTGTTGTTTTACTCACTGTTTTAGAAACAGTTCGACTTGATAATTATTGAATCTAACTGACAACTGATCGGCATTTAGACACGAGCTATGGCAACTAAAATAATGAATGTCAACTGGTCTGGAGAGTATAAACTTTAGAATATAGGATTTTTAAATTATTGAACTAATCAATGCGCCATCATATTTTCTGATTAAGCTCCGTGAAGCTTCATTAAAACAAAGCTATTGATCTAGATTCAAGCTATTGTTCGCAAATTTAGACAAAACTTTCGAATATGCGTTCCAAAGCCAGCGGGTGGGTGTTCCATTTAAATTTACAGACCACAAGGACAACAATTCATCGCAGCTTCCGGCCTTAAAATTAATTTTGAAAGGAGTCGAGCGTGAAGACATTTGGTGGGAGATTTTTCCCTACAAAAAAATCAGCAGCGGGGGGCAGCCGCCACAGAAGTCTTGAGGACAGCCGCCCTGTGGTCTCAGAGCTTCGAGCTCGGACGCGGGTTAAACCAAGCGGAACAGCAGTGGGGCTGCTGAAAATGAGGCCTTGCGATGCCTGCGATTCTCACATCATGTTTACTTGTAACTGGGATTTGAATTCCGAAAATCCAACTCGTTATTGTCTAGCTTCTCAACACAGCGGGGTTTGTCAGGCACCTGCTGCGACATTAGATTCAAAATACTTTTTGTCAATTAGTCAGTCAGTCAGTCACTCACCCTGTCATTCAGTCAGTCAGTCAGTCAGTCAGTCAGTCAGTCAGTCAGTCAGTCAGTCAGTCAGTCAGTCAGTCAGTCAGTCAGTCAGTACGTTAAAATTCTGGCATAGGTTTATTCCCGATAGGCAACAAATCTCTCACATTTGAACCGTTGGGATAACTCATCAGAATTTTTGTCACCAAGGGAGAGTCGAGACGAGCCTGGAGACAGAAATAATTACGATCTGATGATCCGCCCCCCGAGCTACAAACACTTTCTCCGCTCCCCGCAGCGATGTCCCGTCTATGTGAGCGGCCATCATTATGCTCAGCTGGTTGGTATCCAAGGGGCTTCAATGCGCGTGATTCAATATAAACAGTTAGTGGCTGATCGTTTTTCAAAATCTTCGTCGGGATTTGATCCGACCAGAGCCAGCGGGGTGTAGCATAGCGATTATTCAACTTGGCGTCTAAATAAAGATGACAATGAAGATGCGAGCCACAAGATATCTAAATCAATGCACGCTCATCAGAACACTTACACACTACTAACTGTTACCGATGCAGTAGTCTACTGAGGTTTTCAATCGAATTATTTCGCTAAATGAAAAAAAACAAGGATAACTTGGCAAGCCAATTGGTATTATCAAACGTTGGTAGACGAAAGCTTGGCACCATAGAGGAGGTTGGATTAGCAGATCTTGGATGCACTTTTTCAGAAAGATGAAAGGGGACGAAAAGACGACAGACATATACTTTCGCCTACAACGATGGAAGAAACAGCTGGCTTGGAGGACAATTGCGACGTGTGTTTTGTATATTTTTGCCCACGTTCTATCAGTATCGGGCCAGCTAAATTGCTTCTCCTGTCTGCGCTGTTGGGAAATAGCTATTAGGAACGTCAGCTTTCATGGACCGAATGTACTTGAGTACGCGTGCAGTGAAAATGGAAGGAATGGCGAAGGAGGCGCATGGCAGAGTTGGGGGGGAGAGGCGCGTCTGAATCGAGCGAGACAGGGCCGGGGTGAGGATTTTAGTCCCAGCGTCTGGCGACTGTTGGGGGGAGGAGAGGGGGGGGGTAGACAGCCGCCTCCCCCTAATGCCCAAATTGGTGTACACAGCCGCGCACTGCAGTGGAGAGAATGCAAGCGGGCAGCAGTACTTTGCCTTGGCCGAAGTGCGTGGCATTGGACGGGAGGCGCTGCATGAAGCAGCTTATTTTTCAGCTGGGCACTGCTTGAGGGAGGGAACGAGGACAGCTCAACTCAGCTCTCCTCTCTGCTCAGCCAAATCCCCCCCGTTTCCTCTTGTACCTAGCTATATTTCCCTTCTAGCTCTGCCGCCTTGGTCCACTGTGAGCTGCTCGGCTGCAAACCCTAGCCTGCTGACAGAGGTGAGTAAAATGTCTGCATTTTTTAAATCTCGTCTTCATTATTTTTCTGCTTTATTGAAAGCAAAAAGACTGATATTTGTTCTTCTAAGTTAATTCTACTTAAAGCGAAAACAAAAAAATCTTAAAATTATTTTTTGTGCTTTTTATTTTTTCTCTAGTCGGAAAGTTTCGCTGAAAACTTGGCAGGCCATGTCAAGTGCTCGCTTTGTGTTTCATTGCTGCAGGTAGCTGGCTGTACAGCGGGGCTGGTTAGTGCCTGACCAAGAGAGAGAGAGAGAGGCCCAATTCAAATATACAGCGAAAAGAGCACGCATTCAGATATGTACACGATAAATACAAGTCTTATTCAGCTAGCTTGGGCAATGTGCCGTATATAGGACTTGCTCTAGCGGTCCTGCTTGGACAGAAAAAAAAGTAGAAAAAAAATTACTCCGCAGTCAAGCAATATTTTTTTACTTGACCTTAGAGCCAGTATTAATAGTTCGACTTCACTGTTAACTCTGAAGATTGAGAAATTGACTAATAGAAATTTTAACTGCCAATCTCTGAGAAAATCTTGCAACGGCGTATGGTATTTTGTTATCTTCCTTGACCGAGCGGTCTATAGTAAGTTGGGCTTGTGAGATGGCTAT
Source organism: Macrostomum cliftonense (assembly GCA_950096795.1). NCBI lineage: Eukaryota > Metazoa > Platyhelminthes > Macrostomidae > Macrostomum > Macrostomum cliftonense. The sequence goes on from CATNEM010000227.1 coordinate 92,401, forward strand.
CTAAGTAAAATGGAATTTAAGGTTAATAGGACCACAAACTTACTTCTGCATCACCTTCGAAGTGTCCTAAGCTATCTTTATTATTAAAATATCAAATTCTCAATCACTTTTTCAGATTTCTCAGGTCAATTACAAAGCACAGTCTCAGGCTTGGTAGCTAAAAAAGCTTTTCGTTCTTGAAGCAGCAATTCTTAAGCGGCCTGCCTAAAAAAAAGGCCAGGAGCAGAAGTGTTGCAGAAATGCGCAAGGAAATCATTTTGGACGTGATCGAGCCGGGACTGGGCGAACTGGAGAGCATATGGGACTACATTGGTGAGTGCTTTTCTGCGATTTTTATCGTCAAGTTGGATGATTTTTAGTAGAATTTCTTGAATCTGCGCAAATTTCCGAAAAAAATGTTATTAAGATAAAGTTTAGGATTATTTGCTTTCTAAAAAGCAAACCCTAAGTCAAGACGGCCAGAGTGTATCCGTGCGACAAATTTGTCCGGCAAGTAGATCATATTTTAGTCTGCAATAGATGCTAGTTTTTGCCAACCATATTGCATGCCTAATCAAGAAATGACCCGTTTCCTAGTCATCACTTCGAGAGCAATTTCACCGAAGCGATTATGTATGGCGCTATATTTATCTGTAGAATGGGTAGAAACTAGGTTCAGTGTCATTCAATCCGAAGTTTATTTCAACACCATTCAGTCCTCGACAAACCCAACCCCCTCCCCCAGTCAGTCTCGACAAACCCAACCCCCTCACCCCGGTCAGTCTCGACAAACCCAACCCCCTCACCCCGGTCAGTCTCGACAAACCCAACCCCCTCACCCCGGTCAGTCTCGACAAACCCAACCCCTTCACCCCGGTCAGTCTCGACAAACCCAACCCCCTCACCCCGGTCAGTCTCGACAAACCCAACCCCTTCACCCCGGTCAGTCTCGACAAACCCAACCCCCTCACCCCGGTCAGTCTCGACAAACCCAACCCCCTCACCCCGGTCAGTCTCACCAAACCCAGTTCGTCCCCCCGCCAATTCAAAACGCCAGGCTACCCCGAGGAGCAGCGAACCGAGCGGCTGCACGGTCTAGCCGAGCAGCTCCAGTCGAGAATGTTCGACTTCATCTCTACTGAGAACCAGCGCCGCGTGCAGCTGGACACGGACATCGAGGCTAGAAAACGACGCGCAGCCCAGATCTGTCAGAGCCTCCGATTGCCGCCGTATTTTCCGCCTCGAGGCCTGCCCTCGCTGAGCCTGCTGGAGCATTTGGACGCTCATATTGCGCAGTTCGAGGCCGAGATTCAAGCCCGACAGGCGCGCCAATTGGAGCTGACTGGCCAGGTGCGGAGCCTGTGCGAACGACTCGGCCTGCCGGATGAGACTGCGTTCGGTTCGGCAGCTTCTGAAGGGGACGGAGTTGATGCCGCGGCAATAGAAGCTGAAGACGCCATTCCTAGCGAACAGGTAGCTACGTTTATTCGTAACACGTGATGGTCTGCAGGATATTCCGTCTCTGTGACCCAATGATTTGGTCATATTCATAGTTAAAAATGATCATCTCGAGTAGCCCACAATGATACCTGACATCAACAGATTCTAGCACGCACGCAAAGCGATTTGAATTTCATTTCTCCTACTTAGGACTACAGGCATCGATTGAACAGAATAATATATTAAGAACAAGTGCAACCTGGGCTTCTGCGCCATGTACGCCCATAAGAGCCAATCCCCAATAACGAAGAGAAATTCATAGCAAAAGTACACTTTAGAATGAGCGTGTGCCTACTTACAGTATCTGTGCACTCATTCGCCAGTGAACTGGTTATAATTGCCTCCTTTCTGACTATCGGACGATGTCTTGCGCTCAAATGCCTCCTGCAAACGTTTATTCTTATATGACGCAATGCTCGCGTATTGCTACTACTCGTAGAAATAACTAGTAGGCGATGTCAGAGATGGCATAATAGCTCGTAATAGCAATACTAGAAGCACCACAATTGATCCATTCACCATCCAGGACTTGGAGCGTTTGCAGACTCGAGTAGCCGAGTTGGAGCAGCGTCGCAATGACATGCTGAAACGGCTGGCAAGCCTCGCCGAAGACATTCGACGCATTGCGCTGGACGTGGAGTACACCGGCGGTTCAGAAGACGACGCGCTGGAAGCTGCGGTCCTGGCTGGCGAAGATTCCACCCGGCTGCCGTTAAGCGACGCAACGTTGAGCGGCCTGGAAGCTCTGAGACTGCGGCTGGTGAAGCACAAGGCGATGCTGGTTGGCACGTGCGACGAGTTGCGCCAGCACATCCGGGTGATGTGGAATCGGTTGGACATTCCGACGGAGGAACAGGAGGCCTTCCTGGAGCAGCACTCCGGCTACAGGCAGAGCACCCTCGACTCGCTGCAGGAGGAGTCAGACAAATGCCAGGAGCTCAAATGGTCCCAGGCGGCGGCTTACTTGGCCAACCTTAGGAGGGAGGCGAGGTGAGTCAAAAATACTTTATAGCTCGTAGATTGGACTTTCTATGTTAACATTTATTTTCTGTACGTGGCTCAAACCTCCAGGAGGGTTAGGGGGGCCGGCGTGGATAGCTATAGGGAAAAGAGGTGGTGCCCCTCCCCTGCGGGAAGCTTTTGTTGCCCCCTAAGATATGCTTCTCTAAAGTACACGGGATGTCATACTCTGATCAAGTCAAAAGACTTTCAGACACTTTAGGGTATGAGATATCACACTTTAGGGATAGGATATCACACTTAAATACGGTGGTTTGCGCACGTTTGGTAACATGGAGGAATGTATAGGTTACGAAGTCCGCAACTAAACATGTTCTAAACAATCCCTTTACCGTTGTTCAGCGAGCTGCGAGCCGCCTGCTTCCTAGACGAGGCCGGCGAAGATGAGTCGGTCTCGATCTGCGGCGCCGATCAGGACGACACCGAGGAGGGCGTAGCGGCTCTGGAGCGGCACATCGACGCACTGCGCGAATCCTATGAGAGAAACCGCGAGCTGTACGCGGCGGTCGGGCTCTACCAGGACACCTGGCGGGCCTATCTGGACGTTGAACAGCGGATGAAAGATCCGGCTATACTCAGCAACCGAGGCGGTGTGCTGCTCAAAACCGACAAGGAACGAAAACAGTTGCAGAAGGAGCTGCCGAAAGTAGAGAAAAAAGTAAGCGGCGTGGCCAGGTCGTATCAGTGAGGAGGGAGTTGTAGCTGGCTTAGTGGTTGTGGGTTTATACGTATTTATACGCACATACATAGTAGTTCCATGTAGCGAATACTTGCGATTGCAACAAACCAAACCTGCTTCCCAGGTGTCCGAGCTGCTCCAGAAACTTCCAGGCGGCGACAGTTTCCGCATTCGGGGCCGCACATTCGAGCAGTACGTGCGCCACCTGTGGGACTCGCTGCGCAGCGAGCAGGAGGCCAGCAAGTTCAGCCGCAAAGCTGGCGCCGGGGGCGTCAGAGGCGGATCGGCGACTAGCGGTGGCGGCGGAGACGACCTGCGCTCAAGCCAGTCGCCAATGCGAGATTCGTCGCTAGGAGTGGCGGCCAGCTCGCCTAGAAAGTCGCTGTCAGCGGCTACTGGGAAGCGATGACGTTGGCAAGCCAGCTGAAATTTCTGCCTTCCAGTCTCACTGCCTCAGCTCACTTGCTGACGACTATAGTTGATTTCATGTCCGACAGTGAGGGGACAGCTAGGCAACCCTCTCAAAGCCACGTATATCATTTCTGTAGTAAGCACGATTCACCCCGACAAATTGTCGGTGCTGCTGCTGCTGCTGCTGCTGCCGTTGCATCTCAGCTGCTTCCATGGCACTCCATAAAAGTTCCACCAGAGCTCCGAAGTGAAGAAGCTAGCAATGAAACCCTTTCAAAGCTTAGTTGACATTTAATTTTCAAAATTGCTGTAATCCAATATCCCCTGACCAGGTCAGTAAGTGCTATCCAGTCAGAGAATCTCAAAGTACATGTACACGCGATGCTTTCTAGCTTTTTATTTTAATTTTCTGTGTATGGCATACAATTTCTGCTACAAACAAATTTTTTATTTCCTTTCATATAAATTTTCTGAGTTGCTAAACTTGTTTAGGCTTGCCAGCAGTTGGATTGTACGGAGTATCAGTAAGAAATAATTTATTATTCTAAGTTATAAGGTACAGATAAATTGATCTGCTCTCATAGGAATTCAAAAAAATTACGTGGAACTAAATAGTAAGAATTTTTGCTTGTATTTGTTGTCATAATTTTGCATCCTAATAAAGCTTATACTTGCCTTAGTTTTCCAATTTAGTTTTCCAATATTTTGCTTAGAAAAGTGCGGAAAGTTTTGTAATATTATTGACTAACGAAATTAAGCTTCAATACATGTTAATCCAAATCTGAACACCAATGTTTTATTTTGTAAGCATTTAGCGAGCTGAAAAAATTGACAATTATTCTTAATTGTTGTAGCCTGCACTCGTGTTTTACAGAAAGTGACTTGCCGAATAAAAATTGAATGTACCATATTCGCTGCTGACGTATTTGATAATCGTTTATAATAATTTTGATAATGCTGTTTTTGTTCTTCTTGTTGAAGACGAAATTAGTAAATTTGTTAGTCCACTAAAAAGTGCCGCATTGACGAGATAATGTCTTCATTGTAAAGGACAGAAATGGGCTTTTTATTTGCTTCATGCTATTTTAAATGTGTAAATCGCAGAGCAAGTACGAGCGTACTATGAAATCAGGCAAATTATAGTATATGTGAAAAAGTAATGTTGTACGTGGATATAGATCGAGCTACTGTTTTAACAAGACCCATACATGTACTCAGGCGCGGATCCAGGAATTTCTTGAGGGGGGGGGCCAAGCCAACTTTAAGTTGTTCCAAGAATGCTTTCTGATTTGAGGATTTTTGAGGTTTAAAACACAATTTTGAAGTTAAATTGTGAAAAGAGGTTCCTTTAAGTTTAGTTAGCCACGAGGATATTTCGCTTGGGTCGCTATCACAACACAAAAATTTTACAATACCAAAAAGCGCTTTCTTTCACAACACCGGAACTTCATAACACCGAAACTTCATAACACCGAAACTTAGTACCATCGAAAATTTCCAACGCCGAAAAGCTATATAAAGCTAAGCTCAGGATATACTTTTCGGCGTTGTGAAATTTCGGTGTTGTGAAACGTCCCTTTCACTTAAGATCATTTTTGGGTAAACGTGGGTAAGGGGGTCAGCAGTGCCGAGGCACTCTACCCTGGGCCAGAGCTATCAGGAGGCAAGCCTTGAGATGACTCGAGGAGACTACTGAACAGGGTTTATTTGGGAGCCTACTAAAGGGTTTCAGCTATAGGCAAGCCCCCACTGCCTGCCCCCCCCCCCCCGAGGCACGGAGCCAAGAGCAAACTCGAGCTCTAACTTGGGAATTCGGCCTACAGGGTGGGCTACAGCATTTAGGGAGGCGAGCGGTCCGCAGAGCGGTGCCAGAAGGGTCCAGTTTAGGGGAGGCGAAGAAAATTCACCGCATGGCACGTCCTCCAATGGATGCGGTCTCAAGGGGGGTATCACTATCCCGAAATTTCACTTCCTAGAAAACTCAAATAAGCAGCGACATTGCTAGATTTTCGAGGAAGTGAAATTTCGAGATAGTGAAAGGCATTGCTAGATTTTTGAGGAAGTGAATTTTCGAGATAGTGAAAGGTATTGCTAGATTTTCGAGGAAGTGAAATTTTGAGATAGTGAAAGCGACTCTGGATGCCCCGACTGACCCCTACACAGTTCTAGCATATACGGTGCGCTTCAGCCTGGGCTTTTCCATAACAAATGCGCTATCCAGGCTGGTCAAAACTCACACCATACAGCTGCAGGCGGGCTTTTTAGACGGGTACAAAGAGACCGTCTTTAAGGATCATTTTAGTGCACAATAAAAATACAAAATCCTATCTGTCTCCCTGGGAGCACGAGATTTTCCCGCAAGAAGTTTTCCCGCAGGAAGTTTTCCCGCAGCGAGATTTTCCCGCTGGAATTTTTCCGCCGTTTTTTTACCCGCAGTGAGATTTTCTTTGTTTTTTGGTTCTTAAGTTGTCCTTGGTTTTGCTGCGTTAATTGTTAATTGGTAGCTAATTGGTTTAGTGTCACTCCTCGAGAAGTAAGCCCTCGTCTTATTTCTATTTATGTATGTTACGCGTCTCTCGATTGGTTGCTTTTACTAATGTTGTACTAAACAACAAAGAAAATCTCACAAGGACCACTAGTAGATAGACCACTACTTGAGAAGTCCTTGAAATCTCACTGCGGGTAAAAAAAAACTCGGCGGAAAACTTCCTACGGGAAAACTTCTTGCGGGAAAACTTCTTGCGGGAAAACTTTTAGCGGGTAAACTTCCTACGGGAAAACTTCCTGCGGGAAAATCTCATAGACCCGTCTCCCTCACCCCCAGCCCCGTCTACCCCCTTCAGTCAAGTTGTTGTACTGAGTAACAAGGCTGGGCCCAGGGCCCAAGCTCTGCAGAGACCTTGCACTTGACCAAAGGACCAAACAAATTTTATCGAGCAAATAGCTGTGGCCTTGAAATACTCAGTTTAGGCTCTTGTGATTCTGCGAATAGGAGAATTTTTAAGCAGTTATTTAGCAAAAAGATTATGTATTTGGTTTGGTCAACTTTTATAATAAATAAGAGTTCACGAGGCAAAATACTCGAGTCTTGAACTGAACGCGGGCCCTCTGCCCACCCACTCCAAAATTTTTTTGGCCACAGCTGAGGGGGGGCCATGGCCCCCTTGGCCCCCCCCCTGGATCCGCGCCTGCATGTACTGTACATTGGGCAAAAGTAAGCTAGGCATATAATACGAGCTACGAGCAGAAGCAGTATAGGGGTTGCTTATAGGGGTTGCTGAATTAAGAATACACAAAAGAAAAATTCAAAAGGACTGCAAAAATAACTATCAACATGCATTTGCGTGCACGGTAGGATGACGGTTTCCCGTCATCGAACAATTCGATCGTAAGATTATTCCCATATTATTCCCAACTTTTGGAATCACACACGGGTAAGTCGCTATTGGGCAGAATAGCTGTCACGGCACAGCCAAAAACCGACTGCGACTTACTTGTGCGTGTAACTATTGAAAACGGCAGGTGATTCCCAAGGTTGCACCCATACTGGATTTTACATGTATAAGAAACGGCATAACTGCTTTACATTGCATTGTACTATTTCTATTTATTTCTTACTTATTATTTTTCAGCCAAAACAGCCTAAAATTTGTTCTTTTAAAAGAAAATATGCAGAGGAATGTAAAAAGCTTATGAGTTTGCTGAAAATTTCGGGGTTAGAATGGCCCTTCATTAGCATTGGAGCATACACAATAGGCGAGAATTATGAATTCAGATATAATTTCTGCTTATTTTGAAGCAAAAAATATTTACTAGAAAAATATGCATACGTTTACAAGTTATCTAATCCAGTTTTGTTGTAATCACTATCCGATGTAAACAACCAAATGCTTATAATTTAACGTGCGATCCGTCAATTATTTTTTCAATAAGCATAAGCATAAACCATGGGAAAATGTCAAGCGATTTTAAGGATCACCGAAAAATGTATTGTCTATTAGTGGAATGCGACAGAAAATTATGTTTCTATAGGTATAAATATTTGCTGCATCTGTTTTTGCAACCATAGCTAGCCGATTGAGCATAAAATACTTAAAAACCTTTAAAAAAACCTGCTTCATTCCGCAAAAAGTGATTAATTATTATGCTTGCCTCAATAAATTTAAAATATAATGCTTTAATGAACTATTTTTACAAAAAAATTATCTTTTTATAATCGCACTGAACAGTATGAGAAATATAATATTTTCATATTTTTACCTTTTATCTTCAGTCAACAGTGAGTGTGACCGCATAACATAAGCCTATAAGCATAGTACACTTGTGGCTGGTACTAAAAAGTAATAATACTTAGTTGAAAAAAGTCACTAATCTACATCAGTAAATGTAGTGTGTAATATTTTAGGGATAATTTTTTACTTTATAAAGTGGGTCGCCAAATTAGCAGAACTTCTGGATTTATATCATGTTTGCTTCACTTAATTTTATATGTTTTTAAAAGACTGAATGTTTCGCGAGCTTCAAAATTATTAACAGAATAAATAATTTTGTGTCTATTATGAAGTCTACCAAATTTCTGCTATACTAGTTAACTGACTGTATTAAACAGCCAAAAATTATTTATAGCAATACAAATGCATGGGTTTGAAGTGTCTAATTTTTTGACTTTTTCAAAATTGAGAATATTTATTGCTTACCAGGCATACCTATTTATCCACTTATACTGATTGCATATAAATAAATTCTTCTATCTAGCAGCAATAATTAACATATGACTAAAGTCAAGAAAATTTATGAATAAACAATTATCAAACTTTATTTCCTGTATTTTACTCTGCGTTGAATAGCCGGATTCAACATGGCAACTATTAGCCGGCGCTGACTCCCAAATCACCGGGTCCAGGACTGGGAGCGGCCCCTAGGGATGCTTTCTCTCGAGGGTGAGCTGGCCACGGCTGCTGGCCCCGGCGGCCCCGGACTGCCTCAGCAGCTGCTGTGGGAGCTGGCCTTCGAGCCGGAGCTTCGGCCGCGCGCTCTCGAATCCCTGGCCGAGATCGTCCGCACCAGCACCGATGGCCTCGGCCACCGCGACCTCCGCCAGCTTTTCGAGTCGTTGGCTTGCGCGCTACGCGACCCAGCCTGGCGCGTCCGCGGCCTCGCCGTCGCCATAGCAACCACCACGCTCGACCAGAGCCGTCGGTTGGCCGTGGCACACGCTGGGGTGCTGGCGCCGGCGCTAATTCGTTGCCTAGGCGACCGAGCGCCGGCGAATCGACGCGCCGCCGCCGGCTGCCTGCGCAACTTCCTTCAGGCTGTCGACGAGGACGTCGATGCCGGCTCGGCGCTGCTGTCCGCCCTGGCGCAGCACGGCGTTGACTCGCCCGATCCTGCAGTTCGCCGAGGCGCCTGCCAGGCGCTCGCAAACGGCGGCTGCGACGGCCGTGACCTGCAGCTCCTACCGGCGCCAGAGCTGCTGCCGTCTGGACTCGATTTTGGCCCGCTGGTCGCTTCGCTGGTCCGCTGCTTGGCAACCGGCGACATCGACGACGACAATGAAATCGACGAGGACGACAACGATGACGACGGGGAAGATGAAAGCGACGATAGCGAATCCGACGACGCTGACAATGACGACGATGGTACATCTGACGGCGACAGCGATGATAACGGCGAGGACGACAATGATGGAAAATCGGCAACAGCAGCAGCAGCGTCGATAAGCGGCACGGCGGCTGAGGACGCCAGATCAGCGACGGCTCCCCTCACAACGTCCGAGGCGGCGGCTCGAGCTCTGGACCTCCTCGAGGCCGGCCTGCCGGCTGGCCACTTTGCCCGCTGTGTGGCTCAGCTAAACCCGCCGCTGCTGCGCTTCTTCAACTCCAGACGGGACAGCCTGGCCTTCGGCTGCCTGCCAGCCGACCCGGTCGCGACGCTCGAGGCCAGCGGCGGAGACGCCCGACGCCAGGCGGAGGCCGCCGCCGCCCTGGCCGGCTCTATTCGGCTGCTTCGCCGACCGGAGCTTCTTGTGCCGCGTCTGGCCGACCTGCTGCGCTTCCTCCGGCGCCTCCTAGCCCGACCGGCTGCCGAGGATGTCGATCAAGGCGGCGTCTCCGAGTCAGTTCTTGACGCCGTTTTTGTGTTGGTCGATCGGCTCGAGCCCGGCTGGCTGGAGCCGTCGCTGCCGAGTGTCCTCGACTGCGCGTCAGCCAGGCTCGGCCAGTGCGGCCCCGCTGTCCGCCAAGCCACCGCCCGCCTGGCGCGCCTCCTCATGCAGCGCTACGGACCTCAGCGCGTCCTTGACAACGGCTATCTGGCGTTCGGCCTGGCCTCCCGTCATTCGCGCGCCCGCGAAGAGACTCTGCAGCTGGCCCTGCTGGCGCTCATTCTGTTTCCCAGCTCCGACTTCGACCTCGGCCGACTGTGCGCCGCTGTGGCGCCGCTGCTGCACGACCACCGGCGCTCAGTGCGGCGCGCGGCCATGGAAGCCGCGGCACTGCTGGCGCAGGCGCTCGGGCAGGTGAATCATTCATCTAGTTTGTGAATCACTCTCAGCTTCATCCCATTGAATCACTTACAGCTTCATGTTATTGAATCACTCACAGCTTCATCTTATTGAGTCACTCTCAGCTTAAACAACTTGAGCCATTTCAGCTTCATCTTATTGAGTCACTTTTAGCTTCATCTCCTTGAGTCACTTTCAGCTTTATCTCCTTGGGTCACTCTCAGCTTCATTTCCTTGAGTAACTTCCAGCTTTATCTCATTGATTCACTCTCAGCTTCATTTCCTTGAGTAACTTCCAGCTTTATCTCATTGATTCACTCTCAGCTTCATTTCCTTGAGTCACGGTCAGCTTCATCTCAATGAGTCACTGTCAGCTTCATCTCCTTGAGTCACTCTCAGCTTCATTTCCTTGAGTCACTCTCAGCTTCATCTCCTTGAGTCACTCTCAGCTTCATTTCCTTGAGTCACTGTCAGCTTCATCTCATTGAGTCACTCTCAGCTTCATCGTCTTCCTAAATCCCCTCTGCGATTAATAAATGCATAGAAAACTGAATCCCTTCATCTCTCCGCAGCCCCGCCTTCAAACTCTGCTGTCTGCTGTGCGAGACTCCGCGGCTCTTCCGCCAGCAGCGCCGCCGGCCGCCCTGCTGGAGGCGGTCACAGCGCGGCTGGGTCGTCGTCGCCTGCCCCGCCTCGGATCGGACGGCCTCTCCGTTGAATACGCGGCCGACGAGGCCTTTGAATGGCCGTCGGCTGATCGGCTTGTTGATCTAGAAGCTCCGGATGAAGGAGGTGAGGCACTCCATCATAGCTTTGACATCAAAGATGACAGTCCATCAAAGATTAGACATCAAAGATGACAGTCCATCAAAGATTAGACATCAAAGATGACAGTCCATCAAAGATTAAACATCAAAGATGACAGTCCATCAAAGATTAGACATCAAAGATGACAGTCCATCAAAGATTAGACATAAAGGTGACAGTCCATCATAGATTAAACATAAAAGGTGACAGTTCATCATAGATTAAACATAAAAGGTGACGTTCCATCATAGCTTTGACACTGAATGAATGGATTTTTATATATTAGTTTGACCTTGAATACAACGCCCGGAATAACCCGACAGCGAATTATCACTCTGGCAAATGTTGAATCTCATTGACAATCATAGACATAACTGGTAGCATAAGTCAGACTGGAAGCAGCAATGCACTTTAAGCACTCCCGAAACCCCAGCCACTCTCTCCCCCCATATACATTGCTCACTTGAATTGAACTAGAAGGCGAGGCGAGAGAGTTAGGCGAGAGAGCGAATGCAAACACAGCCCTTGTGCTCACTCCGGCAATCTGAGTTTTACTTAAACTCGTGAGCAGCTTTACTGCTAGTCCGACAGACACTCTGGAAGAGGAAGCCGAGAGGGGACCGTTTCTTTTTTAGCAAACAATTTGGGCCGGCCGGCTATTTGTTATTGACACAGTCTCCCACTGCGCCTCATCACGCCACTTGCAGCTCAGGTCGGCGGAGCTACTCGCAACAACAGCGCTGGCAGAGCGTTGAAGACGGCGAAATTGCCTTGGCAGGAGCAGCAGCAGCAGCAACAGCAAAACTTGAAACAGCAGCACCGGGTTGCTCCAGATGGTGCCTGGGGTAAGTCGACACGGCCAAGCTTCCACTTTTTATTAGCTCACAACTATAGACTACTTGACTCCATTAAAAAAGTCGGGGTCAGTAAAACTCTCGCGGGTAACTGGTCTTAGAAATCCAAATTATCTCATTTAATTTGTTATAATTTAACATAACGCATTTTCGCGCGAATTTAAAGTAGAAAGCTTATCCGCGATAATTCCTGCTGAAAATACAGGATGTACTTTAACTTATAAATTTATACTTACTGATTGAAAATTAATTCGAATTGAGATATTGCAATATAAAATTATGATATTTGTGAATCGGCTCTTTCCTCAAATAAAATTCTCCACGACTTCACTGTTATTACAGAACTCAGGCGCCGTCTTACACAGTACATAAATTTACTTGTAGCTAACGCTAAAGTACAAGCGCCTGCTCAGAGTCGCCTTGCTGCAGTGGGAAATTTTTTTGTTCCAACTCCTCAATCCGGCCGCCGCCGCCGCCGCCGCCAGGAAACCCAACTCTCCCTGCCCCATCCCGCAGGCTCCCGCACTCTCAGCTAGCCGCGTGATGCACCAATTGTAGCTCCAACACCATAGCGCCCCCAGCACAAGCTAGACAGCCTCCAGTTTCTCAGTTCTTTCTAGTTGGCAGTGCCTAAACTAGGCAGACCTGACACTCTCTCCCCCTGACGGGTCTCCCCGCGCTCCCAAATGCAGATTTGCTGTCTAAACTCCGTCCGATAGAAATCCCCGTGCTCTACCTCCCACCCCGCTATTCAGATCGACTTTGCTAGTTCATTCTGACACAATAGGCCGCGCTTGTGGGGCTCAAGGGATGCGGTATTCTTTCTGCACAGCCGAATGTTAATAAAT